>CADEPN050000001.1:1635000-2132500 GCA_902829305.4 Spodoptera exigua | reverse complement strand
CAACAATGGAAAAACTGGAATTACAGTCAGCGTGCTTCGAAAACATAAAAACATTATGTGTCAACTATCGCAAGGATTCCGCATCACGAAAAACTCTGGAATACTTGAAGAAACGCTTGTCGTCGCTAGAAAACCAATGGCAAGATTTTGAAAGCAGACACATGCAACTGGTGCTGGAACTAGAAGATAAGGATACAGCATACTTCAAGGATGACATCTTTGGGAAAACTAAAGAGATGTTCTTAGCAACTAAAACGGACATCACTAACAAACTGGCGACATTGGGTAAACAAAACATCAAGTTCGACCTAGGTGGAACGTCCGAGGATGACGACACTAACAATATACAATTCTTGCTTAACAAGCAAGAATGTAACTTCAATGCAATATATCGAGTTATTTCCAAAATTGACGTAGTCACTACCTCGGAAAGATGGGAGCTGGAAGACCATTTGACGACACTGAAATCAAAATGGGATCCCATTGATAAACTTCACTGGGAAATAGATTTCCAGCTTAAAGGATCTAACGAGCATTATTACGAAATGTTTACAGACATCGAACAGAAATACGATGAACTGAAGAGGAAAATCAACGCGAAAATCTGGTCCACCGTCCACTATCAGAAGTCAGCGCCTAAGATCGAAATCCCTGAGTTCTCAGGAAACTACTGCCAGTGGATTTCCTTCAAAGACCTGTTCCTTGAAGCTATACACAAGAACCCAATGATCAACAATGTCCAGAAAATGCAGCACCTGAAGACCAAACTGCGAGGTGAAGCTGAACGATTAGTGCAGCATCTGACCATTAGCACTGAAAACTATAACTCGTGCTGGGATATACTTAATCAGCGCTACGATAATCGTCGCCTGCAGTTTACTTCATTTATTAACAACATGCTAAATCTGCCGATCATACAAAATGCAGATGCATACAACTTGAAAAAGATGCATGACGTCATTACCGAATGCCTAAATGGCATTTCTAACATCGGGATTGACACATCAAACTGGGATCCGATCATTGTACACATCATGTCGCAAAAACTGGACTCGATTACTTTCAGTGATTACATGAAAGAACTTCAAGACCATAGAGAATTGCAAAATCTGCGTGACTTCCTGTATTTCCTCGAAACACGGTTCATGGCATACGAAACGATGAAGTCAGCTAAGAAAGCGAATACTACAGTTCCAGAAAAATCACCCAACGGGAAAACATTTAACAAGCAAACCCAGATGAAGAAACATAATTATAACTTCGTTCAAAATAAAACAAACAATTATCACGCTTTACACGGAAAATGCCCATTTTGCAATGGAGGTCACGTATTGCGCCAATGTGACAAATTCCTTCGAATGGACTTCGGCAAACGAAATGACACAGTTTCAAAACTGCAGCTGTGCAAAAACTGTCTATTCAGCCATGGCAACAACGAGTGCAGATCAACGAAAACCTGCAAAGAATGCAACTTGAAACACAACACACTGTTGCACAATGCGGACCAACAAAACTTAACGTCATCGACGGGAAAAAACAACATTGAGCAACGCTCTTCATCATCAACTCATCAGCTGACATCTAACCATCTGTATAAAGACAACATGGAAGTTCTACTGACTACGGTCCAGCTAAGGGTTAAATCCATAGACGGCACCTACGTCATATTGCGTGCCCTACTCGATCAAGGCTCGCAAGTGAACTTGATAACAGAAAACGCTGCACAACTATTACGTCTTCCTCGGAATGGCATCAACGCATCTGTATCGGGAATCGGCTCTGTTTCCAGAGAGTGCAGGGGAAAACTTAAATTTACCTGCCAATCGATTCACTCCGATTATAGTTTTGATACTCAAGCGCTTATTATGAATAAGCTAACTAACAATTTGCCTACGAGAACGTTTGAAAAAGGGACATGGTCACACTTAGAAAACTTGAAACTCGCTGATCCTGAATTCAACGTATCTCGACCAATCGACCTATTACTAGGAGCCGACGTGTATTCCGAAATTATCCTAGAAGGTGTATTGAAAGGCAATAACAGTTCCCCAGTTGCACAACATACGCAAATTGGGTGGATTTTATGCGGGAAGATGAAACAAACATTCGGTTGCCACGCCACTCTAATTGACTTAGAGGACTTAACAAAATTTTGGGAGAATGAAGAAATTCAAAAAACGAAAGACATTCCCAAGGACGACCAGAGTGAACAATTTTACAAAGAAACGGTGAGAAGATCAGCTGATGGAAAGTACATCGTCACAATGCCTGTCATTCCAGACTACCAAGAAAAACTAGGCAAGTCTAGAAAAATTGCGGTTTCGCAGTTTTTACAGTTGGAAAAACGGCTGGAAAACAAAGAAAAACTTGCAGCCATGTATAAACAATTCATGGAAGAGTATGCAGATCTGGGTCATATGAAACCTGCGTGTCAAATATCTACTGACATCTACTTTTTACCACATCACGGTGTCCTGAGAGAAAACTCAACAACAACAAAGTTGAGGGTTGTATTTAACGCTTCTCAAAAGACAACGAGTGGCCTCAGTTTGAATGACGTTATGGAAAAAGGCGCCAATCTGCAAAAAGATATTCAAGCTCTCATATTTAAGTGGCGTACTTATAAATACGTATTCACAGCTGACATTGAAAAAATGTACCGCTGCATTTGGATTTCAAAAGAACAACAACATCTACAGAGAATTGTATGGCGGGGCTCACGAGATTACCAGCTTCGCGATTATCAGCTCTGTACCGTAACCTACGGAACCAAATGTGCACCGTGGCTGGCTATGCGGACTTTGAAGCAACTAGCCATTGACGATGGGTATAGACATCCTGAAGCTGCCAAGATACTTACAGAAGAATGCTACATAGATGACGTCATCAGCGGTCATAATAATCTCATAGAAGCGAAAAAACTGCAACAATCTTTAATCCAACTGTTAAGAGGAGGAGGCATGAATCTACGAAAGTGGACAGCCAATGACCGAGCTATAGTGGAAGACTTACGCGAGGATCAAATTTCGACTCAAAACATGTTTGATTTCAAAGGTGAAGAATCAGCAAAAACATTGGGTCTCGGATGGAATCCAAACAGCGACACTTTCCATTTTAACTGGCCTGTTGAAAACGCAAAACAACTAACAAAAAGAAACTTACTCTCAGCCATATCAAAATTTTACGATCCGCTGGGTTGGGTCTCCCCAGTGACGATCACAGCCAAACTACTATTCCAGAAACTCTGGATGAGTAAGCTTAGTTGGGATGACAAGGTGCCCAGCAACATCGAGTCTGAGTGGCTGAACCTGAGAAAAGATCTCCCGTGCGTTAGCAAAATAACTTTAAACAGATGGATTGGCAATACACACGAAAACGTCGAGCTGTTAGGCTTCTGTGACGCAAGTGAAATGGCGTACGCTTGTGTTATATACAGCAAAGTGCTCAATGAACGCGGTCAACCCATCGTAACTCTACTAGCTGCGCGAACAAGGGTTGCTCCACTGGCACAGAAAACAACATTACCTAGACTTGAGCTGTGTGGCGCTCAACTACTGGCTGATTTAATGGAGATGAAATCAAGCAAACTTTCCATGGAAACGTAACAATACGGGCCTGGTCAGATTCTCAAGTTGTCCTGGCGTGGATTCAAGGAGAAACATCAAGATGGGAGACGTACGTAACAAACAGAGTTACAAAGATCAAACCGTCATTCCTGCCGCTCAATGGAATTATGTCAAATCAGAGCAGAATCCCGCAGACTGTGCAACAAGAGGTCTTTTGCCAAGCAAACTGATGAGTTTCAGTCTATGGTGGCATGGTCCCGAGTTTTTAACAAAACAAGATCTATCGGGAGACACACCATGCTCTTTCCAAACCAATTTTGGCTGCATAAATCATGTTCAAGTCAAAAAACCTTCGACCGTTGAAAATAATAACATAATAACAAACTTATTGAACAAATACAGCTCATTGACACGAGTAATCCGGATCATGGCATGGATTTCGCGCTTCATCACAAATTTGCGCAATAGAACAAAATCAGAAACTGCGTACCTAACGACAATTGAACTAAGCGCAGCGCGTAAAAGTATTATAATGCACACGCAGCGAGTGGAGTTCAATTCCGAATACAAACAACTTGTGAACAACGAAACAATATCAAAGAAAAGCGCAATCCTCAAATTGAATCCATATATAAATAAAACTGGAATTATTTGTGTCGGAGGTCGCCTCAAACATTCAAGCTTACCCGGGGAGATGAAGAATCCAGTCATCATACCGCATAGAGGACGACTTACACAACTACTTATAGAAGAAGCCCATTCAGCAACGTTGCATGGAGGAGCTCGGCTGACGTTGGCATATATAAGACAACGCTACTGGATCGTCGGTGGTAACCGGGCCGTTAAGAACCAACTTCGAAAATGTGTGCGGTGCCATCGTTTCAACAAGACAGATGGCTACCAACTGATGGGTGACTTGCCACAGCAAAGGATCACTCCTTGCCGACCCTTCACGCACACAGGAATAGACTTTACCGGTCATGTTGACGTCAAACACAACAAGGGCAGAGGCGTGAAAACGTCGAAGGGCTACATAGCCATATAGAAAGAAAGAAAGAAAGAAAAACATTTATTTTCGCGCAAGCGCACACACACAAAACAAAACAAAAATACAAAAAAAAAAGAAGAAAATAAAATATTACTAAAAATTCAAACTAAATGATACAAATAAAAATTAAAAGACTTAAAAAATTAATAACAAAATAACAAACAAAAAAAAACAAAACCTTTCATCTATGGTCCACAGAGTATAACATTATGCGTGATGTCGCGTGTATTTTTTATAATCTGTGGACCACATGGACAAGAAAGTAGCAATTAGCATTTGTGTTTGTAACAATCTCACTAACAACAAGAAACATATATAAATATAATTTGCTAATTTCCTCCTTACTAACATAACAGTATAATGTGGTACGAGCGCAAAAAAAGGACATGCTCAGCATTTGCTGAGACCCCACCCACAAGGGATTGGTGCCACAGCGCTGATTTTCAGCATATCCTTGGGTGACGTGATGGCGTTCCACCATAATTTAGAACACTTTGAAGCGAAAAGCAGCGTGAGTACAGGCTATTTAAATTAATATGTGATCGTGTAACAAAAGCGTATATCGTGTTTGATTGTACTGTGTAGGTGTATTTGTAAATGTGTGTCTTGTAACTTGTTTCCAGCATGCAGCCAAAGGTCATTTGCAGAAACACGTGTTCTGTACTAACAGGGGGAAGGATGCAATCGCGGACAATATCTGTTGGATACCTGTATCCCTTGCAGGAAGGCCGCGACCGTGAAGGTTAGAAATATATACTAATTTTTGTTATTTATGTAGATAAATAGAATAATAAATATTGAAGAGAGTTAGGTTAGGTTGAGTTCTGAAGGATTTGTAAATATTTTTTCATGTGCAGTAAAAAAGTGCTTTTTGTTTTCAGGCCTCGCATCGGTGGTGGCAGGTTATTCCAACAGTGAGTCGCGGCATACCTGAAACTCCCCCTGAAGGCCGCAGTTCTGTGTTGAGGGATAGATAGTGGATTTGTTGCAGAGCGTATGTGGTTTTTATATGAATGTTGCCTCCAATTTAACTTCTCATACAGGTACCGTGGTTTTTGAGTAGTTATGACTCCAAACAACAGACCTGCCATGTGTAGTCGTCTTCTAGCCTCCATTTTTAGTATATTGTGTTGATTTGTAAAAGGGGTGACATGGCTTCTCCTTGGTATGTCAACACAGTACCTTATGCAAGCATTTTGTATACGCTGGATTAATGTATTTGTTCTTGCCAGCAAGCACGGGCCATAGACTGTGTCGCAGTAATTTAACTTCGACAGTACCAGGCTATCCACAAGCTGTTTGCGCAGAGCTACACTCAAGTGTTTTCTAAATGTGTAGAGCATTTTAAGTCTGTAAAAACAGTTCCTCATGCAATTTACAATGTGCTTCTCAAAGTGTAGCTCTGGATCCATAGTGAGACCCAAGTTGGTAGCTGTGTTCACCCTTTCAATGTTATCTCCCTTAATTGTTATAACTGGCCCAACTGACAACATGGCACCAACCGCCCTCTTACCACCCAGAACCATGTACTTAGACTTAGCTGGGTTTAGTACCAGGGAGTTATGCTCTGCCCAAGTGGCAACCCTCTGCAGATCGTGATTCATGTTTTGTGCAGCCTGTAGCACGTCCGCAGGCCTACAAGAAATGTAAATTTGTATGTCATCTGCATACATGTGATACTTGCAGTGTTTAAAAGACTTTACGATGTCTGCACTGTAGAGAATATAAAGAAGTGGTCCCAAAATTGATCCCTGAGGTACTCCGCGCGAGACAGGAAGTGGGGAGGAGGACAAGACGGATCCATCCTGGTTATGGATTTCAACGTATTGCGACCTATTTTCCAAGTAGCTAGCAAACCACTTCACTGTTTCCGCTGCAAATCCATAATATGCCATTTTGGAAAGCAGTAATGTGGTGTTTATAGCATCAAAAGCCCGAGAAAAATCAAGCAAAGCCAGAATCGTCCCCTCCCCCCTATCACGAGCCTCAAGAATGTTTCCTATAACATCAGCGAGTGCAGTTGCTGTCCCACGCCCCTTTCTGAAACCAGATTGCAAATCTGGCAGTACATTGTTATTTTCCAGGTATTCGATGGTTTGAGTATACACTACCCTCTCCAGGACCTTTGACAAGCAGGGCAGGATACTGATGGGGCGAAGATCCTTGCAGGAGTTTGGACTGCTGACTTTTGGTAGAGGCCGCACCACAGCACACTTCCATGCATCAGGGAATGTATTGGTCTCAATAGATGTGTTTACTATGGAAGTGATAGTCTGAAGCGTGCATGGCAATGTGAGTTTCAGCATATCCAGACTTAGTCCATCAGTGCCAGCTGCATTAGTTCCAAGGTCCTGCAATATCCTAAAAACATCTGCTTCGCTAACACTCCTGAGCACAAACTGAGTCCCACGAGGCATGTGACTGTTAAACTCGAAGAATGTCAGCTGAGATATCGATACACTACATGTCCCCGGAACATCAAGAAAAGCCCTGTTTATGTTGTTTGGGTCATTGAAGTGGTCCGGGAGTGAGCTATCCTTGTGGTCGGGTAAGATGTGGGCTTTTAAATTCCTCCATAGTACTTTTGGATTTTTTATCTGTCTATTAATATCTTTGGAGAAATAAACATCCTTCTCCCGGGCCAAAGCAAATATTGCCTGTTTTTTGAGGTCTGTGTAATATCTCTTGGCAGATTCCACCTGATCTATGTTACTAGACTTATTTTTTAAATTATAATACTTACCTCGTGCCTCATTCCTTAACTTAAACATCAGCTTTATATTGTCAGTGATCCATGGAGTAGGGAGGTCTTTAAATCTTTTTGTTCGCATGGGTGCGTGGAGGTCAAATAGCTGATTAGTAGCATTGGTAAATTGTGTGACTATATTGTTGACATCATTTGACCTCGTCATTCCCACCCATGGTATGGATTTCAAGTCCGCTGAGAACTGTTCCACTAATATGTCCTGTAGTGGTCTGTAGGATACAGTTCTTGGTTTGACCTTCTCCTTCTTGATCACTGCCTCACAGGTGATGAAAGAGTGACTTCCAAGCTCGCTGATGTAATTTACCATAACATTCCGTACCTTTATGTCTGTACAAATAATATCAATTAGGGTACCACTATCCCCCACGAAATGCGTAGGCGTCTGAACTACCTGGTTCATTTGTGTGTAATTTATAAATTCAAGCAAGGTAGCAGTCTTGTAATCATTAATTAACAGATTTACATTAAAATCCCCTAACAAAATAACATAATCGTAAGGGGCCAGTGCAGTGACGCTGTCAGTTATTCCATCCAAGAACCCAGTCAAGTCAAACCATGGCGGTCTGTAAGCGGTGCCCACCAAGATCTTCCTACCATTTACGTTTATAAGAAGCCACATCTGCTCTACATCCGATTGTTCAGAGTGTTTCATCACTCTTGCCTTAATACCTGTTTTTATGTAAAAACCGACGCCCCCACCTCGTCCTCCCCGCACAGACGTCGACCGCGGTACGTGCTTCAGTCTGTAACCCGGGACGCTAGGCGCACGCCCCTCTTCACCCGGTCTCAGCCATGTCTCATTGATCGCCATGACATCTACTGAGTGTTCAGACATGGCGATCCTAAATTCATCATGCTTTGTTCCAAGTGACCCCGCGTTCAACAAACCGAACTTTAAACACTTAGACTTAGGCATGCTTGTGTATTATATTTTTTGTAAATAATGTTGTGTATATATATAGTAAAATATGTGTAGATATAGTGGTTATTATGTAAATGTAAGTTAGGTCTGTAAACAAAATACTTCATTTTTATTAATTGTAAGATTTTGTATATAGTAATTGTTGATTTGTATATATTAGGCTTAAGATAGTATGTAGGTGTAAATATAATATTACATAAAAATATGTATAACATATAAATATGTAATATTACATAATATAATATTACATATTTATATGTATGGTGACGAAAGCCGTTCATATAGAACTCGTGTCAGACCTCAGCACAGAAACGTTTATTGCAGCCTTCCAGAGGCTGTGTGCGAGGCGTGGCACCCCCAAGCACATGTACTCAGACTGTGGCACAAACTTTATTGGCGCTGCGAAGGTACTTCGTCAGGAATTCGAAGAGTTCACACAACTTTTGAAACCAGATCTCTTCAACGAGCTGGCCAAACCGGAGGTGGAGTGGCATTTCAACGCCCCCGCCTGGCCCACTGCTGGCGGTCTGTGGGAAGCCGCCGTCAAATCGATGAAGCACCATCTACGACGAGTACTCGGGGACCAAAAACTAACATACGAGGAGTTCATAACGTTGTTAGCAAAGATAGAAGCCTGCTTAAATTCAAGGCCCCTGTGCCCGCTAACTGAAGATCCAGAAGAATTTTACAGTTGCCTCACTCCTGGACACTTCCTAACAGGAAGCCCAATATTATCCATGCCGCTCTCTGACTACAGTGACGTAAATAACATCGATTTACGTCGTAGATGGCAGCTTACCGAGCACATGTTTCAACAATATTGGAAAAACTGGTCAAACGATTACCTCACTACTCTACAAACGCGTAGTAAGTGGAACAAGCCTTCTAGAAACGTCAAAGAAGGCGATGTAGTACTGGTGAAAGATAACAATCTACCACCGGGAAAATGGGCCCTTGGTCGTATACTGGAGACTCATCCAGGATCTGATGGATATGTTCGAGTAACCACCGTCAAAACTCAAGCAGGAATCATAAAGCGCCCAATAACAAAATTATCGCCATTACCACTGAACTCGGAAGTTGAGGAGGTCAAGGAAAACGACATGCAAAACATGCCTCAGCAGAATTCTAAAAATAAACGGCGGACTAGGTCAAGAAACAATATTTCAATGTTACTAATAGGAATGTTATCATTGTTTACATTTGTAACTGGATCACTTAGCGCCACTGATGGCACGCGCGGAGCGCCGGCGTCAAATACTCAAATTACAAGCTTGGAACGCGAGCGGCCGATATACTATGACACCGTCGGCAAAATGCAAGTAGTGCACGATGAATGGATTTTGATGATGTATTATAATCTAACAAACTACTGGGAAGGAACTTATCGTACACAAACTTATTTCGATAATATCAAGAGTCTGTGTCATAAAACAAACTTACAACACTGTAGGTCAACCATGGAACAATTAAGTCATGAAATGGAGCTACTAAACTATTATAACTCCATACTCATAAATCCCCATAAGCACCTAAGCAACAGGAAGAAACGGGGACTAATCGACGGAGTCGGCTACGTGGCGAACAGTCTGTTTGGAATATTGGACCAACAATTTGCGAAGAAATACCAAAACGACATAAAGTCATTGCAAACTAACGAAAACTACTTACTCGAGTTAATCAAAAACCAAACAACGAAGTGAAGAAAATATTCAACGCCAATTTAACTTCATTGACAACTTTATCAATCAGACCAACACAAACTTAGCATCCATCGAAACGGAAATGGAAGTACTTTCGGCCACAACCTACATCAATTCTGCTTCGTTAACGACATACCTACTGATCAGCAGCTTGAGGACGTTCCAGGAGATGCTGTTCAACACTCTAACAAACGTCTACCAAGGACATGTGGACGTTCATCTGATAAATCCGGTCCGTCTGATGCAAAAACTAACGGAAATATCCGGAAACCTTCCGAAAACTTTATCGCTACCAGTTGAAAACTACAAAGAGAACATAAAGGATATGTACAAGCTGATCAATGTGAAAGCTCGAGTTACTGAAAATTATTTTCTGTTCGAAGCACATATCCCACTAGTAGCTAATGAAGATTTCGATATATACAAGGGCATACCTTTACCTGTGAAAATTGCTAAAGAAACTACATACGTGCAATTATCAAACAAATACATCGCTGTCAACTTTAAGAAGAACGTTTACATGAGTATGTCTGAAGATGACTTAAAACACTGCACGCAACAAAAATCGCAGAATTTACTGTGTAAGAAAAACCTGCCATCATTTAATCTACACAGCAAAGATGCTCCTTGTGAAGCAAAACTGCTTTCACATCGAAACAACAGACCTTGTGACGTACAACGCGCGTCATGTAAAGACAGTTGGATAGAGCTACAAACACAAAACAGCTGGCTGGCGATTTGCTGCGAAGTGTGCTCATTACGAATCATATGCAACAACGACGTGACATCACAATCCATCTCATCATCTAGCATAGTGACATTATCTCAGGGGTGCGTCTTGCAATCCACTGACTTGACCATCTACGCTCAACGTCAATATAGAGAACACATGAAAATGGATTATGGGTTCACAGCTCCAACAATTAATAAATCTGTTAACAAGATTGTGAACTTAACATATCACTATGCATCAAACACCCTTCAGTCGAAAGACACTGATCAAGAAATTGAAGCAATTGAAAAGAAAATAGTTTCTCAGAGGAAAAGTGAAGCTTTACTACCAACGATGACAAGTCATGACATCCACCAATATGCCGTTTGTTACTCATTGCTGACGGCTGCCATCATAGTGGCACTTGTTGTGGTCGGGAGGAATCGTTGCCGAAACAGATGCACGAGACACCCCAATAACAAAACAGCTAGTCAGCCACCTGAAGAAATTGAACTTCAAATTATCAAGAAACCGGTGAATCAGGAAGAAACAGGCGCAGCACAAACAACAAAGGACTTGCGAGTGGAGCCTCGATCCGGGAGCAGGAACATCGCTTTTCAATTTGATTGATCATATTATTTGTACTTTTTACTTTTCTTTTTACTTTTAATTAACTTTGTAATGGCTTTTCCTTTCTCTTCTTGTTGGCTTCTCCTTTTGGGGTTGCCAAGATGTACAGTCTTAAAATGACTGACGTACATGTTTTATTTCTATAAATACCGATACAACATAATAAATCAGTGAGTGCAATTACTGCTACGCGGTGACTAACATTAGAGAAAGGAATCGTCAACAGTTTTATTGTAAACGCAATTAAACGTTATAAACTTCACGAAAACTAAGTGAATCTTTCTCTACGCGCTCCAACTTGAACAACAACCTCAACAACATCTCTGCAAGCGTACGCACCGTACACCGACTTACGTGAAATAATTTTTTCTCAGTGTTCTTTTCACTTCTGACACCATGTATTATGATTGAAAGACTTGGATCTTGGATACTTGACTTTATTTATATAGTACACAGTCCTGCAGCTCACTGCACCAGAGTTACATTGTCAATGGCCGACACTTGCTCGACCACCCTCTTTATAGTGATATGATGACATAGACAATAATAGTACAACACTGATTAGTATTACTAATCATAGACAATACAACACTTGTCTGGGCTCGTGTCTCCGTTGCCCTACTACTAACGTGTTTATAGTCGTTTTAAACAGGTTTAAACCAAACAGACAGGTAAGTAACGGCGGGCGGCGCCGCTACGTCTATGTTATGATTCCGTGGCGTGGTGGCGCCGCTCTGGCTATGTAATGATTCTGTCGTGCACACTTCTCCCGCCGTCGCCTTCAGGCGACTCCGTGGGGAGCACGACGATGCGCTTCGTTGGTCTTCGTAGAACGAGTCCTCTGGTCATGACGTCTACAACTCGTATTTCTCCATCCGCGCCTGGCAACACCTGCGTCACCCTTCCCTTAGGCCAGGTGTTGCGTGGAAGGTTAGAGTCGCAGATCACGACGACGTCCACAACTTTGGGTGGGGTACCGCTACCGTAGGGTTCCCGCCGGTTTTGAAGGAGCGGCAGGTACTCACGTACCCATCTTCGCCAAAAGACGTCTGCGAGTGTCTGGGCGCGCCGCCATTGGTGCCGTGCTGTGACGTCCGCTGCAGTGAAATTACCCGGTGAGGGTACATGTGGGTTAGGGCCGATCAAAATATGATTAGGCGTGAGGGCTTCGGGCTCATCCGGTGACACGTTGACATGCGTGAGTGGCCCCGTGTTTTCCACTTCTACGAGTAGCGTGGCCAGGGTCTCGTCAGACGGGTGGACTTCCTTCAGTGTGACGTACAGTGCTTTCTTGACAGCCCTCACCATTCTTTCCCACGCTCCTCCCATAAACGGTGCCGCGGGAGGTATGTACTTCCAACTTATGGACCGCGCATTGGACTCACTACCTAAAGCGCTTAAGTCGCTTTCACCTAGCTCCCTATCCGCCGCTTTGAAACAGGTAGCGTTGTCGCTCCATATCTCTTTGGGAGAACCTCTTTCATTTGAGGCTGGAAAAGTGCCGAATGCATGTAAGCAAGCTAACGCACAGCCCGTGCCCAAAAAGGGTAGTCGGGCTGACCCAGCGAACTACAAGCCCATCTCAGTAACGTCTATTCTCTGTAAGACAATGGAACGTGTGCTGAACACAAAACTCCTGGCATACCTAGAAGCCAATGACATCTTAAGTGACCGACAATACGGATTTTGCCGGAATCGGTCCACAGGTGATCTTCTAGCGTATGCCATCCACATCTGGAGTGAGGCCATCGAGAAACACGGGGAAGCGCTTGCCGTCTCCCTTGACATCTCGAAGGCTTTCGATAGGGTATGGCACGAAAGCCTTATTAGTAAGCTTCCTTTATTCGGTTTACCCACTGGATTGTGTGTTTGGATCGCAGACTTTCTGAGGGACCGGTCCATCCGTGTGGTCATCGATGGTTGCTCGTCGAGTCAAATGACTATCAATGCTGGGGTTCCTCAGGGGTCAGTGCTCTCGGCAACATTGTTTTTGTTGCACATAACGACCTGCTTGCAGCCCGGTACCTTTGGGTATGCAGACGACAGCACTGTTGCTGAGAGTTACACGTCCGGCGCACGAGCCAGTAGGTCACAGATCCAGTCTCTTCGAGAGGCTATGGTTGGGCGCTTGAACTTGTCCTTGGAGGCTGTCTCTGAATGGGGCGATGCCAACATGGTCAGGTTCAATGCAGCTAAAACTCAGGCGTGTCTTTTTTCCGCTAAAAGGAGTCAATTTAGCCCTGCTCCAACTTTCCGGGGTGTATCCGTGCCGATAACTGACCATCTTGATCTTCTTGGTATAACGCTGACATCTACTCTCAATTTTGGGCCATACATCGAAGCAAAAGCTCAACAAAAAAAAGTTGGAAATCCCCGCAAGGGTTAGACTTATACTTCACGCCGGAACACCTGCTTAAACTTTATCTGGCGCAAGTTCGATCGGTTATAGAGTACTGCTCTCATCTTTGGGACGGATCTGCCCGATACCAACTTGATGCGCTTGAGTCTATTGAAAGGCGAGCCAAGAGGATCATTGGCGATGATGCACTTGTCGAGTCGAGACTTCAAAGTCTTGAGCATCGACGCCGAGTTGCTAGCCTGTCGGTTTTCTACCGGTTGCATTTCGGGGAGTGTGCGTCGGAATTACATAATTTAATTCCGCCTAGCCCGTTCGGCTACCAGACGTACTTTGTATTGTGTGGCATTGCGCCACCGGTACATGGTGGATGTCCCACATATACGTTCAAAACGTTTTGGGAGCACATTCATTATGCGTACAGCCAAGGAGTGGAATTCCTTGCCGGAGTCGGTGTTTCCTGATAGCTACAATCCGGGTATCTTTAAGTCAAGAGTGAATAGGTTACTTCTAGGTAAGCGCGCTCCATCGTCGATCACATCGTCGCTTTCCATCAGGTGAGATAGAGGTCAAGCGCAAACCTATAATCAATAAAAAAAAACAAATAAAACAGAAACTGCAACACAACGTAAACAAAGGCTTCAAAAGGCGAAAGAAAAGTATAAAGCAAAACGAGCTTAAGAAAGTGAAGGTGATAGAAATAGTCGATAACAGAAAAGACGGGAACAATTAGGTAGCTCTTAGTGGAGTAAGATCTTTGCAGGGACTACGTATAGAAGAGTTGGACTGCAATAAACTAACGGGCAAGAAACCTTGCAATAATGAAGCACTAAATAAATTAAACAGAACGCGAAATAAAAACTAAAAACTAGAAAATAAAAATAGGTAAAAAAACTTTTTTTTAGTTAAACGGTTTTATGTTAAACATACATTGCAATGTTTAAGATAAATGTACTAAACACCAAAAAATAATAATAGATACAGTCGTGGGAATTATAAACATATGCATAGACTAGACTAAAATAAAACCGTGGGGCACGTCAATTGTCTACAACCGTTGATTAAAATGTTTGTTTTGTAATGTACACTATAGATAATTAGGCTGTTGTTCAACTGTCCACAATGGCCTTGTTATAAGTAGGGCTAGACTGTGGAAACGAGTTTTAGGGTGTCATAGTGGTGAGCGAGTAGTACGTTTTTAACATTGATCGGCCTTTCAGAAACCGGGTGTAAGTCGATAATTTGTAGACAATTGACGTGCCCCACGGTTTTATTTCAGTCTAGTCTATGCATATGTTTATAATTCCCACGACTGTATCTATTTTATTATTTTTTGGTGTTTAGTACATTTATCTTAAACATTGCAATGTATGTTTAACATAAAACCGTTTAACTAAAAAAAGTTTTTTTACCCATTTTTATCAAAACATAACAATAACAAAACGCTTATGATTGCAATTAAAAAAACAAATTCTTAAATTCTATGCTAGTTAAATGTTGTTAATTTAATAAGAAGTTCGATAGAATAGATAGTTTAGGATTTAGAAAAAAAATCTTTATTTTTTTTCTGTATAGTTATTGTAAGAAATTTTCTTGTTTTATTATACAGTATATATATTTGAACGAGGGTCTTATTTAAACCCCAAATAGTTTAGGCATAGACATCACCAATAACATCACTTTAACACGAATTGTATTTTCCATGACCATCAATACGGGTTCACCAAAGGACGTTGCACTACGGACGCAGGAGTATCACATATACAACAAGTTTTCAACTCGTGGGAAAAAGCACAGGATGCCATCGGAATATTTTGCGACCTTTCAAAGGCATTCGACTGTGTTGAGCACGAGACGCTGTTACTGAAGCTAGAACACTACGGCATTCGGGGGGTATCCCTAGATTTATTGAAATCATACCTTCAAGAAAGAAAAATTAAAGTACAAGTCAACAAAGTTAACTCACTGGGTGCTAGCGTATCTATGGGCGTACCGCAGGGCTCAATATTAGGTCCTTTTCTATTTTTAGTTTATGTAAATGACCTGCCCCATATGTTCCAAAATGAACCGCATATGGTATTATTCGCTGATGACACTTCATTGATTTTTAAAATAAATAGACGAACCAACAAATATGACAAAGTTAATAATGCCTTAATGAAGGTTCAAAATTGGTTTACAATAAACAACTTGTTACTAAACGATAAAAAGACTAAATGCATTAGATTTATTTTACCAAATGTTAAAAGTAACGTATGTGATGATATATTATTAAATGATCAGAAACTAGAATTTGTAAAAGAGACTACTTTCCTGGGGATCACTGTAGATGAGAAGTTGCAATGGGGGCCCCACATCAGGTCTCTAGCAGGACGATTGAGCTCTGCAGCTTATGCTGTCTGGAAGATCCGTCAGCTAACCGATGTAGGCACGGCAAGACTAGTGTACTTTAGCTACTTTCACAGCATCATGTCGTATGGAATTCTGTTGCGGGGACAGGCATCTGACGTTGAGTCTATCTTTATCTTGCAAAAGCGTGCCGTCAGAGCTATATATAACTTAGGTCGTCGCGAATCTCTCAGAGAAAAGTTTAAAGAGATCAACATTCTGACCGTACCGAGTCAGTTTATTTATGAAAACATTATGTATGTTAGGAAAAACTTACACTTATTTGTAAAGGTATCTGACAAACATGATTATCATACTAGACATAGGAATAGATTGAGTCAGCCTTTATTTAGATTGGCAAAAATGCATAAGTCATTCCTGGGTTTCTGTGTTAAATGTTATAATAAAATCCCAGTTGAAATTCAAAATTTAAATGAAAGCAAATTTAAATTATGTATAAAGAAACATTTATGTAAACTAGCATACTACAAACTAAATGATTATATACAAGATAAAAATGCTTGGAGGCTAGCTGGTCCTACTCCACAGGATGTTTAGAGTATTTTTTTGATTTTAATTATTAAATTGTACACTATGTTGTTAATTGTTGATGAACTTCTAAGAGTTTGTAAATGTGAGTGTCCTGTAACCTATTATAATTAAGTAAGACTTGTAGAATATAGGTACTTGTGTCGGCTGGGAGCTGTCATGCTCAATCAGAGGTCTCATTGGCGGTGGCACGGGCACTGGATCGCGCAATTCCCTATAATATGGTTGAGTTGGGCGGTGCTGGTGTACGTGTCATGTTCGTGAACGGGCGCCGCCTATTGGGATTGGTCATCTCCAGGCTGTCTAAATATGTTGTCCTTGAGGTTCACTTCTTTTTCGTACTTTTCGCCTGAACATTAGTGTTACATTGTTCTCACATATCAGAACCGACTAAATGGTGTAACAAAGAAATGTATTGTAAAACTGATTGAAAAAGAGTAACCATGGAGTTTCTTGCTCGTTCTTCTCCATAGGAATCTACACTTTGGAACGAGCAAATAGCTTCACTAGAGGACAGACGAACAGACTGACACGCTTAATTTTAAAGCTCTTGTTATATACTTTTTCCTTTTTTGCTTGCTTGACGTTCAAAATTGCCTACTGTGGTCTAATTGAAATAAATGATTTTTGACTTTTTGACTTTTTGACATATAAATAATAAAAAAAACCCTGATGAATGACGAACAAAACCGTTCCAAAAAAGTGGTAAAAATTTCGCAACGTTTCGACACCCTAGCGCTTATCGCAGAACATATGCGCGGTCAACGACCGACGCCGGCGACGTAGGTATGAATGCATTTCGCTTCATACTTTAAATCAGGCTTAGGACAAGAAAAAAATATCTAGGTACTATCAGTGTCATAAGTGCATGGAGGATTCCAAATCAAAATCGTTTGTACGGCGTTTCATCGCCTTTATTAAATATACCATGGACGACATAGATGGCGCTAGCATACTAGTGGTATTGAAAAATATACAATTATAGTTTTTATCAGATACAAAGTTATTAACTTAATAAATTTTTACACAAATTAATCCTACGATATTCCAAACATTTTTAAAGCAAAGCACGCAATAACCAGGATTCGAACTTGGTAGCATAAAATTTACGGATGCCACCAGCCATTAGGCCATTGCGTAACCTTGAAACATATTGAAATTATCCTACTCTTTATTATATTGAAGTTGTTTAGCAACTTTAACCCGATCGTAAATTTCAAAACAGTTGAGGGTAATTTAATATTAACTATATAAAAATTAAACCTTTTTGTTCAATCATAACATTCTTTACTATCTTTGAGTGAGTTCAGTTACGATTTGTTTAACAAGTTTTTAATATTTATGTTTATCATGAGTTTGCGTTCAAATATTGATATGGCTATGAGGGCCCAAATAATAGCATTGCATAATCAAAGCTTTAATTATACTGAAATGTCGAGAGAAACTGGCTTAAACGTAAGTATTCTTTTAAAATGACCGTTTGCTATTTTTTCTATTATCCATGGTTATCGATACATAAAATATAAATAATACACGCCCCTTACAGGTAAAGACTGCCACTTTATGGATATCTAAAGCTGTTTCAAGAAGAGAGTTCATTGGAGCACCGTAGTGGATCTGGCAGAAGACGTGATATTGACTCAGACCAGCTTCAACTTATGGGGCAAGGTTGTGAGGAAAATTACTGGAGCATTGTCATCTTCAGTGATGCAAACAGTAAAAACTACATAGATATGCTGAATGACGTCATGAAGATGTGCTAGTAATAACATTCGTGCAGGACAACTGTCCTATGTGTGTAATGTTCCATAATTGTGCAAGTGTTTAGTCAGCAATCAGACATACGGATTATACCTTGGCCAGCGAGATAGGAGAAATAGGATCGACAAAAATGGCGGCTACACGAGTTCTTAAAAGAAAAGATATTTTTGACTATAGGATTAAGTAATTACAAGACCGGGGTAGCTGTAATTTATTTAATGGATAAATGTTCAAACTTAGTGTTAGTAGGATAAATTTATTGACTACTTTATAACCAGCAACTGTTATTTACAGTAATGATTTTAATGTTTTACTTAATATGAGAAATAAAAATAAAAGCAATATTAATATCTACAGATGCTATTCTAAAATTAATTATTTATTTATTATTACTATAACCAATTCGTCCTATATCTAATGACTGCTATATCCCGGTCTTACAAATTTTATTGATTTAAGGTCTAGCTTCAATTTCTTCCTTGTTCTGGAACGAATACTTAAGCTATGAGCCTTTGTCATAACATGATGCACAAAATGAATTACTTTAGTCAATATTTTAATTAAATTTTATGGGGAGGTAAAATAGTTGCAGAAGTAAGGTTGCATATTATATAGAAACGCATTATAACATTGTGTTTAAAACTAACTAACTAATAAATGACTAGCACAACACAATTTTGATTTAAAATACTTATTAATCTTATAAAAAGTGAATTAAATAATTGTCAGTTAGCTAAAAGTTATGAGGTCAGGGTATACACCTTATAAGAAAGAAATAAATATTATGTTTTAAGAAATAAATGACTGAAATTATAATGTCACTAAAATAGTTTTATTTGTTATCCTTTATGAGAATTAAACTTAGTATTAGTCTTAATCTGTAAGAAAAATATGTTACTTTTACATTAATAGTTAGCACGTATTATAAAAGTAATTAGTAATAAAATTTATTTATATTTATTTTTGTTGTCTTTTATAAATATTAAACCTTAAATATTTTATTTATATATTATTATTATTGATTTAATATATATAAAAAAACATTAAAAAACCTGAGTAACTTAAAACCCACTTAAAAAACTTGTGGCGAATGGACTGTATAAATATTATAAATTGAGACTCGATAGCTTGATTATGGATTTTTAATTAATTTACAAACTTTTACACAAAACATAAGAAATTTTAGAGTTTTTTATACGTAACAAGGTGGTGACACTTTTAAACCCAAAACTGTTTGACTGACTGACTATGCGCATCGCCATGGTCTGGCGTTTTATAGACGCTGACATGCGGGGGGCGTGGTTTGGCCAATGGCGATGCGTGGAGCGACCGAGCCGCGAGAACGTGTTTGTACTTGTCTGGGCTCGTGGCTCCGCGGCTCCGTTGCCCTACTACTAACGGGTTTATAGTCGTTTTAAACAGGTTTAAACCAAACAAAGACAGGTAAGTAACGGCGTGCGGCGCCGCTACGTCTGTGTTATGATTCCGTGGCGCGGTGGCGCGCCGCTCTGGCTACGTAATGATTCTGTCGTGCACACTTCTCCCGCCGTCGCCTTCAGGCGACTCCGTGGGGAGCACGACGATGCGCTTCGTTGGTCTTCGTAGTACGAGTCCTCTGGTCATGACGTCTACAACTCGTATTTCTCCATCCGCGCCTGGCAACACCTGCGTCACCCTTCCCTTAGGCCAGGTGTTGCGTGGAAGGTTAGAGTCGCAGATCACGACGACGTCTCCAACTTTGGGTGGGGTACCGCTACCGTAGGGCTCCCGCCGGTTTTGAAGGAGCGGCAGGTACTCACGTACCCATCTTCGCCAAAAGACGTCTGCAAGTGCCTGGGCGCGCCGCCATTGGTGCCGTGCTGTAATGTCCGCTGCAGTGAAATTACCCGGTGAGGGTACATGTGGGTTAGGGCCGATCAAAATATGATTAGGCGTGAGGGCTTCTGGCTCATCCGGTGACACGTTGACGTGCGTGAGTGGCCTGGAGTTCACCGTGTTTTCCACTTCTGCGAGTAGCGTGGCCAGGGTCTCGTCAGACGGGTGGACTTCCTTCAGTGTGACGTACAGCGCTTCCTTGACAGCCCTCACCATTCTTTCCCACGCTCCTCCCATAAACGGTGCCGCGGGAGGTATGTACTTCCAACTTATGGACCGCGCATTGGACTCACTACCTAAAGCGCTTAAGGCGCTTTCACCTAGCTCCCTATCTGCCGCTTTGAAACAGGTAGCGTTGTCGCTCCATATCTCTTTGGGAGAACCTCTCCTAGCTATAAATCGCCTAAGGGCTGCGATAGCTGAGTCTGCACTAAGCGAATTAGCTATTTCTATGTGTATTGCTCGACACGTTAAACAGGTAAATAAAGCTCCGTATCTTTTTTCCTTATGCCTACCTACAGAAACCGATATGGGTCCAAAATAATCTAGTCCAGTGAAAGTGAAAGGACGTGCATGATGAGCTAAACGGGGGTACGGTAGGTTACCCGTAGACGGGTTAGCAGGCTTCGCCTTTTTTATTTTGCAATATAAACAGCCCTTAATTACATTTTTTACCGACGGACGTAGTTTTGTAATCCAAAGACGCTGTCTTATCTCATTTACTGTTATCTCGGTCCCGCCATGATGTAAACTTTCATGTACGTATGCTATGTATAGCTTGGTATACCTGTGCTTACCCTCGAGTATAATAGGGTTTTTAATTTCTTCATTTACGTCTTGTACCGCTGTGATTCTCCCGCGCAAACGTATAACGCCTGCGTTGTCTAGGTATGTACTTAGTACTGATAACGGACTGTCGCCGGGCGTCGGTTTGTTTTCCTTAATGGCGGCAATTTCTTTTGAGAAGCTTTCGGCTTGCGATCCCTTTATCCATTGTTCCTCGGCGCGTTGTATATATGAAGCAGGAATAGGTATGTAGTTTACAGTTTTATTATTTATCATATTTTGCGTAAATTTTTTAACGAGTTTATTTTTGTGTGTTCTTTTCCATGTTGGATCTTTTGTTGCCTTTTTCTTAGTGCATTTATATTCGACAGTATGTTTACTTGGTTTACACAGGTCAATGAACTGAAGTAGTCTTGCAGTTGTTCTTATCAGTCGTGTCCATTTGGAAAATCGAGTAATATTGGGGAGGTGATCGTTTATTGTCGTGTTGTTGATCACATGACATTTGACGCGTTCTTCGCCCGTGTCCGTGAGGGCAATGACCTTTTTATTTTGTGGCCATTCTTTTCTACTTTTTCTAAGGAACTCGGGGCCGCGAAACCATCTGTGTTCCGAGTTAAAATGTTCCGGTGTGCTGCGTGTCGCGTCGTCTGCCACGTTATCCTTCGAGGGTAACCATCTCCATTCATTTTTCTTAGTGAGTTCCTCAATTTCAGCCACACGATGCGCCACGAAAGTTTTAAATGAGCGTGGTTCGGCTTGAATCCAGGCTAGAGCGGTGGTAGAGTCGCTCCAGTATGTGAGGTCGTTGACCTCGTAGTCGTGTTCTTGTACGACTGTCCGGGCTAGGCGCGCTCCCAACAGTGCGGCTTGCAGCTCCAGCCTAGGTATTGAAATGGGTTTGAGTGGGGCTACCCTGCTCTTAGCTGCCGCCAGGGTCACTTGTACGCTGCCGTCTGACCTCTCTGTTCGCCAGTATACCGCTGCGGCGTATGCCTCCTCGCTAGCGTCTACGAAAGTATGTATACCCCTAGCGGTAACGTCACCGTAATCGTAGCAGCGTGGGATCAGCAACGTTTCTATAGTACTCAGTGACTTCATCCACTCTTTCCATTTCGGTAGTAGATCTTCGGGGAGCGGCTTGTCCCACTCCGTTTTGTATTTCCACGTGTTTTGTAGTATCCTTTTAGCTGGTATAGTGATAGGTGAAATAATCCCTAGTGGGTCAAATACAGACATAATTATACTGAGCGCCTCCCGTTTGGTGGGTGGGCGTGTGTTGTTTAATAATACAATAGGCGTTTTGTTTTTATTAATTCGGAATATGAAGCAGTCTTTTTCAGTATCCCATCGTAGTCCTAGTGCTTTCTCGGTGTCGTCACCGCCTAACACTTTAATGTCTTGTGAAGACGCGAGGTTATTATTCAACACATTTTTGTTGTTTGATATCCAACCGCATAAAACAAAGTTGGCTTTTTTATGAATGTAATCTACTTGTGTTGTTATTAACTTGGCTTCCTCTTCGCTGGAAAAACTCTGAAGGTAATCGTCCATATAATGATTATTTATTATCGCTGACACGGCGGCAGGGTATTTATCAGTAAAGTCTCTTGCGTTTCGATCCTTTATATATAGTGCCGTACATGGGGATGACGTCGCGCCAAATATAACAGACGTCATGCGATATTCACCCGGCGGTCCACTTCGTTGATCGCCTCGCCATAAAAATCTCAACGCATCGCGATCATCTTCTCTTATTTTTATCCTCATAAACATTTCTTTAATGTCGGCTGACACAGCTATTTTATTTTGCCGGAAGCGCATTAAAACACCGGGCAATGATTTTAATAAGTCGGGTCCCGATAACAGTAGGTCGTTTAGGCACAGACCCGCTGTCTTAGCTGCTGCATCGTGCACCAGTCGTGGCGGCTTATGTGGCTTGGCTGGATTGACCACTGGGAAATGAGGTAGGTACCAGGTTTTATTCGGCGTACATGTGTCGGGCGCCTTTTCAGCATAACCTGAATTAAATAAATTTTCGAGGCGTTGTAAGTATTGTGTCTTAAGGTTTTCGTTCTTATCTAGTTTTCGTTCTAGATTTTCTAGGCGTTTTAGGGCACCTAGGTAGTTGTTTGGTATTTTAGGTTCCTCTTGTTTCCACAATAGTCCGGTCTCGAAGCTGCCATTGGGTAATCGTCGACTCTTCTGTTCTAGGATGTCTAAGGCTCGCTGTTGCGGGTCGTCTCTAGGTAACTTAGGTTCTATACCTAGCGACTCTAGTTTAAAAAAGTTTCTCATAGCTTCTTCTATTGGTTCCGGATTTTCTTCAATTTTAATGTGACCACAAAATGTTTCAATGACTTTATTTACGGAGTACTGACACCCATGCAGTACCCAGCCGAGTTTTGTGTACGATGCTACCGGCTGATCACGCGCACCTGTCCGTGTTTCTGAGACTACTAATAAATGCCAGTTATCTTGACCTATTAAAATCATTGGTTTCGCGTGATCATAGACAAGAGTGCTACTTATGTCGTCTAAATGCCTACAATTATTTATGTCCTGGTCATGTACCGTTTGCGCCATAATTTCGAGCCTGGTCACGGTGCGCGCCTCTATCTTCTGTGGCTCACTATGGTGCTTACCGCGAATGTGAAGGCTCACTGTTCGGCTTTGCTCATGCTTTAATTCCGTGCCTATGCCTTGTATCCACATAGGGCTCGCCGGCCCATCTGCACCTAAGATATCTGCTACTGACGCGTCTAACAAGGTGACTGTACTCCCATCGTCTAACAAAGCATATGTGTCTACACTTGTATGTGGTCCGCTTAACGTGACAGGTACTATCTTTAAATACGCGCGGCGATTCCGAGGCGTAGTCGTTGATACATTTTCCCGCGCCGACGTGACGGTTTCGTGTGTGATAACAGCAGGCGTCGGCGACGCCGCCGGCGGCGTCGCGACCTTGTGTGACGCCTCAACTTTACGCTCTTTGTGCAACAGTTTGTGATGTTTCATGTTGCATTCCTTTACGTCACAAATAGGCGCTTTACACGTAAACCTTCTATGTCTGTTTCGTAGGCATCTAAAACACATGTTCGAGTTTTTAGCTATATCCCATCGAGTATCAATGTCTAGCTGTTTATATTTACTGCAGTCGGGTAATTTGTGGCCGTGTTGCTTGCATGCCGGGCATTGGTCATTCGGTGTTTCCTTATTTACGTTGAACGTGCGCTCGACTCTGCGCCGCTGTCGTACATCACTGGACTCGTCGTTCCCGCGTTCTGGCTGAGCATACGCGCCACACTTGTCTGCTTCTTCATTCATGAACATAGATAATAGCTTTAATACGGGTATATCTTCACTTTTCTTACTAGACGCGTAATCATAAAATTTGTTTTTTAATATCGGCGTCAACTTCTCAACGATACAACGCGACATTTCAGGGCTATGTAAATATTGATTTCTATTTAGTGCTTCTACCGTACCCACCGTGTTTGCAATACGGCTAGCAAAAATACAAATGTCTCTAGGGTTATCATTTAATTTAGGTAACGATTTTACATTTTCTAACTCGGTCATTATCAAGGCCTCGGGTCTACCGAAACGTCTTTCTAGTGCGTCTAGAATGACCTGGGGGTTAGATTGACTAAACAATAGACAACCTACAGCTTCCTTTGCGGCGCCTCTGAGGCTCATCCTAATCCTAGCAACATTTTCTACATATGAAAAATACGTGTGTGAGTCACAATACGCGGCCTTATAAGCTATCCACTCACCGGGTTTTCCGTCGAAGATCGGTAGCTGCTGGACGTACCTCGCTGGCTCTCTTGAGCTGCGCGCGACCTGCGCTAGGGCCGCGGCCAGTGTCCCTACGTCTATCACTTTATCACTACCGCGCAACACTTCACTCGCGAGATTGCCCTTTGATTTCGCACACACACTTTCTCCGTAGCCGTCGCCGTCTCGCAGCGGCCGAGCGCCCGTCGCGGCGCCGCCGGTGTCCGTCGCTGCGTCTCTGCCGTTCTTCCCGTCGCTGGCGTCGTGTGGTGGCGGCCGAGTCTCACCTCCGGGTGGCGGCGCCGGTCGCGCGAGCCACGTTCCAATCCTCACGGAGGCAAGATCGTCTTCCAAGTCTTCGTCTTCACTCGACTCAGCTTCGGTTCTAATGCGCTGCAGCTGTATTTCCTGCAGCTCTCTCTCTGCCTGCGCTTGCTTGACTTTCATTTCAGCCAGCCGTTCTCTGGCCTCCAGCTCTGCGAGGCGCTTCTTTTTCGAAGATGTGGAACGGTGTGACCTGGTTTCGACAGGCTTGAGCGTACCATGTGTTCGCGTGGTGTCGGTGTTGGTAGTCGTCGTAGAGCCGCTGCCTGTGCCTGACACGCCGACCGAGCTCGATTCTGGTGCCGAGCTGCTGGCACCCGGTCCGGCGGTCACTGAGGGCTCTTCTTGGGTCTGTTCTCTTCTTGAGTCACCACTTTGGCTACGTGTTAACACCATCTTGCTAGTGATTATTCGGCTTCGAAGGACCAGATTGTGTGGCGAATGGACTGTATAAATATTATAAATTGAGACTCGATAGCTTGATTATGGATTTTTAATTAATTTACAAACTTTTACACAAAACATAAGAAATTTTAGAGTTTTTTATACGTAACAAGGTGGTGACACTTTTAAACCCAAAACTGTTTGACTGACTGACTATGCGCATCGCCATGGTCTGGCGTTTTATAGACGCTGACATGCGGGGGGCGTGGTTTGGCCAATGGCGATGCGTGGAGCGACCGAGCCGCGAGAACGTGTTTGTACTTGTCTGGGCTCGTGGCTCCGCGGCTCCGTTGCCCTACTACTAACGGGTTTATAGTCGTTTTAAACAGGTTTAAACCAAACAAAGACAGGTAAGTAACGGCGTGCGGCGCCGCTACGTCTGTGTTATGATTCCGTGGCGCGGTGGCGCGCCGCTCTGGCTACGTAATGATTCTGTCGTGCACAAAACTGATAACTCGGAATGAACGTGTGCCCCTCAACTTCATTATTCTATCATTCTTATTCATCTGAGCTACCGATCGCATTTTTTATGATGACGAAAATGCGGGTTAGTTTATAACTTTTATTATTGTCTATTATTCATTACTGACGCCATTTTTTAATTGGTTTGCTTGACTTGACTTAGATGGCGCCGTATTAATATAAGGAAATAAGAAAATTAACATAATTAATGTGTATTTGAATATAAATATATTATTGATTCTTAATTATTATTTTAACCATTAAAAACCTTATTGTGTGCCTCTGCAGTGTAAAGTATTCAAGCTTTGCAGGGTTATTTTCATTTAAAAGCAGCGCCATTTAGTTATCAATGGTAGTGTTATGCAAAACCTGTTAGTCAATAGTCGACCTTAAGGTCTCCATGCATTTTTGTCACCATTAGTACCTTAATTAGCGGTCATAAACCCGACTCAACTATGTCTTTGAAAGTTTCGACATTGAATAAAGAAGCCGAACTTATTTGACTGCATCTCTATTAATACATATTTTACTATATTAAGATATTTATTTTAATATATTTTGAATCTATTTTGAATGTTTATTTTCATTAAAGAACCATTGAGCATTTGCAGTCTAAAATCATTATCTCCTTTCTGTTTTTTACACTTTCACGGCTAAACCACTGAACCGATTTCGAATTGGAGTAATCTTGAATCTTTTTTGAAAAAATATGTGTCTTTTTATGCCTCCGCGATAACTTACATTTATGCGAACGAAGTCGCGGGCAAATCGTTGGAAATAAAAGGATCATTTATAAATTTAATATTTATAATATAATATGTTAGCAATATTTTGATACAAGTTTGAGATTTATCTCTATATTTTTTCTGCTCAATTGGATTGGAAATTGCAATTCCAGAATTTGAGATTTATAATAATGCAAACAATAATATGTAGGTGATAATACCTACTTTTTACATTAATACTACATGCATTTTTTATCTAAATACATAATTTCTTTATCTAAATACAATAAACATTTTACTTACTTGAAGATTCAACTGCACGGCAATTTGAGATATATTCAATCCTTGTCCATGTAAAATAATAATTTGGTTCCTTTCTTCCTGATTAAGGTTTCGGGTCGACATGGTTAACGAACAAATTACAGTTCGAAATATACACAATACACACACAGTCCAGGGGGCGTATTACGATCTCTTAATTCCAGTCAATTTACACCTAAAAATGAACTGCCTTGTTTATCCGTATTATGACGTCTTATTGCCAGTCAGTTAGCAGTCACGTGACACTTAACCGATTTCTGCACGTATATTGGCTTGCAAACCCGTATTATGACCGCCAAACTGACATTTCTTAGCTTGCTCAAATGTCAAAAATTGTGTCAAACAAACCAGTCAGTTTTCGCCGGTGTTGAGTAGCTTTTACTGAATTGTTTTAAGTTTTTATCACATACTGTTTACTACAACATTAAATATGTGTGATGAGTTAATAATCTTCGAGTTTCTTGAAAGTGATGCGTCACAAGATAACCACCAAACAAAAATTCAGAGGACGCGTCTTCGAGATCTTAGTGACCCTTTTGCGATTGAAGATGTTGAATTTATTAAGCGATACAGGCTTAATAAACAATTAGTCCACAACTTATGCGATGAACTGCGACCTCATGCAGCTACTGGCTCTACAAGGTCGTCGGATTTACCAATTGAAAGGAAGGTTGGTAATTTTAGAGTTTGTTCAAATTATAATAGATTTAGCCATTACTTAGTCTTAGATTCTGTATCTTGGGTATGTGTACTGATAATGAAATCAATAAACTTACAAATTAATTATTCTTTCAGGTGTTAATTGCATTATCATTTTATGCTACGGGGTCGTATCAACGCCCTGTTGGTGATATATCTGCACACTCTGTAGCGCAGCCTACAGTGTCCGTGGTGATAAAGCAGATTACGAAATTATTGAATTCACCTCATATTCAAGCAAAGTACATAAAATTTCCTAGATCTCAAGAGGAAAGAAATGAGATCAAGTTAAAGTGAGTTAATTTTATTTTAAAAAGATTTTATTCAGCAGCGGTGTGGTTGTAACCTTACATAAAGTGCCAACAGCTCACATGAAGTACTCTATGTGGCATAGTTATAGATATAGCTATATAGTTGCTTTTTATGAAGTTGTTTAACCCTCAAGTATGGAGAAAGAAAACTAGCAATAGATTACCATATTATTGTTTTTTTATGTTTGTGAATTGGACACATAGGTTATTTATCTATATAAATAAATATTTCTATTTTAGATTCTACAATAAGTTTAATATGCCAGGAGTATTAGGGTGTATTGATTGCACACATGTTGCAATAGTACGGCCCGTAGAAAATGAAGAACGATATTACTGCAGAAAACAGTATCATTCGCTAAATGTCCAACTGGTAAGACTTTTTAAAATAAAAACATCAAACTTTATAAAACGTGTGTCATTTATTAAAAGAATAATAATCTTCAATCTCTAATAATAATCTTCTTAAGAATAATCTTTTTTCTTTGTTTCTTTGGAATTAATCTGAAACAATTTTAATTTTAGATTAGTAATGCAGACATGCAAATAATTAGTGTGGATGCTAGTTTTGGTGGAGCTTCTCACGACTCTTTTATCTGGGCAAACCATCCGCTAAAAGGGCACATGGAGCTTATTAGCAGAAATGAAGGTATATGGTTACTTGGTGCGTAAATATATTTTACAAGTATTATTATTTCTAACTCCTCCTTATATTCTGTGTTTGTTTGAAATTATTAAGGTGATATTTTCATTATTTCTAGGTGACTCTGGGTACCCATTAAGACGTTACATGATGACACCAGTAACCGATGTCACCCCGGATACTCCTGAAGCTCACTACACTAGTGTGCATGTTCGGACAAGAAACATTGTGGAGAGGACCATCGGACTCCTTAAAGCTAGGTTCCGATGTTTACTTGTGCATAGGGTATTGCATTATGCTCGCCCTGTGGCAGCATCTATTGTGAATGCCTGTGTAGTATTACACAACATTTGCAATGGTGCAAATATCCCTGTGCAAGTACTCACCAATGAGGAAGCTTTGTTAGAAGAGTCTCGCCAGGTCCATACAGACACTTACCAACAATCTGCTGCTACCTCTCAAAGGAATAGGGAACTGAGTGAAGGCTTAACTGTCCGGAATGCTCTCATCTCTCGTCTCTGGTCTTCTCGGTCCAATGCTCCTATAAATTAAAATATTTAAGTGTATATTAAAGTATGTTATCAAAGTTATCTTTTTATTATTATAACACCCATTCCTATTGAGATTCTATACTCGATGCTGTAGACAATTACGTTTACCTGGGGCAAACAGTCCAGTTGGGTAGGTCTAACTTCGAGAAAGAGGTCAATCATCGAATCCTACTCTGCTGGGCAGCGTTCTGGAAGCTGCACAGTCTTTTCATCCAGTATACCACAGTGCCTCAAGATAAAAGTCGCCAGTGTTGACATATGGCTCCGAAACAAAACAAATCTGAATATTTCTCTTACCTGTCAATAACTGCTGCTATTCTATTTAAAGTTCCCAACATGTTTTGCAAGAGCTGCTGTTGTCCTTGCAGTGTCTCGGCAATTACTCTTAGTGACCAAAAAAGTAAAAGTACTCTTTCCACCAAAGCCTCTCTGGCCAGTTGTTGGCTCATAGAGGATGGGCGTCTGCTTCGTCGTCGACTTTGAATGTTTGCTAGTCTCTGGGACTGGGCAGGCGCCTGTTGTGCAGATGACTCTTCTTCCTGTATAGACGGCGCACCCTGTTGTGATAACGGTGGCTGTTCTATATTTACAGTTTGAGGGCCATCGTAAGAAAACGACTCTTGGTCATTTTGTGGCTGTGGTTGTCCATCATCGGGTCCAACATGCGTGGTGGGTGGAGTTAGCTGTAAATATTCACGAAAATAAATTTTAGTATACAAATTGAACAATACAAATCATAAAAGGTATGAGTACATAAACGCTTACAATTGGAAATGGGTCCACTTGAGTATTTGGTAAGCCACTTCCGAAGCCTTCCCCAAGTAAACTCAAGAACTTTTTCTCAACGTCACTGAGGGGATTGACATCAGCAGGGCCACCTCCTGTACGGTTTTGTGAAGTACGAAGGGCTGCCACTCTTCTCTTCAGTTTGGCCTTATAGTCTACCCAATACTAAAAAAGAAAAATACAAATATTTAAAAAATAAAAGTAAATAGCTTTGTCATCATCATCAATAGCTCATGACAGTCCAGTCTGTTGTATGTGAAAAGCTTAATTAATTAATTAATTACATTTTTTATTTTATTTGTTGCTATTTAAGTATTTGAAAAGGTAATTTAGATATGTATTCAAATTTAATAAATGTTTAACCCGATAAATTAAAAACAATTATCAAATTTATTAAGTAACTAAGTACCTACCCCATATAATCTGTAAAAAGTACTTAACTATACTTGCCAAATCAAGGTTCAAGGTTGTATTATAATGCTCCTTGATTTGGCGAGGATGGTTATCATGGATTCAAACCGGATACATGTTTAGATGATGAGGATTTTTCAAAAATGTGTACAACACTGTATTTACTAAATGAGTAACATACTCACATTAGACCACCCTTTCCAGTCCTTGGTTGCACATTCCCCCAAGGAATTCAACGTCTTCGATATGGAAAGCCACATTCTTTTCGAATAATCCCGTGCTTGCGCCGATTTATAAAATCCGACTGCCAAGTCCCTGTGAGAGTTTAAAAACTCCCACAAACGGTCCAATTGTTCGTAGGATACTCTGTGACTACGATTCCTTGCACTTCTGTAAATATATAAACGTAAAACGGTTTATTCAGTATTTGAAATAACGAGCAACTTTCGTATTTATTATAAATAATGTAGGTAATACTTACGCCATTATTGAGTAGACAATATTTATAAACAATATTTTTGCCGGGTGAGCTGTTATCACCTATCCTACCTACCATTACTTAGGTTCAGAAATGTAGCGTATGTCAAAAAAGTATGTTGTGAGACAGTGCTGTATTTTCATATTTATGACATTCTAATTACGCATATTATACATAATTCGTTTTTGAACTCATTCTTAATCTCGATTCTGTTAGAAAATTACATTATATAATATATTACATTCAATTTTTAAAAAACCGTAATATACCAGTAACCCTTTTAAGATGTTTTCGAACGCAATCTTTCAAGACGGTACAAACCAACCACAGACAATCATCCAGGATGAATCCAGTCAGAAAAACGTACGTCATAATACGAAAAAGAACCATGCAGTTTACGGCCTTAAACTGACCTGCCAGGAAACAAACTGGATTTTAAAAAGGTTGTAATACGCCCCCAGGATACAAGCTAGGGTCAAAAAGAGGCTTTTGATCACAGTCCGGTATCAGGTCACAGTTGGACAGGGAAACAGTCCGATAGAAATAAACAAGTTTTAAGTGAAATTGCGATGGGAACGGGAAGCGTGAACAATAAGCGAGATGCAAATTGGCACTGGCATGTTTGTTATATTTTTTTTGCTACGCACGTGCACCCTGCACTCACACAAATACACGTTGTCTCTGATTGGGCGGAACAAGGAAGGGGCGTAGTCAGCTACTAGTTGCGCTTCCGCAGGAATATTTTCTTAAGTGAGCATGCTTATCTTTTGCTGATAGTACGTGTATGTACTAGTGGTACGCAACGGCGGTGGTGCTGCTGGTTCCGGTTGGCGTGAGCGGCTGCGGTGCGGGGGGAGGAGTACCCCGCATATCATTGCGACGAGTAAAAGTGAGTGAGTGGTGAAGTGTTGTGATACGAAGACAAACTGTGAGTACTTTCTAAATTCAAAGTGATACATCGAGACTTAACAATATTTCAAGCAAAGGACATGGCCAAAAAAGTACATTCCACGTACACAAACAATTAATACACAGTAAAATAAAAATAGAAATATGAATTTTTACATAGTTTTTAGCCTCTCCAGACCTGACAAATATTATTAAAAAAATATATAAGTAATGCATGTGAATTCAACTTATCGTTTGTCAAGCTTCGCCATAATAGTCCATAGAGAAAGATAAATAAAAAGACGTTCCAATTCCAAACCACGTGTCTTAAACTACACTCGTAGAAAACGTGTGATATGATCGACAAATGCATTACACTAGGAACATTTTATTCATACGAAACTGTATTCATTGGTTTTAGTTGCATTTTATAAAATACTCGTATTATAATAATATTTTTTATTTATTTATTTAATAATTTATGTACACACAAACAGCACAGAGGAAAATACATAAATAAAATAAGAGTACATAGGTGCGGTATTATGTTTTAATTTTTATTCAATTCACCAAAAAAAAAAACTTAAACGAAACGGAACGTGTTTGACACTTTTGACAGCGTCTTTCTGCTAACCTTGCCAATAATACTGGAGTACTGGACTATTTTGCGTTTTGGATTTGTTTTGTGGATTACGATGAGGTGCATCAAATGCGGAATAGCCATACAAAGGCTGCAGAGGCGTCTTATATCCTCGCTTTCTGCACACCATCCAACAATACTTTCGCGTTGGTTAACCAATGCTCAAACCCAGGTATGAAGTCGGAATAGTATAATACTTAGTCTGTTTTTTTATGTTTTTATAATGGTTTGCGACTTTAAATAGTGCATCTTTTTTCAGTTGCCTCTGGAGATATTCATTTGTCAACCATGCTTCTCATTATTGAATACTGAGTCTGGTGAACATGAGAGACTACTGGGGCATAACCAGCGACATCACCAGCGACAGCGATGGTTTCATCAAGGTGGAGAAGAGGAAGAAAAGGAAGAAGCTTCCTTGTCGGAACCAGTGCGGTACTGCATTAGCAGGGCCCAAGTTGTTGTTGCGTCCAGCCGTGCCGACAACGCTGCTGTACGTGTCCAGACTGCATCATTCCACGAAGGTTGAGGAGGTCGTGGAATATATGCGCGTGAAGACCAACTGGACTTTGAGGGTCGAGCTGTTGGAGCCGCGTCACAAAACCAACTTCAAGTCGTTCGTAGTGCGAGTTCCAACACATCACATCGAGAAGTTCCTCAAAGACGAGTTTTGGCCGAAAGGTGTTATGTACCGCCAGTTTCGTGGCCAGCTACGTGACACCAGTCAGCGAAACACGACGCCGACACTTTGTGTACATTAATAAAACAATAATAGTCAATTAGTTATTAATTATGTAATGTATATTTATAGTATTGTTAAGTTTTATTTAATATAGTATTGTATATGTTTATATGGGCCTTCAATGCCTGAAATAAATGGATAAATAAATAAATAAAATAACATGGTTTGCCTTGGTTTTGGAAAATCGGTTCGAAAAATAAGACACCATAATGTCAGTATGGACTCTCCATTGCCGACTGGCCTAATATCACAAAATACTATTAATGTGGTAAGCATTTTGATTTGATTCATTATTTTATATATCTACTTGTATTTATCTATAAAAATCTATAAAACATAGCACTCATTGTAGGTATGTGTGATTATAATATCTATCTTTATGTATTTTTCATGTTTAAAGTAGGCATGTTGTAACATAATACTTTTTTACTAATTTAACAATAACATAAAACTTGAAAGCATGTGTTTATTCTAACTGGGGCTTATTTTCAGCCCTCAAGAAACAACTACGACGTGCGGGAATTGGCTTCTGATAACAATGCAGCAGCCCCTTATGTTCAAGTGGTTAGCCCACCAGAGCCACCACTATTACCGTCTGTTTTAAAGGGACGCTTCAAAGGGAAAGTACTGCCATATTATTACCCAATTATACAGAATATATATAACAGAAACGTACATTCCATATACACAAACATAACAAAATACACTGTAAAATAAAAATATAAAAGTGATTATTACGTAGTTTTATTTTATTTATTCTCCTTAATAAATAAATCATTATTATTTATACCTATTCTTTTGTTTTTTGTATAATAAATAAATAAATAATTAAAACGCCTTAAGGTTTTTAAAAGCAAATCTTATTTCGTGCACTTACGAGCCAGTAATCTGACTAAAGGTTTAGTGAAACTATTTTCGTCTTGTGTGTTGTAATTACGGGTTTTTCATGTGTTATTTATTGTATTATTTGTTGTTTGTTTTTATTATGTGGTATTTATTGCAATTTAATTTAACAATACTCACGAATGTAAACACCAAAAATCATTGATGTACTTACCTTCTCACATTTCGCACTTCTTTGCTCGTCATTGGCCAATGGTGAGAAGCAGGAACGCCGTAGAGTCGGTCACTCACTTCGTACTCTTCGTCACGTCAATCTGTTTCTGGCGTAAAACGGTTGTCCTGTGGATGTTGGACGTTACTGCATAATTCATACGAGTAGGGACAACGGATGGTTTAGTTGTTAGCGGTGGTTGTGGTGGTGATGCTTGCGGTATTAGCCGCGAAGGATCCAAAGGATACACAGTTGGGGCCCAATTCCGGGAGTGTTCTTTAGTTTATGGGGATGGAACGGGTAGAGTCGTGCTGTGTAGAGGCAAGGGCCTGATGGGTGAGACGTGCTGTGTAGAGGCAAGATTCTTTTGATTTAGTTCTTCAACATTTTGCTTGTGACTTTCAATCTCTTCAGCTACTTCTGCCTGATTTCTGTACCTTCTCACATTTCGCATTTCTCTGCTCGTGATTGACCAATGTTGAAAAGCGGGGACTCCGTAGTACCCGTGGGGGAGCCATGCCTCGGCACGAATGGGCCGGCTCGACCGGAGTAATACCACGGCCTCACAGAAAAACTGACGTGAAGCAGCGCTTTAGTTGTGTTTCGTCAAGTGAGTGAGGGCACCGGAGGCCCAACCCCCCCCCCCCCCCTTTCCCATCCAATGCCGCAGTTGAATCGTAACTTTTTACCCCAGGAGGGTACCAACTGCGCTAGCACTGGAGAATCCCTATCTGGACGTCCACACTCAGGGCTCAACCACCCTGATCGTGGACGTTCAGGCCGCCCCACGTCGTACTCTGGGGGGGCAAAACTGCGCGCGCTCGAGGCAAGAGCAATACAACTTTGGCGGCCCCTGCCACATTGAACGTGGATTTCTGCAACATCAGGGGATTACACACTAACTTCGATGCTGTTCATCACCACCTTCAGACAGCAAAGCCGGCCTTGCTCTGCCGTTGGATACAGCTTACCTTACCTACCCTGGGTATGGACTAGAACATACCTTCCTGCCCAAGGCCGGGGTGTGCGTGTACGTCAGGGACGATATCAGCTCTCATCGCCTCAGAAATCTTGAAGGTAGGGACCATTCCATCTTTTGGCTACGTGTAGACAGCGACGACCACCCTCGCATCTATGCATGCCTTTATAGGCCCCATAGCGGTGATAGCGAGACTGACCGACTTATGGAACACATCCAGATGGCTGTAGATTTACTGCAACGGCAGATACCCTCAGCGGAGGTCGTCATACTTGGTGATTTTAATGCCCATAACGCCGACTGGCTTGGCTATAGTAGGACGGACCACGCGGGGAGATCTGTCCACGACTTTGCCCTTGCTTCTGGCCTAACACAACTGGTTACTGTGCCTACACGAATCCCAGATGTGGAGGGCCAGAGGCCTTCACTGTTGGACCTTCTGCTGACCTCTCATCCGGACGGCTATAACATCACAGTTGAAGCTCCTATTGGCTCATCAGACCACTGTCTCGTCCGGAGTATGCCTTGTGTGTGCACGTCGCGTGTCAAAGTTGCTCGCGGTCGCCGAGTGTGGCACTACGGTCAGCAGATTGGGATGGGATGAGATCCTTTTTTTCATCCTACCCTTGGAGACGAGCTCAGCTTTTAGGTAAATTCTTTACGTCAAATTCGACATTGGACGACGGGGGACATGAGCCGCCGGTTCTGCCGTGGCGCAGGTGTAATATATTCGGTTTCACCAGCACTCGGTACAATTGGCGCTCATGTCTCTTGACATCCATAAGTCAAGTGGGCCTGACGGAATCCCACCCATTGTGTTAAGGATGTGCGCTCCAGAGTTGGCACTAGTCTTAACACGTCTTTTTCGGCTCTCATACTCTTCAGGCGTAGTCCCGAAGTTATGGAAGACAGCTCTGGTCCACACGATCTCTAAAAAAGGTGATCGCGCAAATCCGTCTAATTACAGACCGATAGCCATAACTTCCCTCTTCTCGAAAATAATGGAATCCTCTATTAACTGCCAGCTCCTTCGGTACTTGGAGGATCATCAGCTTCTTAGTGACCGACAGTACGGTTTTCGTAAGGGCCGGTCCGCTGGTGATCTTCTAGTTTATCTGACACACCGTTGGGCACAGGCGATCGAGTCCAAGGGGGAAGCTATGGCAGTCAGTTTGGACGTAGCAAAGGCCTTTGATCGGGTTTGGCATAAAGGGCTTCTTACGAAACTACCTTCCTATGGGCTTCCCATGAAACTGTGTGAATCCAGCTTCCTTGCAGACAGAAGCATAAAGGTCGCGGTCGACGGTGAGTGCCCTGACTGCTTGCCTGTAAACGCTGGTGTTCCTCAAGGCTGCGTACTATCGCCCACTCTGTTCCTCCTTCATATCAATGATATGTTGCAAATTAGTGGCATTCATTGTTATGCGGATGACAGCACGGGTGATGTCTTTTACGCCGGCCGTACTAACATTTCTCGGGAAAATGTCATCGAGAGTCGAAACAGGCTTGTGTCTGAAATCGAGACTGAGATCGAGAGAATCTCAAATTGGGGTAGACTTAACTTGGTCCAATTTAACCCCGCAAAGACACAGGTCTGCGTGTTTACAGCTAAAAAATTGCCGTTGGTCGTATCCTTTCAATTTCAGAGCACCCCCCTCACAGCCTCGGCCGGTATTGGGATACTTGGCGTCGACATATCGAGCGAAGTCCAGTTTCGCGGTCATCTAGAGGGTAAGGCCAAGTTAGCCTCGAAGAAGCTTGGTGTGCTCAATAGATCGAGGCATTATTTCACCCCGGAGCATTTACAAGGCGCAAGTTCGGCCCCATATGGAATACTGTTCTCATCTTTGGGCGGGGGCACCCCAGTACCAGCGTGTCCGAATTGTCGACTGCCCCGTTGTCTCGGACCGGCTGGACTCTTTGGCACTGCGTAGGCATGTAGCCTCGCTATGTATTCTCTATCGCATCTATCACTGGGAGTGTTCTGAGGAATTGTTTGGTTTGATCCCCACCGCATCTTTTCGCCATCGTTCCACGCGAAAAATTTTTCATCCCCATCACATAGATGGTTGGCAGTCAACAACTGTGCGATTCACCCGAAACTTTCTGCCCCGCACAGCAAAACTTTGGAATGATCTTCCGGCGGCGGTATTCCCGAACCGATGCGACCTTCAAACCTTCAAGAAACGAGCATATTCCTTCTTAAAAGGCCGGCAACGCACCTGTGACTCCTCTGGTGTTGCGCATGTCCATGGGCGGCGCCGATCGCTTACCATCAGGTGATCCGTCTGCTCGTTTGCCACCTATTCCATAAAAAAACCGGGGACTTCTTACTCATCGCCACGCCAATCTCTTTTTAGCCTAAAACGGGTGTCCTGTAGATGTTGGAGAGAAGGCTACGAGAAATGAGAAATAAATATGATGTCAAATAATAATACGAAAGAAAAATGTAGGCGGTACTAAGTGCGGTCCATTTGACTCTGAGCGTCCGCTTGAAGGTCAATAAAAGCTTATTCTTTTGATTTAGTTCTTTTTTTTTATTTTATTTAAAAGGTCGGCAAACGAGCAGACGGATTACCTGATGGTAAGCAATCAGCGCCGCCCATAGACACTCGCAACGGAGGAGTTACGAGTGCGGTGGACCCCTGAATCCCTAATCCCTAAAAATTAGGGATTCGAAAATTTAGGAGGGATTGGGGGAGGGGAAAGATTGGGCCTCCGGTAACCTCTGTCACACGGCGAAACACAACGCTGTGGTTATTTCACGCCGGTTTTCTGTGAGGCCGTGGTATCACTCCGGTCGAGCCGACCCATTGGTGCCAAAGCATGGCTCTCCCACACTTAGCATTTTGTTAGTGACTTTCAACCTTTCAAGCAATTTCTGTCTGATTTCTGTACCTTCTCACATTTCGCACTTCTTTGCTCGTCATTGGCCAATGGTGAGAAGCAGGAACTCCGTAGAGTCGGTCACTCATTTCGTACTCTTCGCCACGTCAATCTGTTTCTTTCATAAAACGCGTGTCCTGTAGATGTTGGAGAGAAGGCTACGAGAAATGAGAAATAAATATGATGACAGTAGGATATTATTGGGCATTCTAATCCACCTTCCGTTCGTCTCACTCCGTTCGTCTCCGTCACTCTCGGTGGATTAGAATGCCCAATAATATAAATGGGTTACCTTGTTCGATCAGCAAACGGATTGGGCGCCATTCCACTATTTCAGTTCACACACTTACACGTTAACAAACAAGGTATTTCGCTGTATGAATCGCTAGCCTAAAATTCAGGACAGATTGTCTCATGTCTTTCCACAAAGTTACAGATTGTACTATCAGTGTCATAAGTGCATGGATGATTCCAAATCAAAATCGTTTGTACGGCGTTTCATCGCCTTAATTATATACCATGGATGACATAGATGGCGCTAGTGTACTAGTGGTATTGAAAAATATACATTTATAGTTTTAATCAGATACAAAGTTATTAACTTGATAAATTTTTATACAAACTAATGCTACGATATTCCAAACCTTTTTAAAGCAAAGCACGCAATAACCAGGATTCGAACTCGGTAGCATAAAATTAACCGATGCCACTAGCCATTAGGCCATTGCGTAACCTTGAAATGTATTGAAATTGTCCTACTCTTTATTATATTGAAGTTGTTTAGCAACTATAGCCCGATCATAAATCTCAAAACAGTTGAGGGTAATTTAATATTAACTATAAAAATTAAACCTTTTTGTTCAATCGAGGTTCAATCATAACATTCTTTACTATCTTTGAGTGAGTTCAGTCACGATTTGTTTAACAAGTTTTTAATATTTATTTTTATAATGAATTTGCGTTCAAATGTTGATATGGCTACGAGGGCCCAAATGATAGCATTGCATAATCAAAGCTTAAATTATACTTACTGAAATTTCGAGAGAAACTGGCTTAAACGTAAGTATTCTTTTAAAATGAGCGTTCGTTATTTATTTTATTATCCATGGTTATCGATACATGAAAATAATAAATAATACACGTCCCTTACAGGTAAAGACTGCCACTTTATGGATATCTAAAGCTGTTTCAAGAAGAGGGTTCATTGGAGCACCGTAGTGGATCTGGCAGAAGACGTGATATTGACTCAGACCAGCTTTAACTTATGGGGCAAGGTTATGAGGAAAATTATTGGAGCATTGTCATCTTCAGTGATGCAAACAGTGAAAACTACATAGATGTGCTGAAAGACGTCATGAAGATGTGCTAGTGATAACGTTCGTGCAGGACAATTGTCCTATGTGTAATGTTCCATAAATATTTTTGCAAGTGTTTAGTCAGCAATCAGACATACGGATTATTCCTTGGCCAGCGAGATAGGAGAAATAGAATCGATAAAAATGGCGGCTACACTAGTTCTTAAAAGAAAAGATATTGTTGACTATAGGATTAAGCAATTACAAGACCGGGGTAGCTATAATTTATTTAATGGATAAATGTTCAAACGTAGTGTTAGTAGGATAAATTTATTGACTACTTTATAACCAGCAACTGTTATACAGTAATGATTTTAATGTTTTACTAAATATGAGAAATAAAAATAAAAGCAATATTAATATCTACAGATTCTATTGATTGCAAAATAATAAATTATTTATTTATTAATTACCATAAACAATTCGTCCCATATCTAGTGAATGCTATATCCCGGTCTTAGAAATGTTATTGATTTAAGGCGTAGCTTCAATTTCTTCCTTGTTCTGGAACGAATACTTAAGCTATGAGCCTTTGTCATAACATGATGCACAAAATGAATCACTTTAGTCAATACTTTAATTAAATTTTATGGGGAGGTAAAATAGTTGCAGAAGTAAGGTCCATATTATATAGAATCGTATTATAACATTGTGTTTAAAACTAACTAATAAATGACTAGCACAACACAATTTTGATTTAAAATACTTATTAATCTTATAAAAAGTGTAATAAATAATGTGTCAGTTAGCTGAAAAGTTATTAGGTCAGGGTATACACTATATAACAAAGTATTGTAGTTGAAAATAGTTTTAAGAAATAAATGTCTGAAATTATAATGTCACTAAAATAGTTTTATTTGTTATCCTTTATGAGAATTAAACTTAGTATTAGTCTTAACCTGTAAGAAAAATGTTACTTTTACATTAATAGTTAGCACATATTATAAAAGTTATTTATATATATTTATTAATATAATTTTATTCTAAAATAATATATATATTTTTTTTTGTTATCTTTTATAAATATTAAACGTCAAATATTTTATTTATATATTATTATTATTGATTTTATATAAAAAAACCATTGTTAAAAAACCTGAATTTATAAATGATAACCCGGAATCGAACCGGTGCCCTTCGACTTCATTATTCTATCATTCTTATTAATCCGAGCTACCGATCGCATTTTTTATGATATCGAAAATGCGGGTTAGTTTATAACTTTTACTATTGTCTATTATTAATTATTGACGCCATCTTTTAATTGGTTTGCTTGACTTGACTTAGACGGCGCTATATTAAGTCCTCGGAAATGAGAAAATTAACATAATTTATGTGTATTTGAATATAAATATATTATTGTTCCTTAATTATTATTTTAACCATTAAAAACCTTATTGTGTGCCTCTGCAGTGTAAAGTATTCAAGCTTTGCAGGGTTATTTTCATTTAAAAGCAGCGCCATCTAGTTATCAATGGTAGCGTTATGCAAAACCTGTCAGTCAATAGTCGACCTTAAGCTCTCCATGCATTTTTGTCACCCTTAGTACATCACTACAGGTTACACATACTCCGTTTTCTGTGACCAGATTGGCTCGAGGACATCTGAACTTTAGGATACCGTATATATTAAACTAAAATTTGGGACAGATTGTCTCATGTCTCTCCACAAAAATAAGAAATAGTGTATACTCATAGGCACACACACATTCTATTTTCTGTGACCAGATTGGCTCAAGGACATCCAAATTTTAATTTAATATATACGGTATCCTAAAGTGCGCTTGACGATGATGTCGGAAACGATCTTATTATGCAGTCGATGTGCAAGTGTAAATGGGCTCTTAACATCTGCAAAACTGCAGAATTGGATCATGAAATAAGTTGCAGTGTAAGAACTTTATAGCATATGGTGTGAGTGTGGGTAATTTCCATACATATGTAAAGCGATCATATTACAAGAAAGAGGACCGCTGTGCATGTTGCGGCTATAATTCAAATTAGTATTTTATTAGAATTCCCCAAAATCAATTAAAATAAATATTATTTCCATACGATCAATTAAGATAATAGATAAGATTAGCCCAAAGTACTCCTACTTGTGCTGACGTTACTCTGTTTATGGTATAATGTTTTTCATAACTAACATTAAGTGTGATCATAAATAAATGTCTCATAATTAGGTACCTACTAACATAGATTCTACTAACACTTATATGGATTATGTCCGAAATAAATGGGTAATAATAATAATAATAACCAGTTGTCAGTTCTAGTTAAGGAATTGTTTATAAGATATTCTTAATCATATCATTACCTATTGAATTGAATAGCGTTTTTTTATTCGAATTCCAATTACATGAATTTAAGTTAAGCTGTAGCATTATTGTAACCAAATTTTTTGACGCGAATTTCATTATAATATAATAATTTAATATCATGAAATGTTTTAAAAAAAATGTTCTAGTATTTTGGTTATTTTATTTAAATTTTGAGTTATACTACAACATGGTTTTAAACTAAATTTTTAACGCGACTTTCGTTACATGAGATGTTTTATTTAAAGGTTCTAGCAGGGGGTTACTTTACACCAATTTTGAGGATAATTGTAACATATTTTGAAATATGCGTATAATTTCATATGAAGTTTTATATTATCGTTTATTAAACAAACAAACTTACATAATTTTATTATCATACCTATAATGATTCACGGCAGCCAGGTAAGTAGCTATCAGCTCCACCTTTGTCAGCGTCGGTGGTTTTATATTTCATTCCTCACGATAAAATTGCAATTTAGCAGTATTAGTATGCAAGCAATACGATTTAATTTGACGTAAGTGACATAAATTGGAAATACAACTGTAATAAATATTATTTAAGGATTCATTTTGTGACTAGGTAAATTTTGCTGAAATTGTATTTTTTATGAATATAAACCTGTCGATTGTATCGGAAATCACATTCGCTCCAGTATTTCCAAGTGCTCATCGCTGCCTATCTTACGTTATAATCACGTGAATCTCTCTTCATAAAATGTAAGTAAGTACTACTCAAAATTTATTTAATTAAGAAGGTTAGATATTTCAGTGCGTTCTTTACATCATAATTGTTTCATAAAAAAATAATCTTTGTACTCGATTGCAGGTCTGACTCTGAACTTGATTACCAGTCGCAGCCGAGGCGCTCAGCAGTAACCGAGGCTACGAAAAACGTGCAGCCGAAGAAAAAGGCATCGAAGCGCAAAGCTTCTGGGAGCGACACCACGCCTTCGGAATCAATCTCGAGGTAATTTTTGACTTTATTACTTACTTGTCGTGTATGTTATGTCCATTAGAGTTTTATTCACAAATCGTAACTAAACTCTAGTTCAGTAACGCAGAGAGCACTATCATAAATGTTAGATACGATATCTTTTCATACGTCACGTTTAGTTGGTCATATTTAGGATTTTTCTTCTGTACCATGGGTGCGTTTACAGACATAAATCTCACATGCACACACACCTAGACCCCGAACCACTATCTGTAGATTATACAAATATTTGTTCCATGCGGGAATCGAACCGCGACACGCAATGCAGCAGTCGATCGCTCGACCACTGCGCCAACCGTGCCGTCAACTTTGAAGGTATTGTTATCGTAATAATTATAAATAAAATGTTTTATTTTGTTTCAGTAAATACAAACATCATAGCTCGGACCTCTTCGGCTTAGAGAACGGCGAGCTTCTCCCAGCGACATCGTGCGGGGACCTTGGATCGTCCCTCGTGAGCCGCGTCGCCAACGGGAAAGTACGGTGGACAGCCGACCTAACGGGGGACTTCTATGTAGAGGTGAAGGTGTACCATAAGGCTGAAGCCGCTTCCACTCCTAGAGAGGATCGATGGAAGAAGGCGTCGGTTGCACTGAAAGTGCAAATTAATAGAGACTCCTCGCCGTGGGAGGCCTTGCAAATATTCATGAGACGGGCTCAGCTCGGAGCCCATCTTTTATAGTGATAATATTCATATAAAATAAAAATGTTTTTCATTTGGGATCGGCACACATTTTTAACACATAGTTTCAACACACTAGGATTCCCTGTGTCGTAGGGCCAGTCTTTCACATCATAGCCTTGTGTAAACCTAATGTGTTTTGGATATATTGCTTTTTATCTAAACTAAATAATTTCTTTCTACTTATACTTTATTTTTGTACCTTTTGCTACCTTATATTAACACATAGCAGCATCTTCAGTAATTTATAGCTTGTTCTAATTTTGAAGTACAAGGTACAGGTTAGCATAATAATAAAATGCCTTTCTGTACTGTTTGTAACACATCTGTTGAGCGCAGTCACTGGGTAGGTCATTTACGCAGTAACGATCATAAAAATAAAAATATTTCACATTTTTGCGAAGGCGTTGAAATAATACATTCTGCATTTCGTAATCGTATAGCTTCTTATAGAATTACCGATTCGTTTGAAAATTGTTCTTTAAAATCATTTTTAAATAATATTCAGGATAAAATTCAAATGTTAATAGATATGTCTCTTAAAAAACGTACTTGTTTGAAAGTAAACTTTGAATATTTTGCTTTGTTCTTATTTGTTAAAAACGATTCTCAGGAGATGAAATCATTTTGTACGAAAAACTTCAGTCTTTATCAGAATTATGATTATGCCACTTTGATATCTCAAGTTGAAAATACGTTAAAGAAAAAGATTGAAGAATTCCAAGACCGTGATAGTGGTTGGACTTTATTAAGTAGTTCTCATTTGGAAATTAACATTAACAAATATCAACCTTTGCGCGGCTCCGGTTTCATTAACTTACCGACAGCAATTAAATCAAAAAGAGCGTGTGTTAATATTCATAATAATGACGAATATTGTTTTTTGTGGTCAGTAGTTGCTGCTTTATATCCAGCTAAATCTCATCCTGAAAGAGTTTTATCATACCCACATTTCAGAAACGTGTTAAACATAGAAGGTTTGTCTTTCCCATTGAGTTTCTCTGACATAGCGCAGTTTGAAGTAAATAACCCCGAAATTTGTATTTATATTTATGGTTTAAAAAATATTACCGTGGTAGGACCGCTTTACAAACCAAAATCCTTGAATAATAAAAAGGTGATCCATTTACTTTATTTACAAAATGACAATCTGTCACATTACTGCCTCATTAAACATTTACCGCGACTTGTTAAGAATCAAATAACGAAACATCACAGTAAATTGTACTTTTGTGAGGAATGTTTAATGTTTTTTGATTCATGTGATGATCTTAGTTCGCACAGTTGTGGAGAAATTGCCACTGTGCTGCCTCCAAAGGGTTCATTCATACAGTTTGAAAATTATTAAAGAAAGCAAACTGTTCCATTTGTTATATACGCTGACTTTGAAACAATGCTGGAAAGGTACCAATCTTGTGACTCTGATCCAACAACTGCGAGTACTGTAACACGTCAGCGACATGTACCTATAGCCTTCGCATATCATATAACGTGTACATTAGATGTCAGCCATAATCGTTACGTTTTGTATCGCGGTTTGGATTGTGTATCTTAATTTGTTAAATCTATTTATAACGATACACAAAAAAATTATGGTATTTTAAAAAGTAACGTTCCCATTATTTTTACTGATGATAATGCTCATGACTTTGAAAATGCAGCAACATGTCATATTTGTGAGCACTTTTTGTTCGGTGACAAAGTCCGTGATCATTGTCACTTGACTGGTAAATATCGCGGCGCAGCTCATAGTTATTGTAACATACAATACAAAGTACCAACATTTATACCAGTATTTTTTCATAATTTATCTGGTTATGACTGTCACCTTTTTATAAAAGAATTAGGAGAAGCTCCAGGATCTCTTAAAGTCATACCTAAAACGAAAGAAAACTATATTTCTTTCACAAAATTTATTCCGATTTCCGCTAAGGAAAGCATTCAGGTTCGGTTTGTAGATTCTTTCAAATTTTGGGAACTAGCTTAGAAAAGTTAAGTAGTACAATGAAAATACAAGAATTTCAACAGTTAAAATCACATTTTCCTATTGAAAAACAATTCAGTTTGTTAACCCGAAAAGGAGTGTATCCATATGACTATATGTCTCAATGGGAACGTTATGAAGATACATGTTTGCCATCTAAAATCAATTTTATAACTCTTTGATTAATGAATTAATTACTGACGAAGACTATGAACACGCTCAATCTGTTTGGTCAGTATTTAATATTCAAAATATGGGTATGTACTAAGGGTGACAAAAATGCATGGAGAGCTTAAGGTCGACTATTGACTGACAGGTTTTGCATAACGCTATCATGGATAACTAGATGGCGCTGCTTTTAAATAAAAATAACCCTGCAAAGCTTAAATACTTTACACTGCAGAGGCACACAATAAGGTTTTTAATGGTTAAAATAATAATTATGAAACAGTAATATATTTATATTCAAATACGCATTAATTATGTTAATTTTCTTATTTCCGAGGATCAATATAATATCAATCAATCTGTCAGATATCTCTTTTATTTATATATTGATATTATATTGATCTGGAATTAATTACTGACGCCATCTTTTAATTGGTTTGCTTGACTTGACTTAGATGGCGCTGTATTAAGTCCTCGGAAATAAGAAAATTAACATAATTAATGTGTATTGAATATAAATATATTATTGATTCTTAATTATTATTTTAACCATTAAAAACCTTATTGTGTGCCTCTGCAGTGTAAAGTATTCAAGCTATGCAGGGTTATTTTCATTTAAAAGCAGCGCCATCTAGTTATCAATGGTAGCGTTATGCAAAACCTGTCAGTCAATAGTCGACCTTAAGCTCTCCATGCATTCCTAAGTTGGAACGGTCTGGGGCCGCGCTCAAGCGGCTCCTTCCCAACCTCGGGGGGCCAAACGCCTCCTGCCGGAGGTTGTATATGGGGATTGTGCGATCCATGGCCCTCTACGGTGCCCCTGTGTGGGCGCCGGACTTGAAGCGGCGGCCGGCTCGTACGCTGGTCGCGTCCCAGAGGGTCATGGCCATCCGAATAATCCGCGGATATCGCACGATCTCCGGGGAGGCGGCGAACCTCCTTGCCGGATCACCGCCGTGGGATCTAGAAGCGAAGGCGCTCGCGCGCGTCTACAGTTTGCGCGCAGACGCGCGTCGCCGGGGCGAAGATCCTCTGCCGCGCCAAATTAGTGCGTGGCGGAATGATCTCATGGCAGAGTGGAAACAACGACTGTCGCAACCGAGGGCCGGGCACGCTACTATAGCAGCGGTAAGACCCCTCTTTGAGGAGTGGCTTGAGAGACGCCACGGCGTCCTCACCTTCCGCCTGACGCAGGTGCTTACCGGGCACGGCGGAATGAGAGGAACTGGGACGCCGTCTCCTCCTTTTGTGAAGCAGTCATGCTCGCAAAGAGAGAGGCGGCCCGCGTGAGGGAGCAATCCTTCTCCTCACGCCCCAGCAGCCGCAACTGGCGACACTACGGGCGTCGGGGATCAAGGGACGATCTCCGGCCACCGTAAGCACGGGCCTGCGGTCGGCGAGTAAGGGCAGCTCGCCGCCCGACCAGAACCAGGCCCGAGCGTACGGCGCGTAGCGTTCCGCGCGCGCCTCAAAGAGCCATTAGACCACCACAGACGGGGCCCTAAAGGGCCGTTCAGCCGGGGTTGCAGGGTAAGCGCAATGAGCGCAATGACCGCGGCACCGCGACCTCGGCATAGAGCAGGAGAAGGAACAGGGGGGTTAGTCAGTAAGAGTCTGACACTCCCTCCTGCCCGGCCCTGGGCGGAAGAAGTCATTTGATGATTTTCCCCTCACAAAGAAAAAAAAAACTGAATAATTTGGATAATATTTTCACACACGCACACTTTCTTCTATATTCACATTATGTTTCTTACTTCTTTTCTTTACTGAGTGGCGGTACCGCCGTCCGTGACGTGAGTCACTCCAGGGTGCCACCTGAAAATCAGCGTTGAGCATATTTGCTCAACTATATGCTGAGGTGGACGCCCTTTTGGCATGGGCACATGAATATTATTATTTTAACGTTTTATTTTCGTTTTTTTTTTCTTTTTTAATACTTTATATGTTATTCTTGATTTGTTTATTAATTTATTATTGTATTCATAAATACTGTGTTCTTATTATGTATTTTTATATACTACTTGTATTTGTGTGCCTATTTGTCGAATAAATGTGCTTTCTTTCTATATATGTGTTGATTTGTCATAAGTTTGGTTCGTTTTTGTTTCGATTTAATTATTTTGTGAAAAGTGTTAATAAATGTTAGATTGTTGTAAATTGTCTTTTTTTTTAATTCTTATTTAGTCTTCATGTTAAAATCAGAAGTGGGATAATTGGACCAAATTGTCTCAGTTTTGATCAGAAATCTTAGAACCAAACTTGTGGAAATCTACCCTCGTGTTTTTTCTATTTATAATTTTTTCGCTCTGGTTATGTTGAACTGTGATCGTTATAATGGATAGCGAAACGCGAAGTAGATCAAAACATCGTCCCCAAAGCGGCTCGCGTGTTCAGCCACGAGACCACTCGCGTAGCAATTCTGGTCACGATTCTCGACGCGAATCTCGCAATAGGGATAGACGCCCACCGCATAAACCAACTTCAGCGCATAACTCGCGTGATGCTATGACACCTCCTAGGAACGTCTCGCGTAAATACCGATCTCGATCTAGGGACATGCCCTGTACTAAACGGCGCCGGTCTAACGATAACTCGAAGTGCGACCGTCGTACCCGTTAGATGCGTTCGCGTGCTAGATCCCGTTCTGTTTCGTCATATACGGATAGTCAAACGACAGTACGCTCACGTCATGGGACTCGAAGTAGGTCACCAGTCGAAATTGTTAGCCGTCGTCATCGTTCAATGAATGGTTCTCATCATATTTCAAATGAAGCAAAAAACGCTAAATCAAGTAGCAATATTGTTCCAAATACCCTCGACTTGAACTCTCAACATTCTGAAGCATCTACCCTCACCCATGCCTTGATACAAGCTCTGAAATCAATACACCCCACTACATCACAAAACTATTTCGTTTCAATCACAAAACACTGAATTTAATTTAAAAACCGAAAAGGGATATACTAGTTCAAATTCGTCAGTTGCCCAGGAATTCGAAAGATTCTTTAAAAATATTCCTCTTAAAACTACGGAAACGTTAAAATCATCTCCAGCACTTTCTGTCGAGCTTCTCAGGAGTAACGTCAAAGAATGTCCTTCTGACTTTAGCTTTCAATACACAACCCCCCAAGCAGTAATAAAGGCGTTCAATGAGATCAAAGTAAAGTCAACTGAAGATCTTTGGGGAATGTCTGTTCGAGTGTGCAGGTCGTTTATAGAGACAATTGCGCCGCACTTAACTTTCATTTTTAATAAAAGTGTAGATCAAGGGGTTTTCCCGGATTTAATGAAACATAGTAAAGTAGTTCCATTATTAAATCAGGTGATAGTACAGAACCTAATAACTATAGGCCGGTCTCTATTTTGCCAGTGCTCAGTAAAGTGTTCGAAAGGTTGATGCTTACTCAAATGCTGCGTCACTTTAACACGAATTGTATTTTCCATGACCATCAATACGGGTTCACCAAAGGATGTTTAACTACGGACGCAGGAGTATCACATATACAACAAGTTTTCAACTCGTGGGAAAAAGCACAGGATGCCATCGGAATATTTTGCGACCTTTCAAAGGCATTCGACTGTGTTGAGCACGAGACGCTGTTACTGAAGCTAGAACACTACGGCATTCGGGGGTATCCCTAGATTTATTGAAATCATACCTTCAAGAAAGAAAAATTAAAGTACAAGTCAACAAAGTTAACTCACTGGGTGCTAGCGTATCTATGGGCGTACCGCAGGGCTCAATATTAGGTCCTTTTCTATTTTTAGTTTATGTAAATGACCTGCCCCATATATTCCAAAATGAACCGCATATGGTATTATTCGCTGATGACACTTCATTGATTTTTAAAATAAATAGACGAACAAACAAATATGACGAAGTTAATAATGCCTTAATGAAGGTTCAAAATTGGTTTACAATAAACAACTTATTACTAAATGATAAAAAGACTAAATGCATTAGATTTATTTTACCAAATGTTAAAAGTAACGTATGTGATGATATATTATTAAATGATCAGAAACTAGAATTTGTAAAAGAGACTACTTTCCTGGGGATCATTGTAGATGAGAAGTTGCAATGGGGGCCCCACATCAGGTCTCTAGCAGGACGATTGAGCTCTGCAGCTTATGCTGTCTGGAAGATCCGTCAGCTAACCGATGTAGGCACGGCAAGACTAGTGTACTTTAGCTACTTTCACAGCATCATGTCGTATGGAATTCTGTTGCGGGGACAGGCATCTGACGTTGAGTCTATCTTTATCTTGCAAAAGCGTGCCGTCAGAGCTATATATAACTTAGGTCGTCGCGAATCTCTCAGAGAAAAGTTTAAAGAGATCAACATTCTGACCGTACCGAGTCAATTTATTTATGAAAACATTATGTATGTTAGGAAAAACCTACACTTATTTGTAAAGGTATCTGACAAACATGATTATCATACTAGACACAGGAATAGATTGAGTCAGCCTTTATTTAGATTGGCAAAAGTGCATAAGTCATTCCTGGGTTTCTGTGTTAAATGTTATAATAAAATCCCAGTTGAAATTCAAAATTTAAATGAAAGCAAATTTAAATTATGTATAAAGAAACATTTATGTAAACTAGCATACTACAAACTAAATGATTATATACAAGATAAAAATGCTTGGAGGCTAGCTGGTCCTACTCCACAGGATGTTTAGAGTATTTTTTTGATTTTAATTATTAAATTGTACACTATGTTGGTAATTGTTGATGAACTTCTAAGATTTTGTAAATGTGAGTGCCCTGTAACCTATTATAATTAAGTAAGACTTGTAGAATATAGGTACTTGTGTCGGCTGGGAGCTGTCATGCTCACTCAGAGGTCTCATTGGCGGTGGCACGGGCACTGGATCGCCCAATTCCCTATAATATGGTTGAGTTGGGCGGTGCTGGTGTACGAGTCATGTTCGTGAACGGGCGCCGCCTATTGGGACTGATCATCTCCAGGCTGTCTAAATATGTTGTCCTTGAGGTTCACTTCTTTTTCGTACTTTTTGCCTGAACATTAGTGTTACATTGTTCTCACATATCAGAACCGACTAAATGATGTAACAAAGAAATGTATTGTAAAACTGATTGAAAAAGAGTAACCATGGAGTTTCTTGCTCGTTCTTCTCCATAGGAATCTACACTTTGGAACGAGCAAATAGCTTCACTAGAGGACAAACGGACAGACTGACACGCTTAATTTTAAGGCTCTTTTTATATACTTTTTTGCTTGCTTGACGTTCAAAAGTGCCTACTGTGGTCTAATTGAAATAAATGATTTTTGACTTTTTCAAATTTTGACCCTACGATTCATAACATTGAAGGTTGATCGTGCCAAAGATGCAAATTTCTGGAGTGATTATGAGTGTTTGTCTCGTGTTGCCTCGTGTCTCAAGGGCGATGCAAAAGTGTGGTTATCGGAATGGGTCACTAATGATCGGACTTGGACTAATTTTAAGCTAGAATTCAAGCCCCTTTGCCCAACTAAGTTGGATTATGCAAACATTTTGTTCGATTCAATGAAGTCTACGTCCGATAATTATCCCACGTATTCAGAGTATGCACGCCGAACTCTTCTACGACTAAGAATAATTCCGGGTCTAAGCGATGAACTTAGAACACTCATTGTCATTCGAGGTATTGACAACCCGCAAGTACGAGCGGCCACGGCAAATTCTGACGTAACCCCTCAGAACTTAGTATCGTTCCTTTCCATTTACAAAAAACCTAATAGCAAGAGTAACAAGAACAATAGGTCTAGTTCTCAAACGACTACCAAGAAACACTTTCCTCCGAATACTAAACCACGTAGTGAGGCCAGAGCATGTTTTAACTGCGGCGAGAAGGGTCAAGCAAAAACTTCACCAGACAGTTCGGGCACAGGTCCCGTAACTTGCTCATTTTGTAAAAAACCTGGCCACGTGGAAGCTAAATGTTTGCTAAAACGCGCACAGATTCTAACAACGGCCAACGAAAAGTTGACCTTTGTTCTGAACTTTCTTCCTACCCTAACAGTAATGACGTCACCATTGCTGTACTAAACAATGTTCCGATAGATGTTCTCATAGAAACTGGCGCTTTAAACGTATCCTTGATTTTTTCTGACGCGTTAAAATATGTTTCTACCCAACCGAAAGAAAAGCGATGTGTCTTGAAAGGCATCAGTGATAAAGAAATAATTTCAACATCATATGTCACGGTCACGTTGGAATTTCAAAATATTTCAATTGAAGTAGATTTGGTGGTCGTACCGTCTCATTGCATGAATGCGCCAATCATATTAGGAACAGATGTACTTAACCGCGAAGGTGTGACGTATATTAGGACGAAAGACAAACAATATTTAATGCATTCGTCAAATATCTCTCTAAAGGTCAATTCGGTCAAAGTCGTTAGTGACTCTAACGTTAATTCACCACTCTTAGGAGACGAACGTAAGGCGTTGATGAATGTTATCAATGAGTTTTCCGAGTTTCTCATATCGGGTACGGCCGCGACCACGGTTAAGACGGGTCAGATGGAAATAAAGCTTACAAGTTCCACTCCTGTAGTGTACAGACCGTACAAACTTTCTTATCTGGAAAAGCTTAAAGTACGCGAAATTACCAGAGACCTTCTAGCCAAAAATATTATTAGGCGATCAGTCTGAGTATGCGAGCCCTATAATATTAGTGAAGAAACGTGATGGCTCTGACAGGCTCTGTGTAGATTTTAGGGCGCTGAATAGGTTAACAGTAAAGGATCGATACCCTCTTCCTTTAATCGATGATCACATCGACCGTTTAGGTAGTCATAAGTACTTTTCAAGCCTCGATATGGCTACTGGCTTCCACCAGATACCGATTAAGGGGGAGTGTATTCATCTAACGGGATTTGTTACTCCAGAGGAGCATTTTGAGTATCTCAAAATGCCCTATGGTTTGGCAAATTCTCCAATTGTCTATCAATGAATAATAAATGATACTCTGCGCAAACTAATCGATGTCTTAGTCTATGTCGACGATGTTCTATTACTGAGTAACTCTGTGTCGGATGGGATAGACCTGTTGCGCAGGGTGTTATTTACTTTGACTCAGGCAGGGTTTTCCGTGAACTTAAAGAAGTGTACCTTTCTTGCCACTGAACTCGAATATCTGGGTAGATTAGTGAGTGCTGGCAAAGTCAAACCAAGCCCTCGTAAAGTAGAGGCACTGATTAACACTTCACCCTCGGAAAACGTTAGACAAGTGCGCCAATTTTTGGGTTTGGCAGGGTACTTACGTCGGTACATTAAAGGTTACGCTGTGAGGACTGCGTGTATCGCTCGAATCACTAGAAAGGGGGTTGAGTTTTCCTGGGGACCTGAGCAAGAACAGGCTCGACAGGAAATAATTCATCACCTGATCAGTAAACCGATACTTGGTGTTTTCAACCCACACTACCCCACCGAAGTCCATACGGACGCAAGTAGCATAGGATATGGGGCAGTCCTCCTTCAAACTCATCCCGATGGAAAAAAACACGTAGTAGCTTATTTTAGTCGAGTGACCCAGGGGGCTGAGAACAGGTATCACTCCTACGTGCTCGAAACGCTAGCCGTGGTGAAAGCTCTCCAACAGTTTCGACACTATCTCGTGGGAATAAGATTTGTAATTGTCACTGACTGTAATGCCTTGAAGGCAACCCAGCAGAAAAAGGATCTTATCCCTCGCGTTGCTCGGTGGTGGATATATCTACAAGATTTTGATTTCACTATCGAGTACCGCAAGGGCATAATGATTTTGAAACATTTTTGGTTTCCTGGTTTAAGGCAATTTGTTGTAAAGTACGTTAAGCATCTTGTAGTTTGTATATTAAAAAAACGTGCACCACGAGCTCCTTTACAAAACATCACTTCTTGGCAGAAGCCTGATATTCCGTTTCACACTATACATATGGATGCTTTAGGTCCACTGCCGGTCTCTGAAGGCTTTAAGTTTATCATTATCATAGTGGACGCATTCACGAAATACTGTTTGCTTTATCCAATCTGTCGACAAGATGCGACAGAACTCAAACGTGTAGTCACACAAGCCATATCATTATTCGGTACTCCAAAATTAGTGGTTACTGATAAGGGTCGCATGTTCGAGTCAAGAGAGTTTACTTCTTGGATCGAAGACTTAGGATGTGATCTCCATTCGATAACACCAGAGATGCACCACGCCAAGTGACAAGTCGAAAGGTACGTGCGAACTGTCCTCAATATGATTCGTATCGAGGTCAATCACAGAGGCTCACCCTGGTCAAAGGTGCTGTGGAAACTACAGCTTGTTATTAACATTACCAAGCAGAAATCCACTCAAGTTTCTCCACTGAATCTTCTTATTGGTGTCGACGCGACGACACCGGTCATACGGTCACTAATTCGCGATGTCGCGATGCCAGACTCCAGCGTCAACTAAGAGTCTACTCGGGAATTGACCAGGAGTCGAGCTCAATAGCTCCTTAAGGAGAATCAGTCCATCAAGATGAACGCGTCAATCAACATAGAAGCGCACCACGGCAGTTTAATGTCAATGATTTAGTCTTTGTCATCAAGTACTCACAGGTAACAGGAAAATTGGACCCTGGAATGCGGGGACCGTACAAGGTGACCAAGGTCCTGCCGAGCGGACGCTACGAGCTAAAACTGCTTGCCGGAGGCTATGGGAAGAAAACGCAGGCTGCCGCACAGTTTATGGTTTCTTGGCAAGGCGAATGGTGTCCGAAAACATGCGCTGCATTTTTCGAAAGTGAGTACATTTCATTTCAGTTACAGCTTCACATACGACGTTGCTTTCTTTCCAATTAGCCATAAGTTAGTTAGCCGAATCAATAGACGGTTGGAGTAAGGCAGCGTCATGTGTGGGGTACCTATTGGATGAAATGAATGTGTGTGGGTGCGTGTCACCATGTTGTTTCCCTTTCTGCACAATATGCATAGTGGGAATACCCGTGTCTGCACGAGGTGCATAGTCGGGTGGGTGCGTGTCACCATGTTGTTTCCCTTTCTGCACAGGATGCATAGTGGTGGTCACAAATGGGCGCACCAACAAACTAAGAAAAGTGAAGACAGGAACTAAGGCCTATTTTGTTTACTTAGCTTGTGTTGATGGTTATGTTAAATTGAGCATGAGATAATGGATTATGAAATGAGACGACGTATGAATTGAATGAAAGGTTTATTGCAGATAGAATGACCGGAAGCATGACGCGCCTGGTTTAAAACAACACTTGTATTTGAACATGATTGCTCGTTTCAGATGACTCTGAGGATGAATTCTCCACGAGCCCAATGGATCCTGGCCCTAGAGCATCCATGTCCCTTCTCGATGCGGAGGCTGTGACGCTGAGTGTTCGTCAGGAACCGCCGAGCCTCCCAGCGTCGAGGACGACTCCAGTCAGGAGAGGCCGTGTTAGCACCTGCCCCACTGCGTACATCACTAGAAGCCACAAGCGTATAAAAGCAGACGCGCAACCATCAGACGCCCTTTTTCGCTCGCTAGCCTTCGTGGAGTCAACATCTTACATAGCGTTTGTTTGTGAACACGTGAGCCGTTTCTGTGTTATTTGGTGTTATTATTTTCTTTATACATGTGTTGATCTGTTTGTCTTTTTGTTTGGTTCGTTTTTGTTTCGATTTAATTATTTTGTGAAAAGTGTTAATAAATGTTAGGTTGTTGTAAATTGTCTTTTTTTTAATTCTTATTTAGTCTTCATGTTAAAAGTATATATACGGTCGAATTGAGAACCATCCTCCTTTTTGGAAGTCGGTTAAAAAAGGCTTGATGATGGAATAGTGAAAATCATACATATGGCTTTTAGATAACTCCAAAACAGTAAACCCTATGTATATAGATTTGTCGAGAATAACACGCGAAGGCTTCATTTGTATTGCTACTAGATCATCAGAAAACACAGAAACGCTATGAAAATACAGAAAAAGACCACTTGTGCTGAGAAATTGATAGCTAGCAATTTCTCAGTACAAGTGGTCTTTTTCGTTTTATTGTTTGAATCGCACCATTTGTTAACTAATTTAACATCTACTCTTTGTTCATTATTTTCCAGAGTCTTACCAAAAATGCTTTTATTTAATAATTTGAAAAATCTTGTTCAAACGTTGATTCTACTTTTTGTCGTATTTGAGTGTTAAGATCGATGTACTGTTTTAAAAAACAGCTTTGCTTAAAAACAATTGCTCGGTGAACCCTTTTCAACACCAATCCATGCTGCAAGCATTTTTTTTAAATGTACGTAATGAATAACGTAGTGGTAATTGTCATACAAATTCGGTATTAATTTTTTATTCTTACCAACAATGGTGGAACAATTTTTTCTGGACAAAATGGAAAGTCATTATGTTCAATGTGTAATGTTTTAGGATATAATAAATCAACTTCTAGAATATAACCGTTTTCCGCAGTATCACTCATCGTTATTTATTATGTTTTCGGCTTACTCACGTAATAATTTGACGAGATACTCGACTAGTTTCAAGCCATGCTAGAGGCCCATATTCATGAGCAGCATTCCGCGACACGCGACTCGGCGACCGTCGCGCTGCTACTGGCTACTCGAGTCTGCGCGCCCAACGCGCTCTCTGCCGTGATTCACGCGCACTTTCTTCTAGCCGTGGTGTCGGCAGCGACGGCGCGCGCGACTTTGTTGGCACGCTAGACTCGCCCGCCTGCAGCTGCGTTGGTGTTGGGTTCGAATCCCGGGTCGACGCAAAAACAGTGTTACATACCGCGCTAACTGTGTCACACTCCAGACCCGCAACAGTGCAGTCTGATGCAGATTTCAGACAGTCTCAAGAGAAGACTGCTTCCCGCACCCAGGGTGCACCGGCCCGGTGTCTGCTCGTCCCCAAGAGACCAAGAGGACCAGCAGCCACCGAGCACTCGGGGAGGTTTTCTGCCAGGCACCCCACTCTGTGAACTTGCAACGTCAGCACCCACAATCAACAGAAAAGTCTGCAGTGGATGAAGAGCTGCTGCGCAGTGTTATTGACCGGGTAGGCAAAATATTAGATGCTCGTATGGCGGGGATTGAGGACCGCCTCCTACCACAGGTAAATCTTCGCCCTCCATTCTGTACCTTCAGTGAAAAGTGATATAAGTGAAAAATCATAGTTACGAGTAATTTAAGGTTAAAGATTTAAAAAAATCTCGTTATTTTTCTAACGTTCTAAAATAAAAAGCGATATGTGGTACGTGTAGATAATATTATAAAGATTATAAAGAGCTTGGTTTAAATAAATTATTTTGCACGGAATTTAAGTAATTAGTAAAAATAGCCAGTTATATCACCGTACACTTGAGTTTTCTTTGCTTATTTTTGTGTATTTAAATGTATCATGAAATGAATTATTTTACACATTCGGTTATCATTTTGTGTAAAATGTTATAAGGCTTGTGTTTTGGCATGTTTTGCCTGCAAATAGTTGTTGTGAGAAAAAGTGGTAAAGCTAATATGATTATTTTGATTATCAGCAACCTTTTTTCATTGTTTTATTTAAAATTCCTACGTAAATATTCAATTGTACCCCTAAACACCAATGTATTTTTCAAACTCGTGAGTGATTAATGCTACGAGCTAAAATTTATTTTGATACATTTTGTTTACATCGAAGTGTTTATTGATACAAGTAATAACTATTTTCAAACGGTTTTCTTACAAAAAAGGTAAAAGTATGTTAATAGCAAAATAAAATAATAGCTAAATTAAAAAAAGCGTTTATTTAACAAACAATTCTTTTACTTTTGTATCTTGAACAGTCTTAAATCGTATGAATCAGTCTCCAAAAATCAAACATCTTATATTAATATAATTTTCTTATAAAAAAACATAACTTTTCATAATTTTTATAACTAATCTTGAACAGTCTTTAATCTTATGAAATCAGTCTCCAAAAATTAAACATCAGATATTAATATAATTTTCTTATTATAAAAAAACATAAGTTTTCATCATTTTTATCATTAACAGTCTTAAATTGCTTTTAAATCAGCCTCCAAAAATGAAACATCAGATATTAATATAATTTTCTTATAAAAAAACATAACTTTTCATCATTTTTATCATCAATCTTAAAGTGTATTAAATCAGCCTCCAAAAATCTAACAACAGATATGTTGTAGCACTGCAACTATTCATTATCCGAAACAATATTATCAGGATCTACGTCACGCAAATTTGAGTTTGTTACCAAACCATGATAAAAATCGTGAACACTTGGATCAATGTATTCTAACAGTGATATTAAATCCCTTTTCTTTAAAACACTTATAGGAATTGGTCCATTGTAACATTTTGGAACAGCATTAATACCTACTAAACTGTAGTCTTTATTCCTTTTGTCGTAAGACATCACAAAATAATCATCACCTACGTAACTTTCTTTATATTCAAAAACCGGAAATTGTTCTTTACTAAATTTAATTACTCTTACATTCAACCATATAAACTTTTCACCCGTAGCATTAGTTTTTTTTACTGTGAAATTATTTTTAGCAAACATGGCAAAATCGTAAAAATCTGTCAACGCCATTTCAATTACTGAAAATTTATTAGTTCTAGTTGATGCACTCCTTACCAATTGACACCAATCGCGTGGGTGGTGAATATTCATTGATGTTCGTTTTTTTGCCTTTTCAATGAGCGCATGGTCACTATCAACTTCCATATGTGTATGGCCGGGTACGAGAAATTTATGTTGTATGTTCAAAAGTTGAGGCGAGTCTTTTAGTGCAAATAATAGAATTTTTGTTTTGTCCTGAACATGAATCTGAATACATGATTAAGGTTTTAGCATTTGGGTGAAGCAACGGAAGTCTCACAGTGATAAATTCGTACAAGCACGAAGCTATTTGATTGGCGCCCCTGCCACCACTGCATTCTGGCCACATGTAGCAATATGCGTTATCCGTCGTAAAATCGTGGATTGTCAGATTAAAGACCCATAGTTGTCTTTTATAAAATGCTGATTGAGTATTCAGCATAGGAGTAGGTAGACATTGTTGTAAATCGAATGCAATAACACAAACATCCGAATTAGTTTTAGCCAAAGCCTTATCTTTGCGTTTTTCAGTTTAAGCACTTTCGTAACTTTCCTGATGTAGTCTCAGTTGCTCCCGTACTTGTACAATTTGTTCAGCATCTTGTAAATATTGGAGCTTATTTTGTAATAAGTTACATTTATTGCATGTATCTATACTAGGCTTTTTAAATGATAAGTTCATATCTTTAAAAACTTTGCCATATACAGTTTTACAGACGGGGTTACTATTCTCTTTACAATAAAGCTGATACATAGTATTGAGGGAAAGGTCGGAGCTAAGGTACTACTTAGCAGTCTTGGATCGAGAGTAATGGCTTTCGTACGCCGGGAATTTATTGATATGCTGTTCTACGTCTTTCAGTCGCTCGTTAGAATTTTTTTTGTAGCTGGCAGCACGCCCCCTTTCGCTTTTAGTTACACGACCATACTTTTTTATTTTTTCACACACGGTCTGAAGGAAGTGATTTCTCACCAACAGTTTTCAAAAGACAATTTTTACATATTTTGTAATCCTCATCAAAATAAACTATTTTATATGTATTGCTGTATTCTCGTTTTCCTTTGCCTTCAATTGTATGTGTTTTTTTCTTATTAATTTTAATAAAGCGTTCAGTATATTTAGCTCTCTCATCGTACGAACCTAAACCCCAGTACTCTTTAAAAATAAATTCTCTTATGTCATGGGATATACGAATATTGCATTTCATGCGACAGTCCGTTAGTGGGCCCAAATTTCTTTCAGGTTTCATTTTACCCAGTTTAGTAACATAACTCTTGCCTGCATTGCGTAACATTAATCTAGATTGTCTATCTAGATATACAATCTAGATTAGATAAAACAACGAAAATCATTAAAGGAAAGAAGGGCTCTTTCCTTTAATGATTTTCGTTGTTTTTTATTTGAATGCGAGCATCCAGGTTCTGGTCCTGAGGTAGTGCTATCTGAGTCATCAGAGCTTTCAGGAATTATCAGTTTTTTGGTATATCTTTTCTTTGGTTTACCAGTCGACGTGCTTGTGTCGGTTGAGTTGGTTTCACTGTTTGGTATAAAATCATCACTGCTACCCGAGCTGCAATCTAAAATTCTAAGTGATAGTCCAGTTTCCTTACCCTCTGATCCACTGCTAATGTTTTCTCCATATTGATCGTCTTTTTCAAGTGTGGTTTCTTTTATCTCCTCTCCATATTGATCCACTTCTTCTAAGGCCTTCTTTTTACAGCTTTCTATTTCTTTTGTCTCTCCGGGCTGATCCGATTTTTTTTCATTTATTGTTTCCTCATGTACCATATTTTCTTCATCCCTTTGTAGCTGCACGCCTTCCATAATCTTATCTATTCGTTTTTTCATTATAGACTGTAAAAATAACAAGTTCAAATTAATATCGAAGCAAGATTTTCCCCAGCCCCCAGCAGCCTTAATCTCACAGTTTAAATAACAAATTCATAAAATGAAGCCAGTAAAAAATTAAGGCTCACTAGCTGATTTTTGATTTTGAGATACACAGAAACTGGTATTCTGATTTTTATAAAACCTTGTAAAATTATAGTACACATGCAATTATTAATGTAATTCATTACAAAATGTTTATAAGACGTACAAGCATACGTGCAATAAAACTACACCAGAAACGAGCAAAGATACCTATGTTTTGATTAAAAGTATTGTTGACACTTTATTAATAACTACGTCTGCCTATCCTTATTATACCTACTAAAGACTTAGTTAGTATACAATATATAAGAATTGAAATACATCGTTAGCTTGCCTATAATTATTAGGTATTCATTATCATACGTCTGTTTTACTATAAGTAAGTTTAAAAATTAGGTATTTTTATAAATTAATTAATATTGTTTCAAAATAGGTATTTATAAAATACTAAATAATACGACAATATTAATGAATTCTTTATAAATCAATGTAAAGTACATACAACGTGTTCTTTGTAAACATTTAAAAAACAAATTTGTTACATAATTCGTGTAAAATGATACAAGTCTTACCTTACGCATCGTAGTTGTGTATTGTAACGCACGATGCACCTGTCCTGACGCACGCCCGAGACTAAAGAACCCGCGTCCCGCGTCGCCCGCGCTCTTTCTATGCGTCCCGCGGGGAAGCGGGGTGCGTAAGAGCTGCGCGACTTGTATCACTAGGTACTTTGTATTTTTTGCTAATTTAGTTCTAAAACGCAATGCAGTTTTGATTCTACTATAATGTCCTTACTAATAGAATTGATATTAAATTTGTAATCATATCAAAATTGGTTACATAAATAACGTGTAAATTGTTTGATTAGTAGTTGTATCATTAGTCACATATTTTTATGAAAATAAATTTGTGTTTGTATGGTTCATGTACAAATGTAGCACTTTTCACTAGAATGTATTGTTTAAACTTTTTAAAGTTTTGTGATAGGATTTCATTTGTATCACTTTGGATAATTTGAAGTAAAAGCTTACGCTTCGCGTAAGATGTGGTAACTCGAGTCGTATTAAAATACATTTTAGAAATATAAAGATCGCTTCGGAGCACTTTGTTATGAATCAAAAAGTATTATTTTACACAATAATTTCGATAAAAAAATTGCTTACTTATATCAATGAACACAAAATAAACTCATTCATTTTTAATCTTATAACAACGGGGATAAGATTGAAATTAAGTTAATTTTTTTTTTAATAACTTTAATCAGGGAATATAAAAACCGATCTGGGTCGACATGTATCACTTTTCACTGAAGGTACAGCATTAGCAGCCGATCGAAAGAAGGCTGCCCAAGAGAAGCGAAAGACTGCTGCGGCTGTAACAATCCATTCGTCCGAAACCGCTACTGACATGGCAACTTAAGCCTGTATGTCGGAAGCACCGTCGGCCGTGCAAACACAGCATGGGTGGCAAACTGCCTCTAATAGAAAGAAAGAGAGGAAAAACAAGAAGAAAGCAGCTGCGACGAAAGAGGCCGCTTCTGCTGTCTTAGGCAACGCTCAACGTTCGTCAGCACAAGCCAATGGACGAAAGAAAAAGACGCGAAAGCGACGCAAAAAGCTTCGTGCTGCCGAAGTCAGCTGCTTTAGTTCTGACGCTTCAGCCTGAGGCAGTAGAAAAGGGGCTTACTTATAAAGATGTCTCGACGAAGGCCAGACAAGCAGCCAACCATGAGGAAAACGGTATCACTGACATTAGATACCGCAGAGCTGCAACTGGGCTCGACTTTTCGAGTTTATGGTAGCCAATGGCGCTGCAGAAGCGGATCGTGTAGCTGAAAAACTACGCCAGGTCTTTCCGGAAGGTATTTGGATATCGAGACCAACCAAATGTGCCGAACTGCGCATGACTGCACGGTTGGCGCGGTGGCTGGGCAACTGGCTGCCGCGCAACGTGTTGCAGGTTCGATTCCCGCACGGAACAACTCTTTGTGTGATCCACAGATTGTTGTTCCGGGTCTGGGTGTGATGTGCATGTGAAATTTTATGTTTGTAAACGCACCCACGACACAGGAGAAAATCCTAATGTGGGGCAACGTTTTTTTTTAAAAAAAAAAAAAAAAACTTCTCGTTGGATGGAGTTCTGCCAAGGTACAGGTTCTGGAGACAAAACCCATACGGTGCTACAAGTGCATGGGGTCAGGACACACCTTCCCTCAATGTACTTCTACAGTGGATTACAGCGGACTTTGTTTCCGTTGTGGGAAACTAGGCCACATATCAAATACCTGTACTGCTAATCCTCATTGCTTGAGTTGCGAGGCAGCCAAGCTGCCCGCAAATCACGTAGTGGGAGGAAAGGGATGTAAGGCCCCAACTAGGCCAAATAGGGGAAATATGACCGCTAATACCCAGGTTGCTCCCCATAGTGAAGCAGAAAGGCCAAACCAAAGGCAACAGGAAGTACAAATGATTATCGACCACCCTAATGGATCAAGTCAGTAATCACAAAATACTCCAGGGGAATCTAAATCATTCTGCCGGTGCACAGGACTTGTTTCTGCAAACTATGGCAGAGTGGTCGATAGACGTGGCTGTGGCTGCAGAACCATATTTTGTCCCTCCTCGCCCGAACTGGGTAGGTGATGTGGACTCGTCTGTTGCCATAATTGGTTCACCGGATCCCAACTTGACCCCTCCTACACTCATGGAAAGAGGCTCGGGATACGTTGCAGTTAAATGGGGTGAGGTCATCTTATTTGGCGTATACTTCTCTCCGAATAGGGCTCTTCCCGATTTTGAAGATTTCCTGGATAGACTTGGGGCTTCTGTTCATCGGATGGCACCTAGCCAGGTCCTGATTATGGGGGACTTCAATGCAAAATCTACTGCATGGGGCTCCCCTAGATCGGATGTACGGGGACGTGTTGTCGAAGAATGGGCGGCGGTAACTGGCCTTGTTCTTCTGAATAGGGGGTCAATAAATACGTGCGTTCGGCAGGGAGGGGGTTCGATTGTGGATCTAACCTTTGCTACTCCGGCTTTATCCCTGCGTGTACAGGACTGGCGGGTTGTGCAGGATACTGAGACCTTATCCGACCATCGATACATTCGTCTAGATTTATCGACTTCGCACAATCGCATTCTTCCCCGACTTTCGAATGCTCAAAAGTTCCCACGATGGGCACAAAAACAGATGGATAGGGAGTTGCTGGAAGAGACTGCCATTGTTCAGGCGTGGCTATTGCCACCGACATTCTCGGTGACGTCGATTTTGGGGCCGATCGTTTTCGGAACGCCATAACTGCGATCTGTGATGCAGCTATGCCTCGTGTGCGGCGGCGAACTGTTGTAATAAAACAGTTATGAAATACAAACTTATGTTTTATTTTAAGTTATAAAGAAAATGAACGACATTACAGCGATGATGTTTCGGGCAGAGAGAAAGATGCAAAAAACCATAGACTAAACTAGTATTCTTTTTAATTTTAAAATTGACGTTTAAGTGAACAGTGGGAATTTCTAATATTACTACAACACTCTCTCTCCAAATTGCAACGTTCTCACTTAAACAATTTAGTTACTTAGAACTTTATAAAATTAGGCAAATATTCCAATTTTACATTATATATTACATTATATATCAACGAGTTACATTTCCATATCAATAATGACATCTAAACATAAACTTTACATTTTTTATTTTATTTTACTTTTAACATGACTTACCAACCAAGAATGAAATCAATTATACACTGTTTTACAATGACTCTAAACAATACTACTTACAATACTCAGTAATACAATTTCATTGTTTACAGTTTACAGATGCCTAATTTACTTCTCAAATATTGAAATTTAGTTTTACATAAGGGTTTAGTTAATATATCAGCACATTGTTCAGTAGTATTTATGTATCTCAAATCAATAAGTTTTTCCTCATATTTTTCTTTTACAAACTTGTATTTAATGTCAATGTGTTTACAACGCTTATGAAAATTGTCATTTTTAATAACAGAAATTGCACTCTGGTTATCAATATTTAAAGTTAAAGATTTCTGTTTATATTCATTTATATCTAACAAAAGCTGTTTCAACCAAATAGCTTCTTTAGTAGCACTACAAGCAGCCATAAATTCTGCTTCTGTTGTTGATAATGCTATGCTTTGTTGTCGCTGACTGGCCCATGTTATTGCCGCGCCATTTTTAATAAACACATACCCTGTCATTGAACGTCTTGTTTCCATATCATTCGCATAATCTGCATCACTATAGCTTTCTACTATATTTGGTTGTTTAGGAGAGAAGTATAAACCATATTCTTTTGCTTCTTTTAAGTATTTGAGAATTCTTTTAACTGCTTTCCAGTGACTATCATCGTAGCTATCCAAATATCTGCTCACCAGGCTGACAGCATACATAATGTCTGGTCTACTTACAATAGCAACATGCATTAGGGAACCCACTGCTTCTCTATATGGTATTTTCTTGCTTAACTCTGCATTATTCTTCTCAAGCTTTGTATTTATGTCTACCGGTATACTGTTTCCATTTGCATTACTCATGTTAAACTTCCAAATTATTTTCTCTATATATTTAGTTTGGTTTAAGAATATGTAATCTTTTCCTCTTTCAATTTCTAATCCAACAAAATTTCTAGGTTTACAAGATTTTATTTCAAAATTTTCTTTCAACACATTCATTACTTTATCTAATATATATTATTGCTCTTTTGAGATTATTAACCCATCATCTACATACAGGATTAAATACACTTTAATTTCATCTAATTCACCAGTGTATACACACTTATCTGAATGACTATAAGTGTGGGAGAGCCATGCTTCGGCACGAATGGGTCGGCTCGACCGGAGTGATACCACGGCCTCACAGAAGACCAACGTGAAACAACCACAGCGTTGTGTTTCGCCGTGTGAGTGAGGTTACCGGAGGCCCAATCCTTCCCCGCCCCCAATCCCTCCTCAATCCCTAAATCTCCAAATCCCTAATCCCTAAAAGGTCGGCAACGCACTCGTAACACCTCCGTTGTGGGTGTCCATGGGCGGCGCTGATTGCTTACCATCAGGTAATCCGTCTGCTCGTTTGCCGACCAATTACATAAAAAAAAAAAAAAATCTCTTTAATACAGAATCAAATTTCTGGTTCCAGCACCTAGGTGCTTGCTTTAACCCATACAAGGATTTTTTAAGTTTACAAACTAAGCCTTCTTGAATACTTAAACCTTCAGGTGGAGTCATATAAATTTCCTCATTTATGTTTCCATAGAGAAAAGCCGTTTTAATATCGAATTGAATCATTTTTAAATCATCTTGACAAACTTTAGAAAGCATTATTCTTAAAGAATCATACCTGACTGTTGGTGAGAATGTCTCTGTGTAATCCACTTGATACTTCTGTGAACACCCCATAGCACACAGTCGTGACTTTGCCTTCTCAAGCCTTCATTCTCATCTTTAACCCTGAAAACCCACTTACATACAATGGTTTTCACTTTATCAGGTTTCTTCACCAACTCCCAGGTCCCATTCTCCTCATGTGCTTTCAGTTCTTCCTGTATAGACTTTTCCCATTTTTCTTTTTCAATGGAAGACAGAGCTTCCTGGTAAGTCTTTGGCGTTTCCTCTAATAGCTGATCTCCACCTTGACAAAGGTAAGTATTAGTTTCATGTTTATCTTTTCTACTTGAAGATCGTGTGGTTATTTTAGAAAACTGATTTAACTTTACTTCTCTTTCAGGTACATATAATGGATCATCATCAGAATAAAAGGACTCATTATCATCATCTGAAGATTCATTTACCTCACAAAATTCCTTAGAGGTTTGTGACCCTGAATTTTTAGAACATGTATTTAAACTAGTCTGACCAGTTAAATTATTAGTAAAGTCTTTATCAGTAAGTGACACAGTAGTAAATTTTCTCATAATACTGTTTTCCAGAAATATAACATCCCTACTAATAATTATTTTCTTTGTTTTTGTATCCAATAGTCTATAACCCTTAGTAGTTTCTGAATAACCAACAAAATACATTTTACTTGCCTTAAAATCAAGTTTCTGACGTTTTGTGTTAGGTACATGGACCATAACCTCACATCCAAAGATTCGTACATGCTTCAAGTTAGGCTTCTTACCGGTCCATAACTCTTCAGATGTCACATATGAAATTGCTTTTGTTGGACATCTATTTGTAATATAAGCTGCCGTAGCTACAGCTTCCGCCCAATAGAATTTCTGAAAATTGGCATTAATTAGCATACAGCGAGCTCTCTCCATAAGAGTGCGGTTCATACGCTCCGCCAACCCATTCTGCTGAGAATGGGTTGGCGGAGCGTATGGATTTAGAAGTTTCATGTATTATTCCTGCATTCTGCAGATATTCTTTAAATTCTTTACTAAGATATTCAGTACCATTATCAGTTCTTAATTTTTTTATTTTTAAATCAAGTTGGTTTTCTACAAGAACTTTAAACATTTTAAATTTACTAAATACTTCTGATTTACTATTAAGAAAATATGTAAATACTTTCCTGGTAAAGTCGTCCACAAATGTCAGGAAATATTGTGCACCACCAACTGACCTGACTTCCAATGGTCCACATACATCTGAATGTACAAGTTCCAAAGGCTTCTTTGCACGGGAGCCTTCTTTAGGAAACGGCAGTCTGGACTGTTTTCCTTCTTGACAATACTCACAGACCATGTTCAATTTATCTTTACTTATCTTCACACCTTCTACACACTTACGTAATTTACTGAGGTCAGATAAATTAAGATGGCTCATTCTTTGATGCCACAGGTAGCTGTCATATTCATCTGAGCTACTGACATATGCAGTCACAACACTTGCATTCAAGCAATACATGTTATTTATCAACTTGCATGACAAAATTTCTTCTTTAGAGTTGTTGACAATTTTACAGCCATCATTATGAAACTATACGGAATGCCCCTTCTTTATAAGTTGACCCACTGATAGAAGATTGCTTGCCAACTCCGGTACATATAACACATTTGTTATTTGTATGGTCTTTGTTTTTCCATCTTTACTTGTTATTGATATGTTTACTTTTCCACAACCTTTTACTGCAAGCATTTTATCATTAGCGATACGGATACTTGTAACTGGTGCCGGTGATGGATCATACAGCCAGTCTTGTCTCATAGTAAGGTGCATGGATGCTCCAGAATCAATAAACCAATTATTTTTATTATTTGAAGTTGATGCTGAGAATACTGCGACATAACCATTTTCACTTTCTTCCTTTTTAGCTTGATCCTTTATTTTTGTTTTGCAGTACTTGCTAATGTGACCATGTTTGTTACATTTGTAACAACGGGGACCTTTAGATATCTTCTGTGTATTTGCTTGTACTGGCTTTGTATTTGCTTGTGCTGGCTTTGTATTTGCTTGTGCTCTCTGCTTATATCTATTACCAGCATATAATGCCACTGACTCTGAGCTCTTTATCTCCTGTAAGAGCTTAGTCTTCACTGAATCTGCTGTAATGGATACACCGGAACTCTCTATTGCCATTATCATTGGCTTATACACTTCAGGTAAGCCGGCGAGTAGGAGAGTACCCAGCCACTCATCATTTACTTCAAACGAGATGTTACGCAGTTTATGTGCTGTCGTCATTATTTTGTTTACGTAGTCTTCTATATCTTGACAGTTATCTAAAGTGGTTGTAATAAGATCTTTGAGTAGGCCCACACAACGAGTTAACCCCTTGTCATCGAAAGCCTTCTGTAAGTTTGTCCAAACATCCTTTGCAGTTTTCGCTTCTTGTATGTGAATGTAATTAACTGGGTCGACTAACAATATTATTTTTGATTTAGCTTTCATATCAAGCTTAGGATCAACTGCCTTGCCTTCATTTTCTATGCAACACCAAAGTTCTTCATGCTGCAAGTACGTCTGCACTGCAAATCTCCAGGTGTTGTAATTAACTCGTCCAACCAGCTTTTCAATTAATACCATTGAATTATTTGACGACATCTTGAAGTAATTCGAATTTCTTTTTCCAGACACGTGTTCGGGAGAGGTTAGGTCGTATCACACGTATGACCGGCGACCGAATTTTTTTATTATTTTGACTCTCTAACACTTTTACTATTAGATTAGGGTCTGGGCCCATAACCTGTTGTAATAAAACAGTTATGAAATACAAACTTTTGTTTTATTTTAAGTTATAAAGAAAATGAACGACATTACAGCGATGATGTTTCGGGCAGAGAGAAAGATGCAAAAAACCATAGACTAAACTAGTATTCTTTTTAATTTTAAAATTGACGTTTAAGTGAACAGTGGGAATTTCTAATATTACTACAACACGAACGCCTAAGAAGGAGGTCTACTGGTGGTCTCAGGAGTTGGCTGACCTTCGGCAAGCCTGTATTCATGCGCGGAGGCGCTACTCTAACGTCCGCAGGCGACGCCAGCGCAGTGATAGCCTCGATATCTTAGAGGCTGAACTCTATGAGTCGTATCGGGCCACAAGAGATTCTCTGCGGCTGGCGATTATTCGGGCGAAGGACCAAAGCAGAGCTGAGATGTTGGAGAGCCTTAACCGCGATCCTTGGGGGCGCCCGTATCTCTTGGCAAGGAACAAACTTCGTGCTCGGGGTCCCCCACTTACGGAAACCCTTGAGCCTCAGTTTCTTGGCAGAGTAGTCGGAGCATTGTTTCCCAGTCGGGCGGAGCATACGCCCCCCGTTATGGTTCCACCTGGGGAGGAACAGAGCGATGAAGAGCACATCCCACCGGTCACTAATGCGGAGATGGGTGCCGTGATTCTAAAGGCTCGCTCCAAGAATAAAGCTCCCGGTCCGGATAGCGTGCCCTCAAAGGTACTGGCTATGGCACTGAGCGATGCAATGGAAGATCACCTGAAGGAACTGTTCGACACTTGTTTAACATCGAGAAAGTTTCCCCAGCCATGGAAAGAAGGACGCTTGGTGCTTCTGCAGAAGCCAGGTAGACCTCCTGACTCGCCTTCAGCGTATAGACTCATAGTTTTGTTGGACGAAGCGGGGAAGATGTTAGAAAGGATTCTTGCCAGCCGCATTACTCAGCACCTTAGCACGGTCGGCCCTGATCTATCGAATGCCCAGTATGGATTCAGGGCTAAACGTTCGACCATTGATGCCATATTACGCCTAAAAACCGAGGCAAAAGAGGCAGTTGCAAATGGAAATGTGCTGTTGGCGGTGTCACTTGATATCGCCAACGCATTTAACTCTCTGCCATTCAGCTGCATAGGTGAGGCGCTAAGATACCACGGAGTGCCTACATATCTGAGACAGCTCGTAGCAGACTACCTAACAGAACGGAGCGTCTGTTATCAGGGATGTGATGGGCAAATAGTACGTTGTCCGGTTACGTGTGGTGTTCCACAGGGGTCTGTCCTGGGACCGCTCCTGTGGAACATCGGATACGATTGGGCTTTACGTGGCGACTTTACCCAGGCAGGCAGGGTGCAATATGCTATGCAGATGACACTCTAGTGACAGCTCGGGGAGAAACTTATGACGAAGCCGCGCACTCAGCAACGCAGTGTGTGTCCCTTGTCGTAAGCCGTATTGAAGCGCTACACTTGGTACTACAAGGGTAAAAGTCCAGACCAAGATAAAATACTTGGGCCTTGTAATAGATCGACTGTGGAACTTCGGCGAGCACTTCTTGCAACTTCAGCCGAAGCTAATCAACGCTGCGTCTTCCCTTGGTCGACTTTTGCCGAATTCGGGCGAACCTAGTGCGATTTGTCGGCGGCTATACACGGGGGTGGTTAGGTCGATGGCACTTTACGGATCACCGGTGTGGGCAGATTCGCTGAGGAGTGCCCAAAATAGGTCTCTCCAGCGCAAACCTCAGAGGATCATGGCGAACAGGGTCGTACGCGGATATAAGACCGTTTCTGCGGAGGCTGCATTTGCACTGGCTGGAACCCCCCCGTGGGACCTAGAAGCACAAGTGCTTGCCGTGGTATATTTCCGGAGAGCTAATGCTCGTTCGAGTGGTGACCGGCTTCCGCCAGAGCTTGTCAGAAGATGCCGCGAGCAGGGACAAAAAGATATCCTTTCGGAATGGAAGGAAAGACTGGCGGCTCCTACTGCTGGACACTGGACCGCAACGGCGATACAGCCAATCCTAGAGAAATGGGTGGGAAGACGGCATGGTGTGCTGTCCTTCCACATCACGCAGGTTTTAACGGATCACGGCTGCTTCGGTTACTACCTGCACAAGGTAGCTAGACGTGAACCTACAACCGTGTGCCACCATTGCGGTGGTGGCCCTGACACAGCTCGGCACACCATTGAGCTGTGTCCCACCTGGGAAGAACAGCGCCAGTCATTGGCCGCTTATACAGGCAATGACTTCTCGCTGCCGAATCTGGTGAGGGTTATGATCGACAGCGAAGCCGGCTGGGAATCTGTAGCTTCCTTCTGTGAGCAAGTAATGTTGCAGAAGGAGGCGGCGGAGCGGGTCCGAGAGGCAGCTGCTCTTGCAGACTCAATTCGTCGCCGGAGGGTGGGTAGGCGTCGGAGGCATTATGCCTCCCAGATGCCGCCCTAGCAACAGCCTGTGGGTAGAAGAACGGGGAATTGCTGCCTGCATTGCACGAGCTGCTGCTGCGATGGAACGCCAATAGAAGGAGGCGACCAGCCACTGCCGAGAGGTCACGAAAGTCGTTTTTGGTCCTCGTGGCTTCTCCCAAAAGGCAGAAGACGGCACGAAAGCTGAGTTTTTCAGTGGGTGCAAGCCCCACATAACCTCACCGTCTCCCCGGGCGGTGTGTGTATGCGTAAGGCATTTTTCTCAGCTGGAAAAAAAAAAAAGTTACATTGATTAGATGGATTAATACACTCATGGATCACGACACCAAATTCTGGACCCGGCTGTGACCTCTGGTTAGGAGTAAAACAGATGAAGTTGGTTTTACTGACATTTAGGGACAAAAGACTCGCATCTAACCAACCAGCTATCTCCCTCAAGCCACGCTCAGCAATCATCTGCACGGCAGTCCAAGATTCACCGGTAAATACCACTGCAGTATCGTCAGCATACGAATAGATCCTTCCGCCGCTGCTCCCAATATTACATAACTCATTTATATAAATCAGGAACAGCGTCGGACCAAGCACACTTCCCTGTGGCACACCAAACTCAACCTTTTCTTCATCACTAATGTGTGAGTCTCCAAGTTTAACCTGTTGTGTTCGATCAGATAAATAACTTTTGAAAAGTGAAAATGGCAGTCCCCTTATACCGATCGTTTCAAGCCTGTGCAGGAGGATTGGGACAGAGACGGTGTCAAAGGCCTTTTTTAGGTCTAGGAAAACTACTAGGCATTTTAACCCCCTGTCCACATTGCCAACAATATCAGTAGTTAATGCTTTAACTGTATCTTGTGTAGAAAGACCCCTCCTAAAGCCAAATTGTGATTTATTTATTTATTTATTAAGCTTTATGCACACAAACTTCTGTACATAGGCGGACTTAATGCCGTAGGTATTATTTACCAGTCTGACCTTTGGGTGATGCAGAGATGAGTAAAAACGGTGAGCGCAAGCAGCAAAACTTTCAAAGATTAAAGACAAAAACAAAGACTCAAAATAATAGTGTATAAGTTTAAACAAATACAATAACAACATAATCTTACATAAACTAATAATACATACAAATTATGTATAAATAAATATAGAACACTAATATAAATAAATAGATACTACATACTTATATACTTACATACTTATATGTTTATATATATATATATATATATATATATATATATATATATATATATATATACTTATATTTCCTACTCATTGTGATGATTCAGCCAATTTCTTCAATAAATGCTCACGAACTTTCTGCTTGAAAGTCAAACGGCCTAACACCATCCTGACATCCAGGGGGAGCGCATTCCACAGGAAGATAGCTTGAACGAAAAAGGAAGAATGAAAAAAATCAGTGCGGTGAGTAGGACATTGAAGAAGTCGGTTATGAGAAGAACGTAAATTTTTATTGTGGTTTGCGCATATGTACTGAAAGTAAGGAGATAGATAACTCGGCGAAGAAGGTGAATAAAGAAAAGAAAATAGAGTGGTAAGCGCCCTTTGCTCCCTGCGCTGGCGTATGGGCAACCACTTTAATTGCAGCCGATATGCAGAAGCATGATCATATTTACGCAGGTTGAAGACGAATCGAATGCAGTTATTAAGAAGTCGGTCAAGCTTATTGAGAAGATCTGCATTCAGGTCGTAGTAGCAAACATCAGCATAATCAATAATAGGGAAAACCAAGGCCTGCACCAACATAGCCTTCGTGGCAGGTGGAAGCAAATTTTTCGCGCGATACAAGGCCCGCAAGGATCCAGTAACCTTGTTAGAAACACTGGTGACCTGAGCACGCCACTTTAAACTGTTATCAATAATCAGGCCAAGATTTTTAACATCATTACTAAATGGGATAACTGCACCGTCAAACATCACAGCCGGTAGGGATGCTCTGTCAATCCCACTCAGCGTACGAGAACTTCCTATAATAATGGACTGACATTTGGTAGGGTTCACTGCTATACCGAACCTCGCGGACCAGTTTCCAATGGCTGCCAGATCACCGTTCATCTTCAAGATCGCATCAGATAGCACGTCAACACTAGCCTGACAATAAATTTGCAGATCATCAGTTCACACTGAAGTTCGGAAGTAATCATATTAATGAAGATAGAAAATAAAAGAGGAGATAGTATTCCGCCTTGAGGAACGCCAGCCTTCAATTCATGCCAATTTGATGAAACATCATCAAGCTTGACCAACTGCTGACGCTCCTGAAGATAAGATGAAAACCAGTTCAGTGATTTGTCAGAGATCGAAAGATAGGATAGGATGGCCAAAAGAATGTCGTGACTGACCATATTGAAGGCATTCGAGAAATCCACCAATACCAGAACTGTGGCTTTGGTGTTCTCAAGGCCCGTACGAATATCACTTTAAGGAGAGCGGAGACAGTGCTAAGGCCTGGTCTAAAGCCGGATTGCAAAGGACTTATGAGAGAGTTGCGGTAAATGAAGTTAGACAGTTGCTTATGTACACAGGCTTCAAGCACTTTGGAAAGAAAAGGAAGTATGGATATGGGCCGGAAATGAGTGGGAAGAAAAGGATTAGAGATTTTTTGGAAGGGACGAACAAAGGCTTTACGCCAAAGGGATGGGAATGTTCCTGAGAAAAGGGAGAAATTTACTATGTGGGTAATTGCAGGAAGGATATGATCCAATATAGTGATAACCATATCGCGAGAGATGTCATCACATTCAACAGCTTTGGATTTTATCGACAGGATTGTCTTACTAACCTCCGACAACTGAACAGGTACGAAGCAAAAAGGGCTAGAAATATAAGGACGTTCCAGACCAGCGATAAATGATAAAGTACGTTGTTTGACTAGGCGATCCATGACAGGGACATTAGAAAAATGACTGTTAAGATCGTCTAAGCCAATTGTATTCGGAAGGTCTGGATGATGCGTCTTGCCGATACTTAGAGTCCTAAGGAATTTCCAGATATCGGCAGAAGAAGAAGAAGATATGTTTTCGAGAATGTGGCGGCGTTTAGCGTCACGTACCATCTGCTTAGTTTTGCTTTGTCCATCCGCGCAAAGCAACGCCGGTACAAGGCCTTGCAAGGCCAAACCTTAGGCCTCACCTTGGGCGGTTTCAGGATATACGAAAGGAAAATTATGTCATGGTGGGAAAAACCCGGAGCGTCATGCTGCCCATGACAGGATACAAGGGAGGGATTAGAAGTCAGGATAAGGTCAAGCCAGGAATCGTCTCCAGCAGTATTGTGGTGAGTGGGATTAAGCGGTAACAGCTGTAGGCTTGCCGACTCGACGATGTGCAGCAAGTTGCGGGAACGAGGAGATTCGGGGAACATGAGGTTTGTGTTGAAATCGCCCATGATTATGTGATGTGTGTACTCAGAACCTAATGATTCAAGAACTGATTCGAAGTCAGTAAAGTAATCAGTGGTGGGAGGACAGTAGACAACACCCAGTACAATTTTCCCCCCTCGGCAACAAACCTCAAGGTAAAGGTACTCCGCAGGACAATTTGGAGGAGAAATAGCGAGCACTTTATAAGTAAATTCACTGCGGAGATAAATACGCACACCTCCCCCCCTTCTAAGAATCCGGTCGTTCCGTACAAGGACATAACCAGGCAGAGGGTAGGTTGTTGATAGCAATTGTGGTTTGAGCCAGGTTTCAGATAACAGAATGGCGTGGACGCTACTGTTGTTAAATGCATCAAAAAGTTCACCATAGTGGCTCGGAATGCTTTGCGCATTTATGTGGCAGACATTTAACAAATGATTATAGTTATCGGAAAAACGACATTGAACAAAATCATGTAGGGAAGCATTTAAAGAGCAAAAACTATCATTATCTGATAATGAGTTGGCTGATAAAAAGGTATTATATAATAACTACCAAATGCGAACTGTTTAAAAATGTCCACCCACTGTCTTGAAATTCTTCTATTTTTTTTTTCAATGTATTTGTAACTTGGTTTATCAATGAATCATATTCATAATTTTGATATACTACATAATTCTTTGTACCAAATGATTTCATTCCAGGACTATCATTTTTGACCATCAAAAACAAAGCATAATACTCGAAATGAATTTTTAGACTGATATGATCTTTTAGGGATTTATTTATTAACGTCTTGATTTTTCTTGATTGTTCAAAAACGAATCTAAAGAATAACTTTCATTTGTGTCAATAATTCTATAAGAAGCTATACGATTTAGAAATGCTGAATTAATTAATTGAACACTTTCGCAAACGTATGAAATATTTTTTTTTATTTAGCTCACCCCGTTTGTTTTTTTTTTATTTTATTTATTATTTATTCTTGGGTCAAATTTAGTAATTCAAATTTCACCCTCTTCCTGACAACCGATTAATCTGAAATTTTGTAAACACTTTCGATTTTGGTGACAATACTTATAATGTTTATTCATTATCATTATAAATCCAAAATGGCGGCCGCTACAAAATGGCGGATAACGTAGGTTTTATCAATCCCATCAATATGGGTATCAAATGAAAGGGCTCAACGAGCAGAATACAATATAGCTACTATAAACAATTTAAATCCAAGATGGCGGCCGCTACAAAATGGCGAATAACGTAGGTTTTATCAATCAATATGGGTATCAAATGAAAGTGCTCAACCAGTAGAATACAATGTCGTTCGCGCGCCTGATGGTTTTTTCAGAGCATCAACTGGCGCTTATGAAAAGAATAAATTATGAAGAAATCTGAAAATTACCCCACTTGCTATAGTTAACTCGTTTAGTTAGCACCCATTAAAGTTTATTAATTTAAAACCGTGTTCGAGTGTTTTCCTGAAGTCCATCCACATTAACCTTGGTTCCGTACATGGTCAGCGATTTTATTTGAAGAGGAATCAAGCGCTGAAATTTTCCACCGTGACGTGGAGATTTGCCGGTGGATTGTATTGAGTTCGAACAAATGGTTTTAGCGGTGTATAGTATTTAAATAACTAATATCATCACCCAACACTCAGGTAGTATATAAGTAAATTATATTTAAGGTCAGTAATATTTATTTATTACCTATTATTGTATTTGTTTGATCATTAGAATCATTAGATATTCTGTTACATTGTGATTAGTATTTTATTAACATTAAATTTTAAAGTTTAAAGTTATACTCATTGTAGTACAGTTAGCTTAATTGCTACATTATTTAAACTTAATGTAATAAAAACTGTAACTAATTCACATAGTTTTATAACTACTTATTAGATGTAATTATTAGCAGGTATCTTGACATAATACAAATAATCTTTGAGTGTTATATATTAGTGCAAGTCATTGTAAAAAATTAACAAGTTATTAGTAATTTAGAATCATTAATGTAATAAATAGGAATTAGTATTTTAATTGAATTAATTGAGGGGTATAGAATCAAAGTCAGCTATATCCACACTCTGGTCTGTTTTAAACTATGAATGTCATTTTATTTTCTGACCAATTTTATACATGTTAAGAATAACTTTTCTTATCAAAAGTAGCTAAATCCTATAGAAAATCAGTGTCAAAAAGCTGCATTAGAATCAAAGACAGCTATATCTCTATTGCTGAGAAACAAATACAGCTAAAGTCGCGGCTGGCCAATCAGAGCGATCTATTTACGTTTTTTCAATATGGCGTCTTACATATAAAAACGTGCGTCTGCGTCTGTCGATTTTATTGAAATTCAGTGGTTTTTTGGACAATTTCATTACAAAAAAATTGTTTAAAGTAAAGCTAAAAGTGTAATGGAAGTGCCAGTAACAGAAGCTATACACGGGAGAGGAAGAAAACGCAAGAGAGAGCCAGATAAATGGAAAGCAAACAGGGCGAAAATTGAAAGGTAAGTACAGACTAATGATGTGCGCACTGTAATGCAAATTCGATAAAATTGTTGATATTGTTCAAGCATTTTAATTTATTTTCAATTTTGTCCTAGGTACTCGTCGCAGTCGTTGCCTGGTAAAATTACCTGCAATCACAATAGCAAAAGTTTTGGATGCAAAAACCTTCGCGTTAAAGATCAACTCGATTTCCACCGAGCTTTTTATGCTACACCGATAAAAAAAAATCAGGACGCTCTCATATTAAAATGTTGTTCGGTAAATAAAACTAACAGGAAGCGACCGACCAAAAATGTGAGAAAAGGCAGAGACTTTACTATAAAGTATACAATATATACAAAAAATAAAAAAATCATACCAGTTTGCCAAAAAGTATTTTTAAATACTCTTGGAATCACAAAATATCGCGTCCAGTATGTAATGAGAAATTTCTTTGCGAATGGTATACTTCCGAACGAAAAACGGGGCGGTGACCATAAATACAAGAAATATTCAACACAAAGACAAGCCGTGTATTCCTTTATAAAGTCCCTTAAATGTGTTGGAGCTCATTACTGCCGAGGGGCAACGACTCAACGAAAATACCTACCCAGTGAACTTAACATAAAAAAGTTGTACAAAATTTTTATCGAAAAGAACCCCAACAGCCCAGTCAAACAATCGTATTTCAGAGCAATTTTTAATGAAGACTTTAATTTAGGTTTTGGTAGTCCTAGGACTGATGTATGTTCTAGATGTATTGAATTCCAGGAAAAAATAAAAGCAGAAAAAGATGTATCGAAAAAAAATCAGCTTATAATTGAACAAAGAGTTCACAAACTAAAATCACAAGCATTTTTTAAACTTCTACGAGAAAAAAAAGACCAAATGGCAACTTTTTCATTTGACTGTCAGAAAAACCTGGTCCTGCCAAAAGTGCCTGATCAAAGCTGTTACTACAGCAGACAGTTATACTTGTACAATTTCACAATTGTTCAAGGAGGATCCAAAGACCCATTAAATAAAAACACAACATTTTCATATGTGTGGACTGAAGATGAATACGCAAAAGGTGCAAATCAGATAGCCTCCGCTGTTTACGATAGATTAAACAAAAGTGATTTGACGAATATTACTCACTTACGTTTAGTAGCAGACGGGTGCGCTGGACAAAATAAAAATCTTGTGATGGTATCTATGTGCTCACGGTGGATTTTGCAGCATCCGCATATAAAAAAAATAGAACTTGTATTTCCCATTACCGGACACTCATTTATGCCAGCGGATCGCGTGTTTGGGAATATAGAAAAAAGAATTCGCAAACTTGAAGTGATAACACAGCCTTCAGATTATACAGATATTATTAGCGAATGCGCAACAGTCACAAAACTTGATGAGATAGATGTTCTTGACTGGAAAACCTCTATACAGAACATAGTCAAAACACCAGCCCAGCTTCATTTTAAGATATCGCAGTGCAAGCGTATCATTATTCGACGGACCAAAAAGCAGGGAGATGTTATGATTCGTGGGGAATTGTTTTATAATTCTGACACAGGTGCTCCCAGGACTATTTGCCGAAAAGGAAAAAAAGCAGAACTGATACAACTGTCTACAATTTCAAAAGGCATAGATGTAAAACCACTTAAGCTCAGAGATGTGAGAAATTTACTACTAAAGCACTATGGTGAAAACTGGAAGGAGTTACCTTATTTGGAATACTATAAGAATGTTTTATTTAACATAGACGAAGAAGAAATACAGCTTTTAGAAGAGAACGGAGAAAATGAAACAAATGACATAGAAGAAGAAACTTGTGAGAGAGTCGAAGAAGATGTTACGTTAAGGATATAACAATCAAATTATTACCTTCATTGGAATCCTTCCCTTTCACTTCATTATAATTATCTTTCTATCTATTACAAAATTATTACAAACAAATAAAGTTGATTTTTCATATTCTGGTTTTTGAATAGACAGACTGTTACTTTCTCATTTATATGTAATAATCAAACTTATGTACCATATCTTATAATAATGGAAATAACATTGAATGCAATTTCTATTTTCATTCAACATACCATTATCCACACCATGCGATGTTTCTGTTGTTATGCGTACATCACTAGCATCGTGACGTCATCGATTAAGTGTTGCAATCAAAGGCAGCTTTATCCATATTTGTCAGAATCAAAGACAGCTAAATCCAATAGTTGGTATCAAACACAGCTATGTCCAACACAAATTATTTAAAATAGCCCATAAATCCCCCTCTTACAAGATACTTTTGTTGGTACACCTATTTATTTTGTACTAGAGCATCCTGTCAACAATAATGTTTACGGTGTTGCCAAATAAAAATAAAATAACAGTTTTTTTCGATTTGTGGAAAATAATTTCATACGGATTTAGCTGCCTTTGATACTATACCCCTCAATTGTGCTTATTTATTTAGTTTATATAAAAGTTTACAACATTATAAATTGTAGGTAGTTTTACGAGGAATTATCGAATTTATATATATATATTACTTTATATAATTGTTATTAATTTGTAGGTTCTGTGTCGCTTTATAAAAGCATTTCGGCAGTGTATAACACAGTTAGGTCTGTCTTAAAATCATTATTGTTTTCTAAGTTAATTGTATTCCTGTATCAATTCCAGGTTGACGACACTCCCCTCCCAGTATGTCAGAGGAAAGGGATTTAGTTAAAAAACGCGGCAGCTTTAAGGGTCGCTTTACTGCTTTCGTCACCTTCCTGGACTCACTCAAGGACAAAGTATTAAGTAGTTGTGATGTGTCCGAGTTGCAGCTGCGCGTGGGTAAGATGGAGTCATTGTACGAACAATATGATGAGGTGCAGTTGCGTCTGGAGTGTATCGCCGACGATCTTAAGGTACAGAATTTCGAACGTACCGAGTTCGAGTCACTTTATTACAAAGCGTTGTCCAGAGCGCAAACAATTCTCAACGACAGTAACAAAGATGATAAGTCGATGGAAAGCTGTTAAAGTACACTTGCTAGTATACACAAACCGGTAAAATTACCAATAATACAATTACCAAAGTTTAGCGGTTCATATTGCAATTGGTTGGAATTTCGTGATACCTTCACTAGTCTAATTCACAGTAACGACGAAATTGATGAGGTTAACAAATTCCACTACCTAAGAGCCTCTCTTGAGGGACCTGCTGCCGTCATCATTAAATCGATTGAGTTTTCTTCGAGCAATTACTCTGTGGCATGGAGTTTGTTACTTGATCCATTTGACAACAAACGATTATTAGCCCAAAATCATGTGTCTGCCTTTTATAACATTGATGCGGTTACAAAGGAATCGTCTGTTGCTCTCCAAGGATTAATCGATCAATTAAATAAGGACTTGCGAGCATTAGAGTCGTTAGGTGAACCTGTAAAGCACTGGGACACATTTTTGATATACCACGTCACTCAAAAAAATTATCCTAGAACCTCAGAATACAGAACAACTGTATTCTGAGGCTAGGACCTATCGTGAATGGGAGGAGTTTAAGGGTAGGATTGACAAAGAAAGTTCGATTACGTTAGATATGTTCATGCAATTCCTACGCACTCGAGCCGATTTGATCGAGAACTTAGAACGCCTTCGAACTAATAATAAGTCTCAGAATACAGAACAAACTCTGTATTCTGAGTAATAATTCTCAAACGGCAGGTAGATCCAACCCTAAGATCAAGTCGATGTTAGTTAATCAACCTCATAATAGTTCCATCATCGAAACAGCTCCCAAAGTATGTCCTAAATGTAACAGTAACGATCACCAATTAAATAATTGTTCACAGTTTCTCGCATTAACCGTTGATGCCCGTATTAAACTTCTACCTACTTATAAGATTTGTTTTAATTGTTTGCGGTCGGGTCAATTTGCTAACAAATGTAAAAAAGCCGGTTGTAAACTATGTAAACGTAGGCACAACACACTAATTCACATAACTTCTAAAGATACAACAATAACTTGTCTTCATCATCCGTACCGTCTGCTACCACAGACACGAATAACGTTACGTTGTCAGCACACATTGCATCCTCTCAAGATCATACGCAGCGTGATGTTTTGCTATCGACCGCATTGATCAAACTACGGGATCATACTGGCTGTGTGCATGTTGTTCGCTCGGTCCTAGACAGCGGTAGCACGTCGTCATTCATAACGTAACGGTTATGTAAAAAACTAAACTTATTCACGAGCCAGGTAAATAAATCTATACTTGAAATCAATGACGTATTACATATAGACACGTCATGAACCAACATCGCGGCGCTTAAAAACGGCGAAAATACTAGATAACTACTTCTACGAGTAAAGAAAGGGAAAGAAAATATGACATCGTATAGTGGAATGCCTTTGCTAGAGGGAGATAAATATACATCTTCAGTTACATCACAGGATAAGTAATAGTAAAACTACATTTTCATAACATGGCGGGCGCCGGCGTCGAAAAAAATAAAATAAAAATAGGTTGTTTGGTGAACTTACGCATGAAATGACACATTTTTGTCTTTAACTTTTGGAGTATAATTTGTACATCGTCTGAACACACACGACGGCATGCTTTCTTTAGGTTTCGCACAGGTTTACACACACGATATAAATTAAAAACAAACGTAGCGTCGCGCGGCAGGTTGGTGCGTAACTAAGCGCGATGTTGTCAATTGCCTTCATTTCATGTTGCCATTTTAGAGCGCGGACAACGTATCTATAGTTTTATACATCATTGCTTGAAATAAATAATGTTACTTCGCAAGTAGGTAAAACATGTCGAGTTGATATAACGTCATTGGATGATCGTTTTAATTTCAATCTTCATTGTTTGGTTTTGCCATTTATCACGAGTGAGGTGCCAAGCCGAGAAATAAATATTAATAATTTCGATATACCTTCGAATATCACATTAGCTGATCCTAAGTTTTATAAACCCGCTGATATTGAGTTATGAATCGGTGCCGACTTGTTTTGGAAACTATTAGGATCGCAAAAAATAGGGTTAGGTTCCGGGAAGCCAATATTGTATGAAACCCGTTTAGGATGGATAGTTTCCGGTCCAATACTCTATAATAATTTAAAATGTAATATTAGTAAAGAAGTTTCCTATGATGATAAATCTTTTAATTCATGTGAGTTATGTGAGTATCGTCTTAAGAAAGATCCTTCAGTTCTAGGATATTCTTATAAGAAAGTAACACACTGCTGCCAATCATTAGTCTCGCGGGACTTGCCTGCTTCGGTTGACGTAGATATTGCACCTCACGAGCCCGACAAGTTACTTGGTCTGGGTCGGTATGTCTCTTCCGATGGTTTAGGGTTTCCTTACAATCTGATCCTGGTCCTCTGCTAGGCACACTGAACGCGATTTGTTATCAATGATAGAAAAAAAGTTGCTTTCATTAATTTTAGTCGTCATTCTAATTATTCGTGTCTTGTTTGTTTCTTAAACGATATATCAAGATTAATCAAGCCAAATAAGAAACAATACATTTTTTTTGTCTCATTTTAATAAAAAAAAACACCTTATCTCATATTACAGTCCACACGTCAGTTCACAACTTTATTATTTAATTTCGAGCATACACGATTGATGCACGCTGGCCCACATTGCTATTAGCTCCCATAAGGGAATCATACTGGCCAAGGAGGTCGCAACTTGGCGAAGGCTTGTTCTCATAAGTGTGTTTCATGTCACCGTATGAAGGGACAGGTAGTTAGTCCTATACTGGGCAACTTACCACGAGAGCGACTTCGTCCAGGTTATCCCTTTGAGAGCGCGGGCGTTGTTTCATCATCATCATCATCATATCAGCCACAGGACGTCCACTGCTGAACATAGGCCTCCCCCATTGACTTCCAGATAGGCCGGTTGGAAGCGATCTGCATCCAGCGGCTTCCTGCGACCTTAATCAGGTCGTCTGTCCACCTTGCGGGTGGACGTCCTACGCTGCGCTTGCCGGTACGTGGCCGCCACTCGAGAACCTTTCTGCCCCAGCGGCAGTCGGTTCTACGCGCTATGTGCCCTGCCCATTGCCACTTCAACTTACTAATCCGCTGGGCTATGTCGGAAACCTTTGTTCGTTTGCGGACATCCTCGTTTTTTATACGGTCTCGCAAAGAAACTCCGAGCATAGCCCTCTCCACAGCGCGCTGAGCGACCTTGAGCTTCTTTATAAGGCCCACAGTAAGAGACCACGTTTCAGTTCCATAGGTCATCGCTGGTAACACACATTGATTATAGACTTTCGTCTTAAGGCACTGAGGTAAGTTGGACGAGAAGATGTTGCGTAGTTTCCCGAACGCTGCCCATCCAAGTTGGATTCGACGATTGACTTCCTTCTCGAAATTGGACCTACCTAGCTGGATCACTTGTCCCAGGTATACATATTCGTCAACAATTTCGAAGTTAGAACTCCCAACTGACATCGGATAGGGCGTGACATGGGCGTTTGCCATGACTTTCGTCTTGTCCATGTTCATTCGGAGCCCTACCTGTTGAGAAATTCTACAGAGGTCATCGAGCATTGTGCTCAGATCCTCCAGCGATTCTGCCATGACTACAATGTCGTCGGCAAACCGGAGGTGAGTGATGTACTCGCCGTTGATGTTGATGCCAGATCCTTTCCATTCCAAGAGCTTGAAAGCGTCTTCCAATGCAGCGGTAAACAGTTTCGGAGATAATTATGACGTCTCCTTGCCTTACACCTCGCTGCAGAGGAATATTCTTCGTGCTCTGGTTTTGTACTTGGACCGACATAGTGGCGTTTGTGTATAAGCACTTCAAAACCTCGATGTACCGAAAGTCAATATGGCACCGCTGGAGAGATCTTAACACAGCCCAAGTCTCGATCGAATCAAAAGCCTTCTCATAGTTCACAAACGCCAAGCATAGTGGCAAGTTATACTCCTCGGTCTTCTGTATAACTTGCCGCAGCGTATGGATGTGGTCTATGGTACTATAGCCTTTCCGGAAACCGGCTTGTTCGGGAGGCTGGAAGTCATCGAACCTACGTGTGAGACGATTTGTGATGACCCTCGAGAATAGCTTGTAGACATGGCTCAGAAGTGAGATGGGTCTATAATTTTTCAGTAGAGTATTATCTCCCTTCTTGAAGAATAGTACCACCACACTTCTGCTCCATGCCGCCGGCGTTGCTCCTTCGAATATGACGGAGTTGAAGAGCTTCTGAAGGACTCTCAGTACCGGCGTTCCGCCCGCTTTCAGAAGCTCTGATGTGATTCCGTCCTCGCCCGGCGCCTTGTTGTTCTTGAGCTGCTTGAGGGCCATCCTAATCTCGTATGTGCTTTAGCATCGGCAGAGGTCTGGAGTACCATAGCACGTCGTTCTGCCATGAGTTTGAGGGTGCGATCGGTAAGCTTCTGCGGTCTGTCTTTTCGGCGGGGTCTAAAAAACTTCGACCCGACCGCATGGACAGTTTCTACAAACCTGTTGCTAATCTCGTCCACTGACTCGCAATTCTCCAGGGACTCAAAACGATTCGATAGCTCGATCTGAAAGCTCTCGGGACAACCGATATGTGCATTTGAAGGTCGGAGCGTAGACTTCATCAGACGGGATCTTTCCAGCTTTATATTGATATTCAATGTGCCTCTGACCAGTCGGTGATCGCTGCCGGTTTTTACTTTATGGATCACAGAGACATCATTGAACATCTGTCGCTTTGTTGTCATGATGAAGTCGATCTCATTTTTTGTGGAACCGTCCGGGCTCATCCAGGTCCATTTCCTGTGAGACGGCTTCTGGAAAAAGGAGTTCATCGCAAAGAGGTCCTCCTTCTCCAGGAACTCAGCCAGTCTCTGTCCCCTGTGGTTCCGTTGCCCATACCCGAATTGCCCCACTCTCAGCTCGTTATCGCCTCGAGTTCCCAGTTTCGCGTTGAAGTCCCCCATAACAACATTGAAGTAGGTTTTATTAGTATGTATGGCCCTACTTATGTCCTCATACATAACCTCTACTTCCTCGTCTGGGTGTGTCGAGGTCGGTGCATAAACCTGGATAACCTTCAACGAGTATCTATTGGATACCCTGAGTATCAGGTACGCCACCCTGCTCGACACACTTTCGATGGTAAGAATGTTGTTGACGAGGGACCTGTAGACGAGGAACCCGACACCACCTTGGGACAGTTGTTCACCCTCCCGGTAGTAGAATAGGTTGCCGGGTCTTAGGGTTATCGTGTCCTCGCCCTCTCGTCGGACTTCTGACAACCCCACAATACTCCAGTGCAACCTACCCAATGCCTCTTCCAGCTCAATAATCTTCTCGTCTGTCCTCAAAGTGCGAACATTGTGTGTTACCAGGGCCAGTCGTCGTCGGGGGTGGTAGCCTTTTCTCCACCTCCGGGGATTCTTAGCACCCCGTGTCCCGCCGTTACCCTGACCGCTACCACGGTAGCCAGGAACGGCGGGACTGCTGGAGACTGGGGGCCTGGTTTTATCTGAGCAGTTCATATGGGGGGATTTGCCAATACTCACCACGCTTGGCAGGCGGGTTGGCGAGCGCAGTTAGGTCACCGATAATTTTTAAAGAATGCTGCTCCCCATTCCTCGGTGTCTGGTCGCAGTTTTAGGACGTATCCGGGTCCACAGACACACACAAACACAAAGTCTGTGTCCGGGCGTTGTTTGTGCCGGGCCTATTATTGTGTGCTAGTCATCGGGGTCGCGGATGCAGGCTAGTGAAGGTGTATGTAACCATTCATTTGGATTTCGTTGGTGATTTAACTAGTAAGGGTTATTTACTAGCTTTGCATCGATTGATTATTGTTTGAGGAGGTACATAAGCCCGTTGATGTTTATTCCGACAACGGTGCCTCATTTGTCGGTGCGTGTAATGACCTTTCTTATTTGTAAAGGAAAATGGTTTGTCCTTGGGTGAAAGTGCAGCCCTACGTACATCCCGCACTTCGGTAGCTTCTGGGATGCGAGTGTAGTCAACAAGGTACATCGTCAAACGAGTGTTGGGACATTGTAATTTAACTTTTAATAAACTGTACACTGCACTGACTGAAATCGAAGCCATTTCGAACTGTTTTTATAATAACTATCGTGAGACATACTAAATTAACTAAAAATCGCGGGTTACTCACGTGTAAATATTGAGAAAAGCTCTACTAGTTTCGAACCACAGAGGGGTTCTTCCTCATGAGCAGCGTGCGCGGACGCGGCGACGTCGCGCAGCCTACTGGTTAGCGTTGGCGCCTGCATCGCTGTTGATGGTTGCGCTGCGGCGAGTCCAACGCGCCATCTGCCGGATACCACGCGCGTTTGCTGCCATCTCCGGCGGCGGCGCGTGTGACGATATTGAGGCGCACGGTACGTTCACCAGTGGCGCGGGTAGTGGGTTCGATTCCGGGCCCGGCACAAAGTCTGTGTTACATATGACGCTTACTGTGTCACACTCCAGACTGGACACGCTTCGGACCGACCTAGTCTCCAAGCTCGGCTTCCTCGGCAGCTCGGGTCAAGCCATGGCATCCGCCCCGGTAAGACCGCGATACTGGTGAAGGTACGTCGATGACGTATTCGCAATCATCAACCGGGAACATGTAGCTGAATTTGTGGGACACTTGAACTCAGTGCACGGCAGTATACAATTCACCAATGAAGAAGAGAGAGAAGGGATGTTGCCGTTCTTGGACGTCCTCGTAAGACGAGAAGAAAGTGGTCGATTGTCACACACAGTGTATCGAAAACCGACACACACAGACCGATACTTACGAGCTGACTCACATCATCATCCCTCCCACCTAGCCGCTGTCCCGCGGACTTTGATAAACCGGGCGCTGAGTCTATGCGATCCACAGTACATCGACAACGAATTTCACCATTTAAAAAGGGTACTGGAGAACAATGGATACAACTGGCGTCAATGTAACCGACAGAATCGGACACCTGCTGCAACGTAAATATAGCATCAGGACGATCTTCCGCCCACCCGGTCAGCTGAGACAACTGCTTCGCTCGCCAAAGGATAAGGATCCGCTGGCTGTGCCCGGTGTGTACATTATACCTTGCGACTGTGGCTCAAGTTACATCGGAGAAACTCGGCGCAACATCACAACCAGGCTAAAGGAACATATACGTAGCGTGAAGAAGATGGACATCCAGGCATCGGCTGTGGCTGAACATGTTTGCGGCACGGATGCGGCTCACTTCATACGTTTTGATAAGGTCTCCGTACTAGCGAGGGAGAAATACTTCGTTCCGCGAAAAGTGCGAGAGGCCATCGAGATTAGCCGACGTCCGTGCTTCAACAGGGATGGTGGCTGGGCATTGCCACCCGCGTGGAAGCCGAGCTTGGAGACTACGTCGGTCCGAAGCGTATCCAGTCTGGAGTGTGACACAGTAAGCGTCATATGTAACACAGACTTTGTGCCGGGCCCGGAATCGAACCCACTACCCGCGCCACTTCCTTGCCGGATCACCGCCGTGGGATCTAGAAGCGAAGGCGCTCGCGCGCGTCTACAGTTTGCGCGCAGACGCGCGTCGCCGGGGCGAAGATACTCTGCCGCGCCAAATTAGTGCGTGGCGGAATGAGCTCCGGCGAGATCTCATGGCAGAATGGAAACAACGACTGTCGCAACCGAGGGCCGGGCACGCTACCATAGCAGCGGTAAGACCCCTCTTTGAGGAGTGGCTTGAGAGACGCCACGGCGTCCTCACCTTCCGTCTGACGCAGGTGCTTACCGGGCACGGCAGCTTCGGTAGGTTCCTGTTTCGGATTCAGCGGGAGGAAACGCCCGAGTGTCGTCATTGTGAGGACCACCTAGAGGATACGGTGGAGCATACGGTAGCGGTATGCCCTGCCTGGGCTGAGCACCGCCGTATCCTCAGGGAAGTGATCGGCGGCGGCGACCTCTCGCGCCCGGCCTTAGTCGAGGCCATGGTGCGGAGTGAGAGGAACTGGGACGCCGTCTCCTCCTTTTGTGAAGCGGTCATGCTCGCAAAGAGAGAGGCGGCCCGCGTGAGGGAGCAATCCTCCTCCTCACGCCCCAGCAGCCGCAACTGGCGACACTACGGGCGTCGGGGATCGAGGGACGATCTCCGGCCACCGTAAGCACGGGCCTGCGGTCGGCGAGTAAGGGCAGCTCGCCGCCCGACCAGAACCAGGCCCGAGCGTACGGCGCGTAGCGTTCCGCGCACGCCTCAAAGAGCCATTCGACCACCACAGACGGGGCCCTAAAGGGCTGATGTTCAGCCGGGGTTGCGGGGTAAGCGCAATGAGGTACCGCGACCTCGGCACAGAGCAGGAGAAGGAAGAGGGGGGTTTTTAGTCAGTAAGAGTCTGACACTCCCTCCTGCCCGGCCCTGGGCGGGAGAAGTCATTTGATGATTTTCCCCTCACAAAAAAAAAAAAAAAAAACTACCCGCGCCACTGGTGAACGTACCGTGCGCCCCAACATCGTCACATGCGCCGCCGCCGGAGATGGAAGCAAACGCGCGTGGTATCCGGCAGATGGCGCGTTGGACTCGCCGCAGCGCAACCATCAACAGCGATGCAGGCGCCAACGCTAACCAGTAGGCTGCGCGACGTCGCTGCGTCCGCACACGCTGCTCATGAGGAAGAACCCCTCTGTGGTTCGAAACTAGTAGAGCTTTTCTCAATATTTACACGTGAGTAACCCGCGATTTTTAGTCCATTTCGAACTCTCATCCACTAACGCCCCTATCTTCAGATTCTGCAGATTGCACACCGCTGACGCGCAACCTTGCTTGTGGTGATTAAGGAGGATAATCTCCCTCCGTTGAAGTTGAGACTAGGCCGTGTGGTGGCGATTCGCCCAGGAACAGACGGCATCGCTTGTGTTGCTGACACCTAGAAGGCCACTGGCATCGTACGAGGGGCATTCAACTGAGTCGGCCCACTGCTTGTGACTTCGGAGTTTTGTTGAAACCGTTGCTTTCAACGCCCGGGGGCATGTTTGCGCGCCTGATGGTTTTTTCAGAGCATCAACTGGCGCTTATGAAAAGTATAAATTATGAAGAAATCTGAAAATTACCCCACTTGCTATACTTTGCTCATGTAGTTAGCACCCATTAAAGTTTATTAATTTAAAATTTTCCTGAAGTCCATCCACTTTAACCCTGGTTCCGTACAAATGTACTATAAAAAATTTAAATCCAAGATGGCGGCCGCTACAAAATGGCGAATAACGTGGGTTTTATCAATCTCATCAATATGGGTATCAAATGAAAGGGCTCCACGAGTAGAATACAATATAGCTACTATAAACAATTTAAATCCAAGATGGCGCCCGCTACAAAATGGCGGATAACGTAGGTTTTATCAATCCCATCAATATGGGTATCAAATGAAAGTGCTTAACCAGCAGAATAAAATGTACTATAAAAAATTAAAATCCAAGATGGCGGCCTCTACAAAATGGCGGATAACTTAGGTTTTATCAATCCCATCAACATGGGTATCAAAATGTAAGGTCTCAACAATTATAATACAATTAACTATGCAAAATTGAAATCTAAGATGGCCGCCGCTACCAAATAAAAGGGCTTGACAAGAAGAATACAGTGCACTATACAACCTCAATATTTAAGATGGGCGCAGCCACTAAATGGCGTATAATAATAAGATTTAAATTTAGAAATTGAATCTGTAATTTACGTATAATTTATTAATATTTAAGCGTGGGAGAGCCATGCTTCGGCACGAATGGGTCGGCTCGACCGGAGTTATACCACGGCCTCACAGAAAACCGGCGTGAAACAGCCACAACGTTGTGTTTCGCCGTGTGAGTGAGGTTACCGGAGGCCCAATCCCTTCCCAATCCCTAAAAGGTCGGCAACGCACTCCTTCTTTGTTGTTGGTGTCCATGGGCGACGCTGATTGCTTACCATCAGGTAATCCGTCTGCTCGTTTACCGTCCTATCACATAAAAAAAAGGTATCTGATTAATCCAGCCTGAATCCACCACCCAAGTCAAGATTTTGTATCGTGTTGAGGACTGTGTGGCGTTAGGGTGGCTAAAAATGATACGTCTTTAGCGGTAAACCACTCAAGTTAAAAGTTAAAACGCGCTGAGAACTGTATGGCATTAGGGTGGATAAAAATGATATGTCGTTACCGTTTTCCCCTCAAGACTCAGGCGTATCTTGTTGTACATAGCCTTGTCCCTTTATTGGACTTCTGGGGTCGACAATTTAAATGTCCATTACTCATGGCAACAAAATGGTAAAAAAAAATTATAAAAAATACAAACACAAATCTTAGTAACGTCTATTCTCTGTAAGACAATGGAACGTGTATTGAACATGAAGCTCCTGGCATACCTAGAAGCCAATAACATCTTAAGTGACCGACAATACGGATTTCGCCGGAATCGGTCAACAGGTGATCTTCTAGCGTATGCCATCCACATCTGGAGCTTGGCTATCGAGAAACACGGGGAAGCGCTTGCCGTCTCCCTTGACATCTCAAAGGCTTTCGATAGGATATAGCACGAAAGCTTTATTAGTAAGCTTCTTTCATTCGGTTTACCTACTGGGTTGTGTGTTTGGATCGCAGACTTTCTGAGGGACCGGTCCATCCGTGTAGTCATCGATGGTTGTTCGTCGAATCAAATGACCATCAATGCTGGGGCCACTCAGGGGTCAGTGCTCTCGGCAACATTGTTTTTGTTGCACATAAACGACCTGCTTAAGCCCGGTACCTTTGGGTATACAGACAACAGCACTGTTGCTGAGAGTTACACGTCCGGCGCACAAGCCAGTGGGTGACAGATCCAGTCTCTTCGAGAGGCTATGGTTGGGCATTTGAACTTGTCCTTAGAGACTGTCTCTGAATGGGGCGATGCCAACATGGTCAGGTTCAATGCAGCTAAAACTCAGGCGTGTCTATTTTCCGCTAAAAGGAGTCAATTTAGCCCTGCTCCAACTTTCCGGGGTGTATCCGTGCCGATAACTGACCATCTTGATCTTCTTGGTATAACGCTGACATCTACTCTCAATTTTGGGCCATATATCGAAGCAAAACCTCAACTGGCTGCAAAAAAGTTTCAATTTTGGGCCATACATTGAAGCAAAACCTCAACTGGCTGCAAAAAAGTTGGGAATCCTCGCACGGGTTAGACAATACTTCACGCCGGAACAGCTGCTTAAACTTTATCTGGCGCAAGTTTGATCGGTTATGGAGTACTGCTCTCATCTTTGGGACTGATCTGCCCGATACCAACATTATGCACTTGAGTCTATTGAGGGGCGAGCCAAGAGGATCATTGGCGATGATGCACTTGTCGTGTCGAGACTTCAAAGTCTTGAGTACGACGCCGACTTGCTAGCCTGTCGGTTTTCTACCGGTTGCATTTCGGGGAGTGTGCTTCGGAATTACATAATTTAATTCCGCCTAGCCCGTTCCATCATCGGACCACCAGACGTACGGCATTGCGCCACCGGTACATGGTGGATATTCCACACATACGTACAAAACGTTTTGGGAGCACATTCATTATGCTGCTGACAGCTACAATCCGGGTATCTTAAAGTCAAGAGTGAATAGGTTACTTCTAGGTGAGCGCGCTCCATCGTCGACCGCATCGTCGCTTTCCACCAGGTAAGATAGCAGTCAAACGCAAACCTATAATCAATAAAAAAAAAACAAAACAGAAACTGCAACACAACGTAAACAACCTATTTTTATTATTTTTATGATCAGTACTGCGTCCAGTGACTGCGCTCAACAGATGTCTTACAAACAGTGCAGAAAGGCATTCTAGTTTAATTAATTACCTACTAAGTTTAAAGATGAAAATTTGTTTTGAATATTTTAAATAAATATTTTAAGATAAATGTTATTTTGAATATCCCAATATTAATTTAGTATCTATACATAGTGAAAATGTATTTTATCAAAAATTATATCATCATCAGCCTATAAGTGCCCACTGCTGAGCAAAGGCCTCTTCTCACACGGAGAAGGTTTGAGCATTAATCACCACGCTTGCTCAATGCGGGTTGGCGATTTCAAACTTACAATTAGAAATTATAAGTCCAGGTTTCCTCACGATGTTTACCTTCACCGTATGTCAGTGGTGTCTAAATAATCATAGAAAGTACATATAACTCGGAAAAAGTCACATTGGTACTTGCCAGGTTTCGAACCCACACCCTCATGCATGAGAAGCGGGCTCCTTAACCTCCGGGCCACCACGACATTTAAAAATTATATATTTATACATAATAGTGAAATTAGTACCTAGGTGCAATTACTTGGGTTTTTTTCTTTAAAATTTAAATATCCCTATTTTATGCATACTATGTAATTATAGCTAGGTATGACACAGTTTATATAATAATAACTATCGTGAGACATACTAAATTAACTAAAATTCGCGGGTTACTCACGTGTAAATGATGAGAAAAGCTCTACTAGTTTCGAACCACAGAGGGGTTCTTCCTCATGAGCAGCGTGCGCGGACGCGGCGACGTCGCGCAGCCTACTGGTTAGCGTTGGCGCCTGCATCGCTGTTGATGGTTGCGCTGCGGCGAGTCCAACGCGCCATCTGCCGGATACCACGCGCGTTTGCTGCCATCTCCGGCGGCGGCGCGTGTGACGATGTTGAGGCGCACGGTACGTTCACCAGTGGCGCGGGTAGTGGGTTCGATTCCGGGCCCGGCACAAAGTCTGTGTTACATATGACGCTTACTGTGTCACACTCCAGACTGGATACGCTTCGGACCGACGTAGTCTCCAAGCTCGGCTTCCACGCGGGTGGCAATGCCCAGCCACCATCCCTGTTGAAGCACGGACGTCGGCTAATCTCGATGGCCTCTCGCACTTTTCGCGGAACGAAGTATTTCTCCCTCGCTAGTACGGAGACCTTATCAAAACGTATGAAGTGAGCCGCATCCGTGCCGCAAACATGTTCAGCCACAGCCGATGCCTGGATGTCCATCTTCTTCACGCTACGTATATGTTCCTTTAGCCTGGTTGTGATGTTGCGCCGAGTTTCTCCGATGTAACTTGAGCCACAGTCGCAAGGTATAATGTACACACCGGGCACAGCTAGTGGATCCTTATCCTTTGGCGAGCGTAGCAGTTGTCTCAGCTGACCGGGTGGGCGGAAGATCGTCCTGATGCTATATTTACGTTGCAGCAGGTGTCCGATTCTGTCGGTTACTCCTTTCACGTAGGGTAAGAACGCTGGAGTCCGCTCCGCAACTGCTGGTCGCTTCCTACTCGAGCTGCTCGCTAGTCGAGTACATTGACGCCAGTTGTATCCATTGTTCTCCAGTACCCTTTTTAAATGGTGAAATTTGTCGTCAATGTACTGTGGATCGCATAGACTCAGCGCCCGGTTTATCAAAGTCCGCGGGACAGCGGCTAGGTGGGAGGGATGATGATGTGAGTCAGCTCGTAAGTATCGGTCTGTGTGTGTCGGTTTTCGATACACTGTGTGTGACAATCGACCACTTTCTTCTCGTCTTACGAGGACATCCAAGAACGGCAACATCCCTTCTCTCTCTTCTTCAGTGGTGAATTGTATACTGCCGTGCACTGAGTTCAAGTGTCCCACAAATTCAGCTACATGTTCCCGGTTGATGATTGCGAATACGTCATCGACGTACCTCCACCAGTATCGCGGTCTCACCGGGGCGGATGCCAAGGCTTGGCCCTCAAACCACTCCATGAAGATGTTAGCCACCACTGGCGCCAGTGGCGACCCCATAGCCACTCCATCCACCTGCAGGTAGTATTCCCCTCTCCACAGGAAGTAACCTGTAGTGAGACAATGATTCACACACGCAATGTATCCAGTAGGTAAATCAGTATCCTTAAGTATGTTGGTGATAATTGAAGTTGCTTCTTCTACTGGTACATTTGTGAACAACGATGTTATGTCAAAACTCATCATCATCTCTGTGTCTTGGAGGTGAACATCGGCCAGTAAGGCGACGAAATGGCGAGAGTCCTTCACATAGGAGTCCGTTTTACCGGTAAATGGTTGCAGTATAGTAGCCAGATGACGCGACAGGTTGTAGGTAGGTGCGTCTATTTGACTGACTATAGGTCTAAGTGGCCAGTTTGGTTTGTGGATTTTGGGCAAACCGTATATTTTGGGTGGTGTTGGGTTTTGAGGGCGCAGACGTGCCACCAGTTCCTTGTCACTAAGGCTTTGCAGTAACTTTATAGTCTTCGTAGTTACCCTCGCTGTCGGATCATATGACACTTTCTTGTATACTGTGGTGTCACTTAGCATTTGCGTGATTTTATGCTCATACGCTTCCGTATCGACCACCACAGTCGCATTGCCTTTATCAGCTGGTAGCACTAAAATTCCCGGATCATTACGCAAATCACGGAGTGCTGACATCTCTTTCGCTGGTATGTTAGATTTAGGTGGCGATGATTTACGTAATAATGACAACACGTCTTGCCGCAGGCATTCAGCGTCGCTGCGGGGTATCATATTCCGAAAAATTGTATTTTCGATATTTGTGATGATATCCTCCACAGGTAATTTCCGAGGTGCCGGTGCGTAATTTAGGCCTCGGGAGAGTACATTGACGGCATCAGTTGACAATTGTTTCGATGATAAATTGACCACAGTGTTAGACCCATTTCCTTTGTTTGAAAATTTATGCGTGTATTTCGGGTACTTGCAGGTTTGTATGAGGTTTGTCAATTTATCATGTTGCCCCTTACTTATACTTTGTCCAATGCTCTCTGTGCGATTGTACGTCATTGTATCCAAAACCCTCCACAATTCGGCATCCAACATTCGCGATAATTGTAGGTGTAGCTCGTACATACCGTTGTTGACAAACACTAACTTTCGCCGGTAGTCGGATATTGTGCGACACAGTAATTTTTCACTCGCGACGCGGAAGAATCGATCGCAATCCCGAATGCATTTTATAGGTTTGATTTGGGCGAACTTCGGCACTACACCATTATCCCGACACTTCACTATAAAATCTAAACCACATTCTAGTTTCTTGCGTCTCAACCTCAAACGCGTAAACTCTTTTACTTTTTCTAGCCCTACCGTCCCGTACCGGTTTGCTATGTTTTTATAATAACTATCGTGAGACATACTAAATTAACTAAAATTCGCGGGTTACTCACGTGTAAATGATGAGAAAAGCTCCCAAATATCACAAATATCGAAAATACAATTTTTCGGAATATGATACCCCGCAGCGACGCTGAATGCCTGCGGCAAGACGTGTCGTCATTATTACGTAAATCATCGCCACCTAAATCTAACATACCAGCGAAAGAGATGTCAGCACTCCGTGATTTGCGTAATGATCCGGGAATTTTAGTGCTACCAGCTGATAAAGGCAATGCGACTGTGGTGGTCGATACGGAAGCGTATGAGCATAAAATCACGCAAATGCTAAGTGACACCACAGTATACAAGAAAGTGTCATATGATCCGACAGCGAGGGTAACTACGAAGACTATAAAGTTACTGCAAAGCCTTAGTGACAAGGAACTGGTGGCACGTCTGCGCCCTCAAAACCCAACACCACCCAAAATATACGGTTTGCCCAAAATCCACAAACCAAACTGGCCACTAAGACCTATAGTCAGTCAAATAGACGCACCTACCTACAACCTGTCGCGTCATCTGGCTACTATACTGCAACCATTTACCGGTAAAACGGACTCCTATGTGAAGGACTCTCGCCATTTCGTCGCCTTACTGGCCGATGTTCACCTCCAAGACACAGAGATGATGATGAGTTTTGACATAACATCGTTGTTCACAAATGTACCAGTAGAAGAAGCAACTTCAATTATCACCAACATACTTAAGGATACTGATTTACCTACTGGATACATTGCGTGTGTGAATCATTGTCTCACTACAGGTTACTTCCTGTGGAGAGGGGAATACTACCTGCAGGTGGATGGAGTGGCTATGGGGTCGCCACTGGCGCCAGTGGTGGCTAACATCTTCATGGAGTGGTTTGAGGGCCAAGCCTTGGCATCCGCCCCGGTGAGACCGCGATACTGGTGAAGGTACGTCGATGACGTATTCGCAATCATCAACCGGGAACATGTAGCTGAATTTGTGGGACACTTGAACTCAGTGCACGGCAGTATACAATTCACCACTGAAGAAGAGAGAGAAGGGATGTTGCCGTTCTTGGATGTCCTCGTAAGACGAGAAGAAAGTGGTCGATTGTCACACACAGTGTATCGAAAACCGACACACACAGACCGATACTTACGAGCTGACTCACATCATCATCCCTCCCACCTAGCCGCTGTCCCGCGGACTTTGATAAACCGGGCGCTGAGTCTATGCGATCCACAGTACATTGACGACGAATTTCACCATTTAAAAAGGGTACTGGAGAACAATGGATACAACTGGCGTCAATGTACTCGACTAGCGAGCAGCTCGAGTAGGAAGCGACCAGCAGTTGCGGAGCGGACTCCAGCGTTCTTACCCTACGTGAAAGGAGTAACCGACAGAATCGGACACCTGCTGCAACGTAAATATAGCATCAGGACGATCTTCCGCCCACCCGGTCAGCTGAGACAACTGCTACGCTCGCCAAAGGATAAGGATCCACTAGCTGTGCCCGGTGTGTACATTATACCTTGCGACTGTGGCTCAAGTTACATCGGAGAAACTCGGCGCAACATCACAACCAGGCTAAAGGAACATATACGTAGCGTGAAGAAGATGGACATCCAGGCATCGGCTGTGGCTGAACATGTTTGCGGCACGGATGCGGCTCACTTCATACGTTTTGATAAGGTCTCCGTACTAGCGAGGGAGAAATACTTCGTTCCGCGAAAAGTGCGAGAGGCCATCGAGATTAGCCGACGTCCGTGCTTCAACAGGGATGGTGGCTGGGCATTGCCACCCGCGTGGAAGCCGAGCTTGGAGACTACGTCGGTCCGAAGCGTATCCAGTCTGGAGTGTGACACAGTAAGCGTCATATGTAACACAGACTTTGTGCCGGGCCCGGAATCGAACCCACTACCCGCGCCACTGGTGAACGTACCGTGCGCCTCAACATCGTCACACGCGCCGCCGCCGGAGATGGCAGCAAACGCGCGTGGTATCCGGCAGATGGCGCGTTGGACTCGCCGCAGCGCAACCATCAACAGCGATGCAGGCGCCAACGCTAACCAGTAGGCTGCGCGACGTCGCCGCGTCCGCGCACGCTGCTCATGAGGAAGAACCCCTCTGTGGTTCGAAACTAGTAGAGCTTTTCTCATCATTTACACGTGAGTAACCCGCGAATTTTAGTTAATTCAGTTTATATAATAATAATTATTGACTAATATAAAAACACACACAAACATAACATTCTTACTTCTTATTAATAATCTATTATAAATTGACTGCACGGTTGGCGCGGTGGCTGGGCAAATGGCTGCCGCGCAAAGTGTCGCGGGTTCGATTCCCGCACGGAACAACTCTTTGTGTGATCCACAGATTGTTGTTCCGGGTCTGGGTGTGATGTGCATGTGAAATTGTATGTTTGTAAACGCACCCACGACACAGGAGAAAATCCTAGTGTGGGGCAACGTTTTTTATAAAAAAAGAAAAGAAAAAAAGAAAAAAGAAATCTAATATAAAGCTTTTTAATTTTGACTTAAGAGATCCTTTGGTTAACTTTTTCCCTTCTTCTCTTAGCATCTCTATTTTATTAAATACATTAGGAACTAAGTATGCTGATGTTCTCTTGCCATAATATTTTTTTATCTCTGGTAATATTAGTTTTTTTTCTCTAACCCTACGCGTATTATATTTGTTCTTTACATTAATTTTATAATCGTCATTAAGATAGTATTGCAAACCAACTAAATAATCTACTCTTTTGTTTATGGGTAAAATTTTACAAATAGAAAATAACTTATCATACTCTTTCTTGCAACTATCTTTAACATTTTTACTTACTAGGAAGTTTATCAGTCTGATTTGTATATCTTTAATGTCTTTTATATATGTAATAAATGTTCGACCATACACAAGGAGGCCATAATTAACGAATCTGCAAGAGTAAAGTAAACTAATCTGAGAGTCTTTTTGTTCAGTACATTTTTTAATTGGTAAATCTTACTTAATACAGATCTTAGTCTATTACAAATGTCGTTAACATGCAATTTCCAGTTAAAATTTTTATCTATTGTTAGGCCTAGGTATTTGAAGTACATTATCTAGTTTATTACATTTGCAGTTGTTTTTATTTCTATGTAGACATTCATAAGTGTGCCCTATTACTGTGATATGTCCATTGTCTACTGATCTGGCAATATGATTGTACGGGGAATGTATATGCATAACTTTAGTTTTTGTAGTGTTTAAGATAATTCCGTTATCGTGTGCCCACTTGCTAATATTTTCAAAGTCCTCCTGTATAAACTTTTGGGCTTCCACTATATTTTTGGATGCATAAATAAGGCACATGTCATCAGCGTACATGAACACTCTACATCTGTTGACGACATTTGACACACTATTCACATGCATTATGTATCCCACTGGCCCGAACACCGATCCAGTCGGCACACCTAGGTCGACACCCGCCTCTTCCCCTGTCTTGCCAGCTATCATTGTACTTATTTTTCTATTGGTTAGATAGTCTTTAAACCAATTATTTGTGGGCCCACGTATTCCACAATCGTCCATTGCCTGTAATAAAATATCATGGTCTAATGTGTCAAATGCCTTTTTATAATCAATAAAAAGAGCTATAACCTGTTTCCCAGAGTGTAGCGAACCATTGATGTAATCAGAAAAACCTAATAAAGCGGAGACAGTGTTTCGTCCTCTGCGGAAACCATGTTGTGTGTCACATAATATTTTATGTTGTTCTAAAAACCCACTAATCTGACCTACAGTTATTTTTTCAGTAATTTTATCAATAACTGATAGAATTGCGATTGGTCTGTAATTTACAAATTCCAGATGGCTACCTGATTTGTAAATAGGACGGATAATTGCCTTTTTTAACATGTCGGGATAGGTACCAGTAGTTAGTGAATTGTTTATAAATAAAGCTAAAACCGGACTTATTCTCTTTTTTATACATATAGTATAATGTCCTGCGCTCTTATTGTATCTGGACCGGGGGGTTTTTCAGAAGACAAATTCTCTATTACCTTTTCTACATCTCTTGGAGTGACTTTTTTATATCTGTAACTCACCTCACTCGGTTTTACATATTTATTTCTATCTAAGAATTTTAAGTTACAGGTATGTTTAATTGCCTTTATTTCCTCCGTAAATGTTTTAGAAAACTGTGTACAAATTTGTTCTATGCTGTCCGTCTTTCCTAAATGCTTTAATATAACATCATCTAAGCTATTTTTATTTCGACCTAACCATGTATTTATATTCGCCCATATCTTCCTACAATCTCCATTACATTTTGTAATTTGTTCCTGTCTATATTTATTTTTTGCATCATTAATTTGTTTATTTACTTTATTTCTAAATTTTGTGTAATCTAATCGCTTATTCATATTCTGAGGATCCGCTTTCCATATTCTAAATAAACTATCTTTGCGTAATAACATTGTATATAATTCTCTATTTACCCATGGCTGTCTTATTGTTTTCTTATTACCTACTTTAACTTTAATTGTACTTTCTTTGTAAATCTGTTTAAATACACTACACATAGTCTTATACAATACTATCGGACATGATATATCAAGTAACTGTTTCCAATCATATTCGCTCAGTTTTTGTCTCACATTTTTGTTACAAATCACTTCGCGCACACTGATTTTCGTTATCACTCACACATAAGTTTAACGATACACCCACTGCATGATGGTCCGCAATGCGCGTCTCAAGGACGTACGCGCTCGCGTCGCACCCGCTCCGTCTCGCTCGCACCCAGATGTGATCCAAACACGAAGTCTCGAGCCGGCCGTCCACGATACCTTGTTACGGCGGGGTTCGAGGTGTTATTTAAGGTGTTTATGTTGGTGTCACCAATCACAATTACGTTGTCACATGCTGAAATAGGCTTTATTAATGTCTTTAATTGTTGGATAAACATTATTTTATTATTGGCAGGTGGTCGGTAAATCGCAAAAATATGAGTTTTATTTTTCCCGTGCTTTAGTTGTCCATGTTTTGTTTCTACTCCCTTTGTGTTAACTATTGCAGCTTCAAATTTCAATTCGTTCTTGGCATATATTAGTAATCCTCCTCCTCGTTTGGTTTCCCTCGAATGTATATAAGTATTATATCCAACAATTTGGTATAGCGGTAGTTCTTCCTTTTTCATATTTATCTCGCTTAATATAAGTATATCTATATTATATTTAATTTTATCCAGCAATACTATTAATTCGTTAAAATGTTTTCGGAGGGATCTTATATTAAGGTGTAGTATTTTAGTGGTAATTGAATCTTGGGTTAAGTCCATCTGTAAAGCCATTATATCAGAATACAATACATTTAAAATGTATCTTGTTACTGTAATACACAGGCTCCGAGTTATTAAATAACTCGTGAGCCTTGTGCATAAATTTCTGCAGTGCGTCCCACTGCGGGGTACCTCGGTCTAGTTGCAATTTTAAGGCAACTTCTGCCGTTTTCCAACGGTCCTGTGGAGCAGTGGATGTAATGTCTACTTTATTGTAGACTTTTAATTCAATAAAGTAGGCACCACTAGTTTTGGATATTAGCATCGTCGGATATTAGCATTGGCGACGCGGGACAGCAAGGATGGACTTAACTCCGACTGCGAGGTCGAAGGAAGGCCACTCAAGTCTTCCAAACCGAAGAGGTCCCTGGATTTCTTGTTACTGTAATTAATTAAAAAAATACATATTTTTTTTTAAATTACAAAGAAAAACTTTTTATTATACCAGCTTATGCGGTATAAGTATGTACTTGGATTTATTTGCGCATCTCATTTCTCTATTCGCATCAACATTATAATATGAAGGGATAATTCAGAAAAGGAGTACTCATAATTACCTTGATTCTTCCATGACGGTGCTAGATGCTTTACGCTTTGTTATTTTTTTCGTCTTAGCTGTAGCTGTCACCGGGCTCTTGATGTAGTCGGAAACTCGGGAAACATCAGAGTCAGATCTAATAAACAACATAAAATTTTATTAACAGAACAAATAACCCAAGTTTTTTGAGGTAAAATAATGATAGGATGATAACAGTTACATCAGCCGGCAGGCAAAAACCAGGTCCGTAGCTGAGTAATAATCACATTAGAATTCAACAAACATATCAGCCGGCAGGCAAAAACCAGGTCCGTAGCTAAGTAACAATCACATTAGAATTCAACAAACATATCAGCCGGCAGGCAAAAACCAGGTCCGTAGCTGAGTAATAATGGGGTGCGCGCCAGAAGACCTCCCCGTGGTGCACACTGGGTGCGGGCGACAGTCTCCCTAACGGGACGGCGACAGGGTTGGACTGACTGTCGCCCGCAGCGAACTTCTGGCCGGGCGGAGAACCCGGTCGGGTTCTAGAGGCGACCGGCTCTATGCTGGCATAGGGTCCACGCCTCCGTGGGGGCGTTCCTCCGCACGACTCTCTGGACCTAGCAGAGAGCGGGGCGGAGGAACAAGGGCGGCGCTCGTTGTGCACTCACCCTGCCAATGAGTAGCATCGGGGCACTAGCTGCGCCCGACTGCACCCGTCGATATCGTAATCCGGGAAGAGATCATGGTCATGTTTTATGACTCGGACCGGGACGAGGGTCTTGGCTTAACCGCCCGGACCGCGAGGAAGATAACCTCTATAAAAAATTCCTCCAATACTAAGTTCTGGTGCGCGGCGAGGGTATGTATGGCTGAGGAGTACGATCAGTCGTGAGCGCACCCTCAGCTAGAGGACCGGTGGACCCCCTAGTTGGGAGACAAATGCACACTTACCCAGGGACAGGGGGCTCTCCCTGGGCGGACCTTTTATTTCCCCCATACTCGTGGGACTTTAATGGAGACACCTAAACAATTAATTATACCACCTAGTGAGGAGAAGGCAAGCGAGGTCAGCTCGCTTGGAGGCGATAGCGAGGGCCAGGGTGGCTCTCGGATTCGTGGGGAGGCGCTGGCCCCGTCCAACAAGTCCCGGGCACGGGCCCCGGGGAGGAAGGAGTCGGACTCAGAGTCCGACTCATCATTGTGTGGCGTCAGCATCGCGCTGCGCCACAAAAGAGACCGGGGCGTTTTTAAACGTCCCAGGTTGGAGGATGGTCGAGAGCCGTCCTCCATCGAGCAGGAGGCCCCAGCCCCCAAAATCCCCACGGCTGCGCGGGGTAGGGGCAAGGGGAAGGGCTCCACAAGAGCGGCTGGGAGCCGCTCTGAGCCGGCAGAGCGGCTGGCAGCGGAGGGGAGCGCCCTGGGAAAGGCTGCCCCCTCGGACTCCTCGGAGATGGAGGTGTCCGGCGGTGAGGGTTCTGTAGGCGGCGCTGAGAGCCTCCGCCTCCAGGTTAAGGAAGCACTCCGCATGCTGGCTGGGCAAAAAACCCAAGCTGGCAGAAATGTCAAAAAATCAGGACGCCAAAAAACTGTCGGAGGGCAAAAGGCTCCTGGTGGGCTGGGTGTCAGCGCAAGTAAAGCTGCTGGAACCCAGGCCTCTGAGGTGATACCGATGCCTCGTGGGTCACCCACCATGTGGGTGCCAAATGCACCTCAGAGGTGGACCGCAGCGACCGCTGCTTCCGCTGCGGTCAGCCCGGTCACAGGGCCGGCGCTTGTACCGCCCCGCCGCACTGCGTAGTATGTGCGGCGGCTGGCAAGCCGGCCGATCACTGGGTTGGGGGCAAAACCTGCTCCCCCCCACCAAGCCCAGGAGCAAAGGTAGGCCCTCTTAGCCACCTCCACCGCTCCCACCGTCGCTCCCGCTGCCGCCACAGTCGCTAACACCCCTGCGACTGCTGCTGTCGCCGCTGCCGTCAGAGAGGAGGTCGTGATGGATACCCAATAATGGCTCCATTACGCCTCCTCCAGGCGAACATCAACCACTGCGTCGCTGCTCAGAATCTTCTGCTCCAGAGCATGGCGCAGTGGTCGATCAATGTTGCTGTGGTCTCCGAGCCGTACTTCGTTCCACCCAGGGAACACTGGTTGTCAGACCTGGACGGCTCGGTGACCATCATCTCGTCGGCCGCTGCCGGTACCCCAACCCCCGAAGGGCCTCAGCGAGGCAGGGATTGCGTCGCGGCTCGGTTCGGAGAGATCGCCGTGGTGGGCGTGTACATCTCTCCGAACCGAACTCTCGTCGAGTTCCACAACTCCCTCAGGGAGTTAGTCACCGTCGTCGTCGGGTTCCGTCCCCTCCCCGTGCTGGTCGAAGACTGGGCTCTGGAGACAGGCCTAGTCGTGCTGAACCGGGGTTCTGTCCCCACGTGCGTACGGATGCGGGGCGAGTCAGTGGTGGACATTTCGTTTGCTAGCCCCGCTCTGTTATCGCGCGTTGTTGACTGGCGCGTCATGGAGGAGGTGGAGACGTTTTCGGACCACCGGTATATACGGTTCGACGTTTCCGTCGAGTCCGCAGACCCGCCAGTCAGACAGGCCCCGTGTGGCCCGCGTTGGGCGCTTAGGCAACTGGACCGGGAGCTTTTCCTGGAAGCCGCAGTCGTGCAGGCCTGGGTGATACCACCGGTCAGGCCAGCCGACGTTAACGAGGAGGTGAGATGGCTCCAGGACGCCATGTCAAGGATGTGCGACGTGGCGATGCCCCGGATCCGGCCGTGCCAACGCAAGCGCCAGGTGTATTGGTGGTTGCAGGAATTGGCAGACCTGCGCGGTGAGTGCACCGCAGCGCGACGCCGATACACCAGGCACCGCAGGCTCCGTCTCCGCCCTCTGGACGCTGAAACCAGAGAGGCGGAGCTATGCGAGGAGTACAGGGCGGCGAAGGCCACCCTCAGGGTGGAGATCCGGCGGGCCAAAGATCGGGCCCGCGAGGAGATGTTGGAGACTCTGAACAGAGACCCGTGGGGACGCCCCTACCGGATGGTGCGTGATAAGCTCCGCACCTGGGCGCCCCCACTGACTCAGAGTCTCCGGCCGGAGGTCGTGGACGAAGTGGTTGGGGCGCTATCCCCCCGACCACAGATGGGTTACACGCCTCCGGCTATGTCCCCGCTCCCTGCGGTGCCCAATGCGGGCTACAACGACGACGACGATGAATCCGCTCCGGAAGTGACCGAGGTAGATTTGAGAGTGGCGGTGCGCCGGCTGAGCGGCAAGAATACCGCCCCAGGACCTGACGGGCTGCATGCCAAGGTTTGGGTCCTGGCCTCGGTGGCTCTCAGGCCTCGACTAATTGGTCTGTTCAGCGCATGTTTGGAGAGAGGCCAGTTTCCGCTGTCGTGGAAGACGGGTAAACTGGTCCTCGTGAAGAAACCGGGGCGTCCTGCGGACGCTCCGTCCGCGTACCGGCCCATTGTGCTGCTCGACGAGGTGGGAAAACTGTTCGAGAGGATAATCTCAGACCGCCTCGTCGGGCACCTGTCTGGAAGGGGCCCGGATTTAGCGGACGGCCAGTTCGGCTTCCGCAGAGGGCGCTCCACGGTGGACGCCATCATGCGCGTGAGGGACCTCACGACGGGGGCTGCGTTGGCCAGGAGGCGAGTCGTCGTGGCGGTGTCTCTGGACATCGCCAACGCCTTCAACTCGTTGCCCTGGAGCTGCATTTTGGAGGCACTCCGGTATCACCGGGTGCCTGCCTATCTCCGTCGTGTAGTCGAGGCTTACTTGACGGACAGATGTGTCATCTACCCCGGTCACCGGGGCGTGTGGAATCGGCGAGAGGTGTCGCGCGGTGTCCCACAGGGATCGGTCCTGGGACCTCTCCTGTGGAACATCGGGTACGATTGGGTGCTACGCACCGACCTCCCGAGCGGCGTCAGCATTGTCTGTTATGCTGACGACACGCTGGTGGCGAACGGGAGGTCGCATCAGGCGGCGGCCGACCTGATGTCACAAGCGGTTGCGACAGTCGTTGCAAGGATCCGGCAGTTGGGACTCGAGGTGGCGCTCCACAAGTCCGAGGCCATGTGTTTCTATGGCCGTCGGAGCGCGCCACCTCCAGGTGGGTCCCAAATAACGGCAGGAGGAGTTACCATCGGCGTCGAGTCGGCGATGAAGTACCTGGGTCTCGTCCTCGACAGCCGATGGAACTTCACGGAGCATTTTCGTCGTTTGGCCCCTAAGTTGGAACGGTCTGGGGCCGCGCTCAAGCGGCTCCTTCCCAACCTCGGGGGGCCAAACGCCTCCTGCCGGAGGTTGTATATGGGGATTGTGCGATCCATGGCCCTCTACGGTGCCCCTGTGTGGGCGCCGGACTTGAAGCGGCGGCCGGCTCGTACGCTGGTCGCGTCCCAGAGGGTCATGGCTATCCGAGTAATCCGCGGGTATCGCACGATCTCCGGGGAGGCGGCGAACCTCCTTGCCGGATCACCGCCGTGGGATCTAGAAGCGAAGGCGCTCGCGCGCGTCTACAGTTTGCGCGCAGACGCGCGTCGCCGGGGCGAAGATCCTCTGCCGCGCCAAATTAGTGCGTGGCGGAATGAGCTCCGGCGAGATCTCATGGCAGAGTGGAAACAACGACTGTCGCAACCGAGGGCCGGGCACGCTACCATAGCAGCGGTAAGACCCCTCTTTGAGGAGTGGCTTGAGAGACGCCACGGCGTCCTCACCTTCCGTCTGACGCAGGTGCTTACCGGGCACGGCAGCTTCGGTAGGTTCCTGTTTCGGATTCAGCGGGAGGAAACGCCCGAGTGTCGTCATTGTGAGGACCACCTAGAGGATACGGTGGAGCATACGGTAGCGGTATGCCCTGCCTGGGCTGAGCACCGCCGTATCCTCAGGGAAGTGATCGGCGGCGGCGACCTCTCGCGCCCGGCCTTAGTCGAGGCCATGGTGCGGAGTGAGAGGAACTGGGACGCCGTCTCCTCCTTTTGTGAAGCAGTCATGCTCGCAAAGAGAGAGGCGGCCCGCGTGAGGGAGAATCCTCCTCCTCACGCCCCAGCAGCCGCAACTGGCGACACTACGGGCGTCGGGGATCAAGGGACGATCTCCGGCCACCGTAAGCACGGGCCTGCGGTCGGCGAGTAAGGGCATCTCGCCGCCCGACCAGAACCAGGCCCGAGCGTACGGCGCGTAGCGTTCCGCGCGCGCCTCAAAGAGCCATTCGACCACCACAGACGGGGCCCTAAAGGGCTGATGTCCAGCCGGGGTTGCGGGGTAAGCGCAATGAGGTACCGCGACTCGGTGCAGAGCAGGAGAAGGAACAGGGGGGTATTTAGTCAGTAAGAGTCTGACACTCCCTCCTGCCCGGCGCTGGGCGGGAGAAGTCATTTGATGATTTTCCCCTCACAAAAAAAAATAACCATTATCTATCAATCAAATTCACTAAGGCCCGATACATGACCTCACAGAATACAGGCGATGCCTAGAGTCGTTCGTCACTGAGGCCGAATCCTTTTTTTTTTGATGATTTTCCCCTCACAAAAAAAAAAAAAAAGCTGAGTAATAATCACATTAGAATTCAACAAACATATCAGCCAGCAGGCAAAAACCAGGTCCGTAGCTGAGTAACAATCACATTAGAATTCAACAAACATATCAGACGGCAGGCAAAAACCAGGTCCGTAGCTGAGTAATAATCACATTAGAATTCAACAAACATATCAGCCGGCAGACAAAAACCAGGTCCGTAGCTGGGCATTATAACTACAAGAAGTACTTACTTACGTGATAGAAAGTCGATTTAAAACTGTCTTGTCACTTTGAAGAAACTGGAGCGAATGTAATTAATTGATTGAAATTAATTAGTTTATATACATAAAAAATAGCAATTCAGCAAAAATAACTTTGATACAAAATTGAACTTTATATACAGTATGTATATTTGAACGAGGGACTTATTCAAACCCCCAATAGTTTATGCATAGACTACACCAATAAACATATAAACAATAAAAAAACCTGATTAATGACGAACAAAACCGTTCCAAAAAAGTGGTAAAAAATTCGCAACGTTTCGACACCCGACATATGTTCTGCGATAAGCGCTACTTATCGCAGAACATATGCGCGGTCAATGACCGACGCCGACGCGACTCGCGACGTAGGTATGAATGCATTTCCCTTAATACTTTAAATCTGGCTTAGGACGGGAAAAAATATCTAGGAACATAAAAGAAAAAATATTTTTGGCGTACTTAAAAAATGAATGTTTAGGTACTCACGTACGCGCGATAGTACGCGGGCGCTCCGTCATGTTGTTAGTACAAGTTCTGGTAGATATTTAAAGACACTTTTTCCAGCATTTCACTCACTATTACATTATTTAAAATGTTTAAATACCTACGATACACTGTCAAGCCGTCCATCAATGAAATAAGGGCCTATTAAATTGTTATTTAAAATACCTGCCCACACATTTACACTAAAGCGATGTTTCGAGGTTTATGGTAATTAACCCCAAGTTCCTGCACGGATCTCAAATGGAAGGGTGCATCGGGTGCAATGGAAGGGTGGTCTTCGTTGTGCAGCAGCTTCCACACAACGTCTTGCACCATTTCGAGTCTGTCTGTCTGTTGGGGTACATTTGTCTGTACAAATTAATGGCAGCACGCACACGATCATTTGATAGCGCGTAGGCACGAACCATATCCTTAATATTTTTCATTTGAATACTGGGACAACATTCACTACACACACTACTTAACAATAGGAAATGCACTTTACGTAAATTTGGTAAACGGGGATGTTTACACAATGCGGAAGCGGCGGCGCGCTCGCATAGACTGGCGGTCAGCGGATCGGGGGCGCGGGCAAGGTGCGTGCGAGCCGGTACCTACATGTTCGGCACAGTCGGCGACATAACAAAGGAAAGGGGCGGGGCTTGTGCGCTCGCTTCCTTAGCGACAGGAGCGGCACGTGTTTGGCGCGTAATTATGTAGGCATTTTACTATCTCCGAGTTCGCTTTGCGCTCTGTGTTCTTGAATACGGTATTTTATCGGATAATTAGATCAAAAATTAAGGTCCTAGTTTTTTTACATATTTGGGACGAGAATCGAATACTGACCACCCTCCTTCAATAAGTCCGTCGTTCAAATTTACATACTGTATGTACCTAGTCTAGCCATAAATACTGTAACAAATAAAAAAAATATTTTAATTTATAGAATCAGGCGTTACTTTGCGGAAATCCATGACATTAAATGTTAGGGAAAATATTTAGTTATAATTCCGCGACAAAAATCCAGGCTTGTTGCAGGATGCAATCCCACTCCTATGCAATCATGCATATGCACATGCAGCAAGGGTAACATGCATATGCACACATACACAAAACGGAAAAACATGCCACGCAATCAAACCTATACTCGACACGTGTTTCGCCCCTCCACAGGGCATCCTCAGGAGATGTTGACTCGACGAGCGCTCGGCTGCGAATGAGCTAGACTTTAGCTTAGAAGGAAGTTAGATTTAAGGAGCATATTGCCGCTTACAGGAATGGCCATCCAGACAAGTCACATTTCGCTAAACATTTAATTGACACCGGCCATTCCTTGAGCGACAATAACACGTATACTATTCTGCATGTCTGTGATAAAAATTTCCGGTTGTGTGTGTTGGAGCAGTTAGAAATCTCCAAACATAATAATAATAGTAATTTTACACTGTTGAATGAGCAAACAAACTTAATTACATCCCCTCTTTTAAGTGTGATTACAGGTAGATCATAGTCGATGCAGGCGTCACAATGACGTTTGTGTCGATTGTATCGATTGTGTAATTGATGCAATCGATACAAAGACGTTTGTATCGATTATGTGTCATCACGACACTATATAAGAGGCGAGAGCTGTCGTACTAGCTCATTCGCAGCCGAGCGCTCGTCGAGTCAACATCTCCTGAGGATGCCCTGTGGAGGGGCGAAACACGTGTCGAGTATAGGTTTGATTGCGTGGCATGTTTTTCCGTTTTGTGTATGTGTGCATATGCATGTTACCCTTGCTGCATGTGCATATGCATGATTGCATAGGAGTGGGATTGCATCCTGCAACAAGCCTGGATTTTTGTCGCGGAATTATAACTAAATATTTTCCCTAACATTTAAAAAATATTTTTTCTATTGCAAATAACATTTATTACTTTTACAGTATGTAAGTTTAATACATAAATATAAAACAATTTAAAACGTAAAAAGCTTATTCGAAGTGGTCTCCATTGGCTGCAATACAGTCCTTTAAACGTTGAGGCCAGTTATCAATAGAATCACGCACTCTTTCCATGGGAAAATTCTTCACTGCCAATCGAATGGATTGTTTTAGGGAGTCCAAATTATCATGACGTTTAGAGCAAACCCTACTCTCTAAAACTGACCATAAATCATAATCCAGCGGATTAAGATCGGGACTAGACGACGGCCAGTCTTCAGCTCTGAAGTCGGAAACGTTCGTTTCCAACCAAGACTGCGTGGACCGAGCTGTATGACCCGGCGCCGAGTCTTGCTGGAAGGACCATTGTTGGTTATTGAACATGGTGTTGTTAAGGGGCTTGATTACCTTCTCAAGAATGGTATTTTGATACACTTGTGCCGATGTTTTAATACCTTTTTCGCAAAAGTATGGCTCAGTCACTCCTTCATAGCTAACACCCCACCAAAGAAAGAAAGAAAGAAAGAAAGAAAAAGTATTTATTCGCGTCTGGGACGCATAAAAAACACAAAACGAACAAGATAATAAAATAAAGTTAAAATAAAAATACATTGAGCAAGGTAAAAACAATATTACAAAAGTAGACGGTAGGAGAAAAATATGCGTCCAAGCACGCGAAATGGCCCACGCTCAGCATAATGCAGCGACCCCGTACGCGACGGGTTCGCGGCGCTGATTTTCAGCGATGGCCGTCACTAACGCATGACGCCAATCTGTGCAGAAACTTAAGATAAGAAAATAAGTATTTAACTTATTTTCTACTGAAATATGTTTTTATAATTGTTAGAATAATAAACTAGTACAAAAAAACAAACCGCTTATGATAAAAAAAAATAGAGTAAAAAAAAAAAACCCAGAAAAATAAAGTACCAAATAATAGACGCCTATGTGACATTTGTCAGTGGCAACACTGAACGAATGAAAGCGACGCTCGCGCTTCCAATCCATTCGATCTGTGCATTCGATCAAAAAGTCTATTCACTATTCTCTGTCCACGTGCCACAAACAATTTATTATAGTAATTTACAATTTGTATTTGTATTACGTAATGGCGACGCATACCAATAATTATTATGCAATCCGTCATATAAATGTTATGGAGATAAGTGATTTAAATATGTTGTGTTGTGAGTTAAAAAGAATATGAATTGTGTAATGAATGTAGTTGCAAAATGTGACTATGGAGGACTATCGAATTCTACCAGGATGATTCAGGTAAGTGATATATTACCCATGCACGCCACTATTGGATTAATATGGATTTATACATAACCTAAAAATCCGCATCCAAGGCCACCCACTGACCAATTCCTCAGCATTAGTTATAAAATTATGATGAATAGTATTAATTTTGTGTTAATTATTTGATAAGTCGAGGTTTTATCGAGTCATTATAATTAAATATGAAAATTGACTTCAGATTGGTAAAAAAAAAAATTAAAATAAAATAATAATTGCATAGATGAATTAAACATAGACCAAACCATCACTGAAGTCGGATAATGCCCACGTTGCACTCTGTCGAGTAATTGAGAAGCTTCTCTAGAGCTTTGCGCATAAATACGGTCATTTTGTTTGTTAAAATATTGCTCAATTGAAAAAAAAATCTCATCCGTAAACAATTTTTTTCTGTGACCTCCCATTGCGTACCGCTTCAGTAGTTGTTTAGATTTTATCACCCTATTCTTTTTTTAAATTATCATTTAATAAATGTCCAGAGCGTCTCTTATGCAAATCCTAAGTTGTCTTTTAAAATACGCAACATGGTTCTAGGTGCTATCTTCATCTCCCGAGATAAAATCTTTTGCTTTCGGACAGGATTTCTTCGAATTCATTCCCTTACTGCTTTGACCATCTTTTTCGTACGAACACTACGTGGACGGCCAGATCTTTTTCTGTCACAAACAGAGGAAGTCTCATTATACCTATTAATAGCCCGGTACACAAACATTTGACTAATGCCAAGCGTGTGGAGAGTTTTAAAAATTGCATTTGGCTCCATACCCACTTTGTGTAATGCAATCACAGCGATTCGGTTCTCTTTATCACCCCACTCCATTTTAATATCGCAAAATATTGAACAATTTATTGGCGCCAAAATAAGAAAACACAATGAAAAATTATATAAAAATGACAGATTCCAAATTCAAATGTAATATTTTGTTTATTTTTAATTGTAACAGTATTTATGGCCAGACTATGTATATGCTATTAAGTTGAATGAAATATAATGTCAGTTACGTTAAAATAAAATAAAATATTTCCGCTAAATTGTGAACTGTGAGAAATTAAATGTAAAACGAGCGCTTTGTCGGCGCGACAAAGAGAAGCCGGTTCCTAATAAGTGCATTTTGATACAATATTGTATATTTTACGTAAAGTGTGTTTTTTTATTTGAAATGAGGTCCCATAATATAATAGACCTAATCGTATCTATTTTTGTTCTAATAATCTATGTATAATCTATACTAATATTTCAAAGCTGAAGAGTTTGTTTGCTTGGTTGAGCGCGCTAATCTCGGGAACTACTGATCCGATTAAAAAAAAATCTTACAGTGTACAGATAGCTCACTTATAATGGAAGGTTATAAAGCCGCATAACATCACGCGATGACCAATAGCAGCAGAGTAATAAATATGGGTGTACAACAGCACATAAATATCTTATATTAGGTCTTAATTTTTTATTAATCTAGGTATATAACATTACGGTGCCTGTATAGAATTGAATCTGTACCACAGGCGTTACGGTCACTTTCAGTTACTGTTATGCTATGATTCGTCCTTAACAATATTTATTTTTATTCAGATAACTAATTCATAAATTATACATAATTATACATTTCATTTATACATAATTTAGGAATTCATTAAAACTTAACTATTATTACATAACTACCCAATTAAACCTATGTCTATTTGACCACAGTCAGCAACGCCTCGGTTTCGTCGTAATTACGTGATTGTAAAAACTGAGACGTCCGCAGTTTTGCTCTGGCATAGTTTAGGTCGTATATGGGTGTTTCTTTGTTTATTTTATTATACAAATATGGACCCAAAAATGCAAAGAACCTGTTTGTAAACACAAACTTTGATGCGGAGTGAGAAGTACAGACAATATCTTTCCGTCTCTTAGTGTTAGTAAGGTTCGCGTCATATGTAAGCGCAGCATGCTGTTTTAATACAGTGAATAATATAAAAAGTTGTCGTACTGTGAGCACTTTACAAGACTCATACAGTTGGCATGTAGGGAAACGGAACGTTCGGCGCGTGGCGACTTTTAGGATGGCTCTTTGCGCTCGTTCTATGGAAGTATCAATGTTTTTCCATTTCCACCCCAGGAAGTGATGCAGTATTGGATTATACAGGGTGTAAGGGACAGCCCTCCACAAATTTACAGGGTGCAATCAGCTCCTTATTCTGAATCATATTCAAGTGAAAATTCTTTCAGGAAAATTTTCAATTTTTTTTTCGTTTTTCCAGTTCCTACACCTCTATTTCAATGTATTTACATTCTCTGTATGAAGAATAACATTAATGTAAATAACACAGCTAAAACAAAAAAATACGCAATGGTTGTGTGAATTCTCTAAAGAACTACGCATGAAATCAGCTGTTCAATTTCTACCTAGCTAGAGTCGTTTGAACTCACCGCGCCGCGGTCACGGCGCAGCGGCCACGGCGCCCACCGCGCCGATCGCCGCGCCAAGGTAATAATATCTACTGTGGCGTAGGTACCTACGATCCCGTCCAACGTACAGAATAACTGCGTCCCTTTTTGTCGCCCGGCCTCCGCGTTTCCCCGATTGAACCAGTGTTGCCAACTTTTAACTTTTGTTACCTCAGGTAGTAAACGAAAATGTTAGAACTATCGAAATTTATCTAAAACTTGAGAACTCCTTTGCATTCATAATTACATTGATGAGATTTTCATTAATCAATTAATAAAAATCTTGTCGCGCACATAAATTGAATAAAAAATAAATACAGATTAGTCTAGTTTTAATTTTAAAGCATTTACAAATACTACCTAATTTATTAATTGATTGTTCTTTTCAAGCGATTCCACGACAACAGAAGATAACCAATTAAATTACTCAAAAACCCCAATCATTGAAAAGGTTTCTTCTGGCAATATTGTTAAGCATAAACTTAAATTGAAAAATAAAACAGATAACCTGTTGTCATTGTATAGTCAAAATGTTCAGGGCTTAGCATCAAAAATCCTACAAATTGAATTGTTTTTAGAAAAGTTCCAATATGACATTATTTGTATAACTGAACATTGGTTAAAAGATTATCAAGTAGAGTAGTTAACTTCAATAATTATTGTGTTGGCAACTATTATAGCCGCAAAGAAATGATACATGATGGTAGCTTGATTTTAGTAAAGAATTCAATAAAATATAAAGAAAGGCAAGACATTGCACTGCTATCAATTGAGCACTCAATAGAGTTGTCCTTGTGTTGAACTGGATAGGCATATTGTAGTATGTGTTTATAGGCCTCCTAACATACAGAATTTAAATATATTTTGCTCAGTAATGGAAGATGTATTACAGAAAACGTGTTCTAGTAATAAGTATACAATAGTATGTGGCGATTTTAATGTTGATCTCTTAGAAAACAACACTTATTGTACAAACTTATTAGGTCTTTTTAAATCTTTTGATCTGTCTAATATATTCCTTGAGCCTACCCGAGTAACATCCACCTCGACAACTTGTATAGATAATATTTTTTGTAACTGTGATTATTTACATAATGAAATTGTAAACAGATTACCATCTGATCACAGTGGGCTAACAGTCAACTTTAATACTTTTAAAACTGTGGCAACTAAGGAAATTATATTCAGACAGATAACAAACAAAAAAATTAAGTAATTAAATAACAATTTAAAACATAAATTATGCAGCCCATTACAAGACAAGGAATGCCCGAGTGAGATCTATGCTAATTTATTATCCATCATAAAAACACAGTTCGACAAAATGTTCCCTTTAAAACGTAAAAATATCCAGTGTACATTTTTATTCTGTGACTGGGCTACACCAGGCATTCGTATAAGTAGAGAAAAGTTATTTGAGCTATATGGCATGAAACCATTTAATTAAAGTGAGGCTTTTCGTGGGCATGTCTCCAAATATTCAAAAATATTTAAATTAGTTTGTAAGCATGCTAAATCGCTCTATATTAGCAGTAAAATCAGGACCGCGGAAAATAAAATAAAAGCTACCTGGAGTATAATTAATAATGAAACAGGTAGAAACAAATCTAAGAACACAGAATTTAATTTAAAAACCGAAAAGGGATTTACTAGTACAAATTCATTAGTTGCCCAGGAATTCGAAAATTTCTTTAAAAATATTCCTCTCAAAACTACGGAAACGTTGCAATCATCTCCAGCACTTGCGGTCGAGCTTCTCAGAAGTAACGTCAAAGAATGTCCTGCGGACTTTAGGTTTAAACATACAAACCCCCAGGCAGTAATAAAGGCGTTTAAAGATATCAAAGTAAAGTCCAGTGAAGATCTCTGGGGAATGTCTGTTAGAGTGTGCAGGTCTTTTATAGAGACTATAGCGCCTTACTTAACTTTAATTTTTAATAAAAGTGTAGATCGAGTGATTTTCCCGGATTTAATGAAACATAGTAAAGTAGTTCCATTACTTAAATCAGGTGATAGCACAGAACGCAATAACTATAGGCCGGTCTCTATTTTGCCAGTGCTCAGTAAAGTGTTTGAAAAGTTGATACTTACTCAAATACTGCGTCACTTTAACACGAATTCTATTTTCCATGACCAACAATACGGGTTCACTAAGGGACGTTGCACTACGGACGCAGGAGTATCGCTTATAAAACAAGTTTTCAAATCGTGGGAAAAAGCACAGGATGCCATCGGAATATTTTGCGATCTTTCGAAGGCTTTTGACTGTGTTAAGCACGAAACACTATTACTGAAGCTGCAACACTACGGCATTCGGGGGGTATCCCTAAAGGGGAATGCCAAGTCCCCATAGTAATTTAGGCCCACTGTGCACCCATATAAAAGTTCATGATTATAATAGAGGGTAATTCCAATAATCAATTGGTAAAAGAAATTATATCAAAAATACTTGGCACTTCAAAGTTATTAAAGGTTTTATTATTTCATCAACACTAGTAACGTTAAAAAAACAAAATAATAATTATTTTAATTTTATAGTGTGGAAGTGTAAAGCACAATAACTGGGAGTGAAATAACACAAAACACCTTCAGTTTTACATATTTATTCTTGTTGATCATCACCATACATGACTAAAACATCATCAAAAAAATTGTGCGGGTAGAAATATATTATTTTGATGCCTTGTCCATCCTAAATACCATATCACGGTCATGACATGGGCACAGCATCCTAGAGTACGCCAGCCACCAATACAGTTACTGCTGCATGGCCTGTGTCAACAGTGCTAACTAAAACCGATATACAGCTTTTTGGGACGAACATGACGACTAGCGATTCTGGCTCTTACCAGTGAACAGTATTGTGGAAATATAGTGATTCATCTATTAATAATATTAGTACATACTTCTATACAGTATGCCCCGGTAAATCCCATGTGCTCGCCATAATATGAGCAAGCTTGCTTAGGATGATAAGTGTCACAAGCATATTAAATCACTTATTTATATTTATAACAGGGAATTCTCTTATATCTCATTGTTAACAGTAATGTTTTGAAAATCTGCTTCACAAGTAGTGTTTGTATTCCATGTATGTGATTGTTACCTTAAAAATGATGTGCCACAGTGATGACACATACATTTACACGGCCAACAATTGGCTCAAATCTTGTTCTATGTCGCATTTCATTCCGTGCATTCGTCCTACATGCATGGCACACCAGACTATCACTGGAAACTTGTACCTACAAGAAAAGATGAGAGCAGTTACAAAATCAGCACATAAAATACTTTTAAAATACTATTAAGAACTAAAAGATTTTAAATATATATGTTTATTAATTACCTGGCCAATCCATTGTTGTATAAGATATCGAACTTCAGTGATTTCCAAAGTATGTCTTCGAATTCTAGATACGTTCAAACCGCAGTATAAACAACGTAGATCACCACTCACAGCAGTAGATGACTGTTGTGAACAACTAGGTCCAGAGTAAATGCCTGGTTCGTCGTCGGTCGCAGCGTTTACGGTGTAATACCAAATCAAAATTGTCGATACTAGGTCCAGACTGACTGCCGGGTTTGTATGCCAAAGCGTCTAATACTAAATCCAAATTATCACCAGTGTCGTCATGAGTAGCAGGAGCAGAATCCATAATCAGGCTGTGGTCGTCAAGGATAGGAGAATCCTCAAAGTTAATGAGTGAAAGTAGTCATTTTAAAGCACGATAAGTAAGCACAAGTCGCAAACTTGTAAACAAACAAGCAAGCGGCCTGTCAAAGTTGACTGGTGTTGCCATAAGAAGAAAAAATCGATAGATCGATTATATTATTTTTAAATAAAAAAAATAGTTCCTTAATGGAAATAATATTAGTATCCATTACATGATATTCATTGATTCATTTTCTTTACGGAAAAAATATCTCTGTTTAATAAAAAAATATAACTATTATTGTTCCGATTAATTCTTGGTAGTTATTTTTTGTAAAGGCAACATCTTGAAAATATTTTTATGTTTCCTGAGATAAATCATTTTAATATCTATTTAATGTTTTTGAAAAAATATCCCATCATGCACAGACTTATGAATATATGCAAGACATGAGTAAAATAACAAGGTATTTTTAAAATAACAAGAAACCAATTTGTTGTGCAGCTCTGGGCCTAAAATTGGCATTCTCCTTTATTAAAGTCATACCTTCTAGAAAGACTACTTACAGTACAAGTAAACAGAGTAAACTCACAGGGTGCTAGCGTATCTATGGGCGTACCGCAGGGCTCAATATTGGGTCCATCCCTATTTTTGGTTTATGTCAATGACCTGCCCCATTTATTCCAAAGTGAACCGCATATGGTATTATTCGCTGATGACACATCCTTGATTTTTAAATTAAATAGACGATCAATAACTATGACGAAGTGAATAATGCCTTAATAAAAGTTCATAATTGGTTCACAAAAAACAACTTAGTACCTAATGATAAAAAGACGAAATGCATTAGATTTATTTTGCCAAATGTTAAAAGTAACGTATGCGATGATATATTATTAAATGGTCAGAAACTGGAATTTGTAAAGGAGACTACATTCTTGGGGATTACTGTTGACGACAAGCTGCAGTGGGGGCCCCACATTAGATCTCTAGCAGGGCGGTTGAGCTCGGCAGCTTATGCTGTCTGGAAGATCCGTTAGCTAACCGACGTAGGCACGGCACGACTAGTGTACTTTAGCTACTTTCACAGCATCATGTCGTATGGAATTCTGTTGTGGGGACAGGCATCCGACGTTGAGTCTATCTTTATCTTACAAAAGCGTGCCGTCAGAGCTATCTATAACTTAGGTCGTCGCGAATCTCTCAGAGAAAAGTTTAAGGAGATTAACATTATGACCGTACCATGTCAATATATTTATGAAAACATTATGTATGTTAGAAAAAATTCTACCAAGCTAGAGTCGTTTGAACTCACCGCGCCGCGGTCACGGCGCAGCGGCGATCGGCGCCCACCGCGCCGATCGCCGCGCCGTAGGTACCTACGATCCCGTCCAACGTAGGTACAGAATAGCTGCGTCCCTTTCTGTCGATTGAACCAGTGTTGCCAACTTTTAACTTTTGTTACCTCAGGTAGTAAACGAAAATGTTAGAACTATCGAAATTTATCTAAAACTTGAGAACTCCTTTGCATTCATAATTACATTGATGAGATTTTCATTAATCAATTAATGAAAATCTTGTCGCGCACATACATTGAATAAAAAATAAATAAAGATTAGTCTAGTTTTAATTTTAAAGCAATTACAAATACTACCTAATTTATTAATTGATTGTTCTTTACAAGCGATTACTGGCTAGTTTTTAAACTACTTACAGATTTTTACATGGCTTCACAATAGCCATGAATTGATAGTCGAGCCAGAAATTAAACACAATCTCCCTGGAATGGAAGCACAGCTTTCTATCACACTGCACTTTTATTATTCTAAATTTACTAAACAATGAAATTGGAATTAAATTGATTTAATCAATTTATTTCTCTACAAAAAATAACAGAGTGATAAATTACGACCATGCATATTTTTTTATTTTTTACCCCGAAATTTTGTACCTAATTTTCGTGTAATTGGCAACAACAGATTTATGTTTGTGTGTGTCTCATCATATGCAGTCGCCATTTCGCCTTGCTGCGATGTTACTGTTTGCGTACCGCGAGCGTGTGTCTGTACGGATCGGTCGCGCATTCGGCTTAAAAGTTTTGTTATAAGTAGTGTTGTTAAGTTTTATTAGTTATGTAGTGTGTGTAGTGAAGTTTTGTTGTAGAAATTGTGCGAAATTACTACCTAGGTACGTTTAGCGCGCGTGATTATGGGGAGATAATAATGTGTTGTAGTAGTGTAGGTATCCTGACCGTCGGCATCCATCAGACTGTAGGATAATTACTAGGCACCAGTACGCTTGCTAGAAAACCAGCCCATTGTTCCCAGACAAAAAGGCGCCGGAAGACCAATACCTACGTGGATTTTGGAATTGGTTTGCTAACGTAACGAGACGCTACCACTTACCAGTGCTTTCCTATTTAAACGTAGTTTAGGTAGGTTTGGACCGCAACCGTGAGTAGGTACTAATATTCTAATCTGATCGGTTTTCTGGAAATTTGAATGTGAGCTTAATCATTTATTCGTCGCGCTTCCATATTATGGTTTTCAGGTTGAGTGACTTCTTCCCAGTCTGTGGGATGCAAAAAAACCCTCAATCTCATCTTCCAAATCAAATTGACTCATTTTAAGCGCAATGTGTCATCGTATACACAATTATATTCTAATAGGGTAGATATAATTCGACTCGGCGCACAATGCAATAGTGCATATTCTAATAGAGTAATTGTTTCAGACAATTATTGATATAATTTATTCCTTTCACAGCATTCAAATAAAAACATTGAGGAAAATGTATGGCATGTTGCATCCAAGGATCGTCGTAAATCTCCCAATCTTCTATAACACCTCCACATGAGAAACATGCTGCTTTATCATTTACACCGTTTCCAAAATAAAAAAATCCGGCTTCAGCCATTTCCATCACCAACCTTCTCCTTGAATTAGCCGTTGCCCAATAATGTCTAAACGACATTTCACGCATTTTATACGTATTATAGATGTCATAACGAGGGCTACATTTATTTTGAGACATGGTCTGTTCACTCACTATGTAGTTCTTCATACAGATACAGATAAAAATGAAATGATATCATACTGCTGTAGCCAGCAACTTATGAAGATTATCATTTGATTGGTGGGGGATAGAAGATTTGAAAATTAAACAAGAAAATAATTATTTAAAAAATGTATTATTAATACACCATTTATTTAAGCACAATACATTTTTTAAAGCACATACAGAGTCATGATAAATACAGTTATATAAATCTTGAGAATATTTATATTGATCGTATAAACTTATCAAACTAGGACAACCTTCATCTTCTAAATTGAATATACTAAAATTACTATTTTCTAAAATATGCTTTAACCACAACACTTTTTCTGAACCTTTGACATAAATATATTTATCTCTTAACAAATCTATAACCAAATTCTGATAATTAGAATAGGACACAAATCCTTCATGCCAGTGTATCTTTCTGTTACTTTCAATCCAACTAACTTGTTCTTTTTCTTGTTTGGTTAAGTTTTTAAATGGAAAGGGTGGCTTAATTAAAAATACTTGTAATTTTTTATTATACATTATAGCGATTTCTTTTATTATAAATTCTTTTGTTTCGGTTTTAAAGCCTTGAATATCAACAATAGCATTCATGATAATCTGCGCACTATGTTGCTGAGAGGTTTGTATTCCACAAGTCGATCATTTATAATCAAACAATATGCAGTTGTCTTATCTGGTATTTGTGTTGAACATTCAAATTCCAATCGTACATCCACTGGACCAGTTTTTAAACTATCGTTTTGCCTCGAGCAGTCTAAAATAAAGACTGGGGCTTTTTCTTTGAAGTCTTGTAGATCTAGCAGTGGGTCTACCGGAGAGTTGTAATACGACTGACGAAATTTCACATACATTTCATATAATATACTATATTTGTTCTCACAAAACTTTAAAGATAAAGGCTCATAAGGATAATATTGCGAATTTAAAAAGAGCGTTACGTTTGTCACCTCACAATGATCAAACACTGAACTGTCTTTAGTTCTATTATTTTTTCTATTAGTCTGCAAGCAAAAAATTACATAGCGAGGCTTTTCTAATTGAGAAGCAGTCTTTACTGACCAAGAATGCTTTGTAGTTTTAGGTAGTAAAGGATACTCATATAAATCCCAATTTCTAAAAGCTATCTGAATAGGTTTATCTCTTTCTAAATACTTTAAAAGTATTAAACGTTCTCGATCTGAAACTTTTATGTGTGGCACTCTCCATTGCACCCTTTGTATATCTATTTGAAACTGAACGACTTCATCAGTAAGAATAACGCTATTTAAGTTAGAATTACTCCTATTCAATATAGTTCGTGTTTACAGTTTATCACAATTTTATTGTAATCCTCGGCAAACCCTAAAATCTTATTTAATGGTACCACAGGACTAAAATGCCCATCACTTTGGAACCCGTTTAAATTCCAACCCCATAATGCAGCAACTTTACTTTCTGCTTCATTTAATGAGATGTAAGACTTTATTGTTGATGTTATTCCGGAATTTTTTATACGATCTATTTCAATTCCATTCATTTCGTATCTGATGTCTTGAAACAAATGCATAATAGGGTTATTAGTGAACGTAACAGTTTTTTTGATCGGGTGCCCATCCTTACCGAACAGCTTTGCCTGACCTTCGATGTAGATTGAACTGGCTGATGGTAGCACGTATATATCTTGCTGATGTATGGGGATTCTGATTTCATCGTTTTCTCTAAAGCTGTTATTGTAGGGATTGTATGAATGGACTTCATAACTCTCGATTGAACTATCGAAGTGTGGTAAATCAGTAATCTGTAGAATACTCATACTTTAAAACCTAAAGCTTTAAGAAAATCTTTATTTGATTTAGTCAATTTCTTTACGTTTTTCTTACGTCTGTGCACCTTAACGGTTGTTGACGGAATAGGACGTTTTATTTTCACTGGAGGGTTTTTATCATATACTATCATTTTGCTTTTCTTAAATGAAGACGTAATTGAATATGTTCTTCACCAAAATCAATACAGTAACCAAACTGATCGACAATTCTGACAGATATGGATGAAATTATATTTTTGTTCACTGGGAAGTAAATAATATTCTGCGGTATTTCTATGTAGCCGTGACTTGAAGCAGTATCAGATATGAATTCGTGAATAAAATGAGTCGGTAATCCGTTGTAATATGAACCGTGCACAAGATCACATTCGATTCTGATTACAGCTGTTGAACTGCTGTTAATAGCGGACACATTCGGTCTTGTTTTGAATACTGAAAAGTATAGTAAACCGCACTCGTATTGATCAGATAAATGAAGAGGTGGTTGAAAATACGAGACCAGTTCTGATTTATTTCCAGAGATGGTAACCGTAGTAGACATGCTTGTATACTGAACTCTTTACAATGATCCGGTTTATTTTATTTCTTGATTATACCAAAAATTCTTTAAAAAATTTAAACATAGATGTCCACAATTGAAGGGATGATCACGTTGTAAGTTTTCATAATTATATTGAATGTTAGAACCTACATATTTTATAAATTCCTTTGGAGGTTTAAGATTTCCATAACTGTCGAAATATTCAACATAATCATTATGTTTTGCATAGGCTACCCAATGAGAACCAGAATTTTTAGAACTATCTAAATTAATAACCCCACATTCTTTTTTATTAGGATATTTAGGGAGCTCATCTCTCATAAAAACACCTCTAAAATGAGGAATTCTATTTCCATACTTTAGAATGTCAAAGTTAGTTAAGGCCCGTTTGGGTAGCCGATATCTTAGTTTTTTTCTTTGGATACGAAAATTCCAAGGCCATCTTTATGTGGTTTAAGGTGTAGTCCTTTCCCAATACATAGAGCTTCCATTTGTTCATTGTGTCTCCTCGATTCATCATACAGCTTTTTAGCCATTTTGTATTCATTTATGGTTTTAGCAATACCAGCTGCACCGCCTGCTAAAGCTCCCGCCGCTGATAACCCAGCAAAAATAGGAATCAGAGGTAGTACTCCCCCAGTTTTTGGAATAGGAATAACACGGGGGAGCTTTATCGATGAATCGTCAGCTAATTCTCTGGTAGCGGCAATAGCTAATTCTATAGCTATTTTCTTGCTCTTAGGTTTTAATTTTTTTATGTGTCTTTTTGCTTTTGTAATAACAGTTTTTAATTTACTTTTTAATCCTTTTCCGGATGTAACTTTTGAAGAACGTTTTTTCCTCAAACCAGAACCAGTTTTAATTTTTGCCGACATAGCCTTACTTACTAAGCGTGCCGCAAGTTTTTCACCTGTACTGGCATCGGAAGCAACCGCTCGCTGTTTTGCCATTTTTAACAAAATTAAATCAGCCTTATGTCGCTCTTTCAAGTTTGATGACTTGTGATATGCAATATCGTGATCTTTGCAAAATTCGTCCAACTTATTTACACCGTTATCTCCTTGTGCAAGTCTTTTTATTAATTTAGTACCGGGACCACAGTAATTATATCCGGGTAAGTGTAATTCAAATGGTAAATTATTAATAAGCCAATTGAGAAGACTGCTCTCTCCAAAACACATTATAAGACTGATGATTCCGGTTTGAATACTTTAATAAATAGTTATGCGATTCGATTTTGTTGTTAATATTATTTTATTTATAATATAACAGTCGATTTATCAATCCAACTGTTTTCAGCTGAAGACAAACCTAGCCATTTTACCAAAACTCTGCTACCTTTTCTTCTAAGAACTTTCTCAACTAGATATACATTGGGATGTTTTGTTTTTTGAAGTTCTTGTGTATAAAATGCACCTAAAATAGGCTAACCTCTGATAGTATCTTCTATTATGTAAGTTATAGGAGTTGTATTTTGTATTTTACGAATTTTAAATATTTCTGTTGACCAGTTTGGAGTATAACCTTTTTCAAATGTTCCTTTGTATTTACTGATACGCACATAATCACCTACTTTATACTTGCTTTTTAAATTATCATTTTTTAGTAACTTTAAATACCTTTCTAATATCAGTTTTTTATTATTGTTGTCCACATTAGCAGGGATTTCATTAATAGTGCGATGGTGAGTGTGATTGTATTTGTAAATAACATCATTGAGGGTATTATTTACCCAATTGTAATTGCCTTTTAAACTAAATTCCTTGTAGACTTTAGATTTCAATGTTCTGATGAATCGTTCAACTATTGAAGCCTTTTTTGTTGAGAAGGTTGAATAATGGTTAATATGATACGATGCCATAAGCTTCTGAAATTTGTTATTATAAAATTCTGCTCCATTATCCGTTTGCAGATTTTTAGGAACACGTCCTTTATTCAATAAAGTTTTGAAAGAGTTACACACATCTTCTTTGGTTTTACTTCTCATAGGAAAGGCCCAAGCATATTTCGAAAATGTGTCAATAACAGCAAGAATATATCTGTAATTTTTATTTTCTTTTGAAATTGATTGCATATCAATCAAGTCTGCTTGCCACAAGTCATCTATATCTTTCATGATAACATGTCTTCGTGGATAGTTCACCCTAGCATTTTTATGAATTTCGTTTACTACGTCAGCTTTGCTCATATTCACAGTTCAGTATATTTGTATTGAATTCAGCTTTAATACTGAATAAAAAGCATAGTATTACAATTATTTATTATTTAATGATGCCAGCTTCTTTTAATTCCTCGATTATTGATAAAATTTCATTATCGTGGTTTGTATTACCAGCATCTCGGGAAGCAATTAATAGTTTCAATCTCTCAACGAGTTCGTTAGGATCGTCCCAATATACCAAGTCAGCATCTTTTTTGTATTTCTTTAGCGTTGGTAAGCTTCCTCCAAATTTAGTAACAATATTACTGTTTAACGATTCAGAAAACAATGGTTTGATTATTTCACGATATTTTATACCTTTGTCACCTCTAATTTGTGCATTAGGATTGAAACCTCTCTTATGTGCATTTGTATAATGCAACATATCTTTATAGACAAGTTTATCTTTGCTCGATATTAGTTTTAAATCAGGTTTTTTTCGAAGTAAAAGTTCTTTTAAACCAGGAGTTAAATTGTAGCTTTTGTCACCAACTTTAATTAAAATGACATTATCATCATTCACACTATCAATTTTAGAAAATGAAACTATTGAATTACCCATTAACAATTGTTTGTTTGCACTCCTAATTCCAAAAGGTATATTTATCCCATCATAAATATCATGGATGTCATAGCCCTCTAATGATATTTCTAAATCTTCTAGTAATTTTGTCTGGGGAGACTTTTTAACGAACTGCATAGAATTCAGTTCTGATTCACAGCATTCTTCAAACTTTGTAGATGAGCTAGTATTATTGTCACCCAATTCCATATCTTCAAAATTAAAGCATGTATTTTCAAAATTTTGTTTTTTTTCTATTGTTTTGTTCGAATCAACTAGGGTTTTAAGGGGGTCTGTGACAGGTTTTAACATTTTATCAAGTGACAAGTTCATAGAATGTTCCTGGTTTTTCATTTGTTTTATTTTATTTTTTATGGAGTCAACAGATTTAATTAATTCTATTTTAATATTTTTTTCCATTTTGTAATACGTGTTATCACAACTGTATTAAGCTAAAGAACAAATTATACTGAATTTGATTTTGCATGTTGATTACTTATATGCAGATTATATAAACAGTCAGTCAAATTTAAAAAACATATCAAAATTCTGTCTGTACCTTCCGTTATTTAATGACGATTCTTTATTAATAAGTAGAAAATTATAAGGTTTACTCCAAACAGTTTGACATAGATTTCTGAACTCTTTCCACTGTAAATCAGAACTAACATGTTCTTCATAAATATGTTTTAAATTCACATCATCTTGTTTGAATATAATAAGAAAATTCACATTGTCACGTAATAGTTGTTTCGGAATTTTCGAATAGGTTTGAGATAAATAGAAACAATCTATTTGTTTGTGTCTACCCATGCAGAAATAATTGCGGATGTTTATTTGATTTTCACATGCAACATCATCAAATATAAATACAGAATTTGGTAAAGCTTCAGTCGGAGAAATGACCTCTTTATCATCGTTAAACTTATAGAAGTTCATCTGTGGCACTCTTCTTAATACTTGACTCAAGAAACGATATTTTGGTTGAAATGAAGTTTTGGAATAAAGATAAAGATTTTTAAATTTTAGACCATTTTCATGTAACAACAAACTAATCATAACGTTAGTTTTACCACAGTTCGATGGACCACACATTATACATCGAATCGTATTCGGTAATAAAGGACTATGTCTGATCTGATGAGAAGATTCATTTAAATCTATATTGTCAACTTTCAAAGATATGGGTTGCTTGATCAACTTCATTTTGACAATTACTGTAATGAGTGTCTAACACACATATTTATAGCTATACCTTTAACACTAAATAAGATATATTACATAAAACATAAATACAGGATTTAACATGTTTGTACAGGTTTAAGTTAATTTTTGTATTCTTGTATTAGGCATACAATATTATATTTTTAATAACTAATTGATTTAATTTCATGTTGCGTCATATTTCATTATGCTGCCATAGTTAGTCGAAGCAGGACCTGTTTTTAGCGGATAAATTAAGTTTTATTGGTAAGTTTTTAATGTTAAAAAAATTATCGCTATATTTTTAATGCGGATAATTAGATATCTCACTTTGGTTTTATTTTCAGAATCATGTCATACAGCCCCAGCATTCTCGACATTGGAGAACTTAACAGATCTGTATTTGATAATGTTGATTCTCAAATTACAACTCCTTTGAACGAAGTTGATCAGACAGAAATACAAGAGGTTAGTAAATATTACTTTATTCATCATCGTTAGATAAAGTTGAGACAAAGAAACTGCAACAAAGACTTGTTCAAAAAAAAAATTGAATAGCCCTTTCCACTTTTCAAGGGTAGGCGCGTGTTGAACTTTTATGGAGCCTATTAGTCCGTCAGTGTAGTTATGAACTTTTCCAGAATACCCAAGATAGTATTCAGCTTCTAATGTATTTATTTATGTTACTATTTTAGATGATAATAAATTGTATTTTCACAGCCCAATTCTGAGGATCTACAGGAGGCAAACTACAAAACGTATTTTGAAAACTTAACAAATCAGCAACATTTACCAGTTAAAGACTCTCAGAATAATCAAGCTCAAAGTTTCAAGAAGACTAAAAAAAGGAAGCTGGACACATCTTTGTCTTATGTTATTCGAAATGAACCAGGAAAATGTCATCATTTGATAAATATAGCAGTTTATGATCTGGGTGGTGACACTGTTCCAGGAATTAATTACTGTGAAAATAACAATGCTCGTGTAAGTGTTCAGTACCTAGTGAAAGACTATTGTGATGATATTATGGATGAAATTGAATATTTGATAGGTAAAATAGTAAAAAAAATTAGCTTGTCTAATCAACAGTAAATCTTATTTCGACAAGAGTGTAAGCTGCTAATTACTTATTGTTGAATATAAAATGTCACAAAATTTATCTTCTTTTATTTACCTTTCCATAAACAATATATTTATATGGTATACTTTTTTATTTATAAATAAAAAAAAAAAACAACAACGTACTTTATAATATTTATTTGGCATACAAGTTATCAATAATACATGTTATCAATACAGGGTGTTTTACAATCACATAATAGTAAATTATGATATACACAAAACATAATAATTACAAAACATAAACAAAACATACCTAAATACGAATTCTTATTAAAGTATTGTACCATAATGTCCCCAAGGCACAGTTTCAAAACTGTTTTTATCATTTGCCGTTTATTGTCATCTCTGTTAAGAATTAACTTATTCAATTTTTGTGTAAAAATGCAATGATTTTTTGACCGTATTATATACATATCATCTCTTAAATTTTCTTTATATTTTAAAGCTCTTTTATATTTTTCAATATCTAATTTTTTTGTTACCGGCTTTGTAACCCCTTTTGCCTTTTTTATGGTATTTTTCTCTGACTGTATACAATATAATTTAGCACGTAAACCAACAAATTCTGAGATCACATCTCCTCCCATTTCGTCTTTGAAATAACCTGGTAATTGCATGTTAGCTTTTGGCATACTATATATATTATTTTCTACGAAATTGCTTGTATCAAAATAAGTAATATTATTTTTCATGTCAGTGTAAAAGTCGTCAGTTTTTATGTGATATAGAAGGCTATCAGTGTCCGTATAACACAGTTTTATGTTATCTCCATAGATCTTTTTCATAACCGAATAATGAAAATTATATAAATGTGTTTTAGATATTTCGAGTATAGAAAATCCAATATAAATGGGGCGATCTAAAACTACTTTTGTTTTATTTAACTGTATAGCCACCAAATTTTTGTCTAAAATTGCCAAGTCTTTAAAGTTTGGAGCACTTATATATTTTTCAGCCCCATGTAATTTGTTAGTTGTATTTATCTTTCCATACCTGAACTAGTCGAACATCAAGTTGTTTGCGCTTGTTTTCAATCGTTTTCCCAAAAATAGAGTTGTTTTGTTTTTTGAAAAAGTCTCTTTCAAAATCTGACTTAGCTTTTTGTCTTAGAGACGTATTTAATGAAATATATGGCTCTAAAAAATTATCTTGGAAGAATGTTAGTATTCTATGTATTTTAAGTAATATTAAACCATTTTTTAAACACTCTTGTAAATGTAAATAATGGATTACAAAACGATATTTGTTATACAGATTTGCTATTAATTTTTTACATTGCCTTTGCAAAGGAGAAAACTTTTCGGCTGCAAAAGGCAAATCTGAATGGGAATTATGAATGCTAGTTGGATAATATAAATCTACTTCAAGAATATAACCTTGTTGGCTCTTTTTAGATACATTCATGACATTGAAATTGACTATTTCATTTTCGTTCATAAATTTAAAATTACGCATAGGCAGTTTTTGCATCATAGCAAATCCATATAAGTTAACACAGTCTAGGTAAATTAGATAGAGTTAGTTCGAACGGATCCGCCTTCATCTGATCCTCCTGAAGGATCAGTATTATTTAATATTACTTTTTATTCCTAACCGATCCCCCTTGAAGCAGGATCAGAATTAAATATTAAAAATCGATTCCTAACGGATCCACCTACCAATTACAAGTCAGAAACAAAATGTAACTATATCTAAGTTTTTATTTGTTGGTAGATCACTAAATTAATTATAAGTAGGTACCTATATTAAGGTACCTGTGAAATATAACAATATTGGCAATTAAGGCTCTACCACTTATATTGCTAACTTATTTTAAATAAATTGATGAAATAGTGACATTACTGGATATGACCTTGAAACCTTGGTAACATTTTTTTACCTGCGAAATGTGGTGGCGCGGCACAACCAATCAGCGACGAGTGTCCGAGGGCATTTCTAGCAGTTATTCATAATTATAGTTGTGACAATGCCACACAGCTCGTTATCGATAAAAGGATGCCGCTCGGATGCATTATTTCCTTAACGTTTCTCTTAATTACCTGTTATTGACTACCGACAAATCCCTTATTTATTGTTGTCACACAACACTAGAAGTGCAAGCGAGAGTTCGGATATATCTATAAGTGGGAGCGAGAGATCAGATAAAAATGGCTTATGACTCGGTTCACATGTTTGTAATTAGCTCAATCATAGTACTCCGATTTACCCTGAGTGAGGGGTTATCTCTGTGTATAATTGTGTATTAGTGTCTTCACTTTGCTTTTTTGTAAAACAATCGCCGAGAAATATAATTTTATATAAAGTGTTAACTAGATAAGTAGGTAAGTACTTTTTTACTATCCTTGTATGTGTAGAGGTGCATGAATGTCCTTCTTTTATTTTTTCTTTATTTAGTATTCATTAACATGAAATAAGTAACAATTGCTTATATTATAGTAATTAGGCGGCCGTATGGTGCCTAATTACTATAATCTAAATAGAATTTCACATAAGCGACCACTTCATCTCCTATTGCAAAATAACTTTTCTCGATACTGTATAATAAGCTTAAAAAAAAAAGAGAAATTTTAGTTATTTTTGATAAGTTAGATGTTAGCGTAGCAGACTTTTAAGATATAAGACTATTGCACAGGATGAATTAAATTACTATAACTTTATTGCTTTTAGAATGTCACAAGATAATAGTCAGCCGTCGACTTCTGCCAACAACTCTGGAGAGTTAACATTTATAAAAAGGAATGGTGGCATAGTTTTGTTGAGAGCCGGTCACCAATACTCCAAGAAGACAGATTATAAAAGTGGATGTTCAACGTGGAGATGCATTAATTGGCGCAAAAAATGCCAAGGATATATAAATATTAAGGTAAGTGTTTTTTTTTTGTTTTTACTGTGTGATGGTTTAGGTAGGTAATTATGCGGTCAGTGGGTATCCTGCTCTTTAAAAATCCTCAGATTGATCTAATTTATTTTATCGTTATTTTAGGAAAACAAGATCATAAAAGAAACAAATCATCAATGCGAGCCCAATGAAATTAATAATGAAATAGCTCTAAAGCTACATGAATGCCGAGAAAAAGTTGTATCCTCAAATTTTTCACCAGTAACCAAAATTTATAATGACCTTGTGACAGAATTTAACGATTCAGGCATGAATCTCTTAAAAGCGCTTCCAACATTCGAAAATATTAAAACCACATTGTATTACGCAAGAAATAAAGAAGCTGGTGTTTCAAAAATACAATGTAAACAGCCCGAAGAAGTAACAATACCATTGCAGTTTAAAGATTTTGTTTTAGCGGATTACTATGACGAGTCTACCAATATCAGAATAATTGTTTTTGGTCACTCTGAAGTTCTGAAAAACATAAAAAATGTAAATTTTTTTTGAGTGATGGGACTTTCCAGAGCTGTCCAAAACCATTTGTCCAACTTTATACCATCCATGGTGATCTTGGGAGCGATGAAGAACATACGCGAATAGTACCTATTATGTACGCATTACTTGACAGAAAAAGCGAAGAAGCCTATACAATTCTTTTTCGGGTAATAAAAGACCATATCCCAGAATGGAAACCAGTGAAATACATGACAGATTTTGAAAAGGCAGCAATGAACGCAATAACAACAGTCTTCCCCTCAGTCGAAGTAAAAGGGTGTTATTTTCATTTTACCCATAATGTATGGAAGAAAGCCAAATCGTTAAATTTAACTAAACAAAAGCGACTTCGTAGACATGTGGCACTCTCTGCTTTACTACCATTGCTACCGCGACAATTTATCTCAGACGGTTGGTGCTATATAATGGAAGACGGTCCTGATTCAAAAGAAATACAAGAATTCAACGACTACATGGTGACACAGTGGTTAGAAGACGAAGCTTTTGTAGACATTTGGTGTGCTCATAATCAACGCCACCGCACAACCAACGCTGTCGAAGCATGGCACAAAAAACTGAATAGTTGTCTTCCGAGTCATCCCAACTTGTACCAAGTTTTGAAAGTGTTAAAAGACGACGCAAATTTACAATGCGTCAAGATTAATCAGGTTAATTTCGATATGCCAAATTCAAAACGACGTTTACCCAAAGACGTTGCTGCAGACAAATGGTATGAACATGTAACCAACCAACTTTTGGCAGAGCAAATTACGGTTGGTCATTGCTTGGAAAAATTTAGATTATGATTAGGTGCAGGTAGTACCTACTCTTAATCTAAACTTATCTGAACATTTTCCAATTTTTTAATCACATTTTATTTTTCCGATTTTTTTTTTTCTTGTTTTATATTATCTAAGTTACTAAGTACTTCAAATATTTACTTGTAGAAATATTATTTAAATACTATAGTAGGTATTTCAATTTTTTTTTATTCCGACAAGCTGTTGCTTGTGTTGCTGTTGCTAACTATGAAAAATTATTTAAGTAGGTACCATGTTTTTTTTTAAATGATGCCTTAAATTGTTAATTTTGTGATTGTTATATTTTTTACTATTGTACTTTACATTCTGTGATTTGAAAACTGATTGTGATATTTTAATGATAATATACAAATTATTATAAATAAAGTTGATTTTTAAACAAACAAACCTTTTTGTTCTGACTATTTACCTTTTGTAGAATGCAGGGGGATCGGTTAAGAAATTCAAAATACAAGGTGGATCCGTTAAGAAACTATTAATAATAATTACGCTAGGGGGATCAGTTATGAGGGATCCGTTTGAACTAACCCATTAGATAGGAGCTTGGCTCTTTATTATTATAAGACGATAGATATTTATTATTAGCCTTAGCATATCTCAGTGAACACTGGGCAAGACCACCTCGAATTCCATCTTCTAACATTTGGTACATATCAACATCCGAAATTAATTCCAGCTCAACTTTAGTGTGTAACAGCATAGCATCCCAACTTAATGATGGGGATGAAACATAGAAACACGGATCCAAACTATAATAATTTAAACTCATATCTCTAAATTTTTCAAAAATATCACATAGTAAAAGTACGTCGCATTTCAAATATAGGTCCGTATACTCTCCCAAATTTTTTATTTTGAAACTGTCCCACACTTTTTTAGCATGTTGATAATCATCTGATGAAATATGTTCCCCGGTAAGCTTGTTAAAAAATTTAGATCGCTCAGGCAGTTGAGTTTCGCTATATTTTTCCCATGTATCTATGTAGTCGTAACAGTACACCCCTTTTCTACGAACTAATTGAAATAAGTTTTCATTAGGAAAATACAATTGCATGTGATGAAAATCGTTTGAATGTAAAGTTTTTGCCAATTTATCTAAACTAGTACTCAAAAAATTAAATGAATCTATAAATTTTAACTGAGCGGTATTTGTTTTATCAATCGGTATGAACTTAGTAAACGAGATATATTTTTCTTTTGATTTAGGAATCAAATTGATTCTACCAAGGATACCAGATAATTCTTTAATAAATAAATGAGAATCATATCCAGAGAGATTATGAAAAATTATTGGTATAAATTGACATTTTTTTAAATTTAAATTGCAGTTATTATGTGCGGGACCTCTATATTTACCTGTGAAATGATCATGGTCTTTAACAATTTTATCGTTTTTAACAAATTGAGTTTTACATATGTGACATGTTGTAGCTTCATTATGAATAGCTAACTCCTCAGGGGTAAGAGGTAACATAGGCCTATCTTCTTGTAAAATATTATGAAGCCTTTTGACATCATTTATTATTGTTTTAACAAATGTTTGGCTGCAATTTGGGCCTCTATAACTTACAAACTCATTCAGGTCGGGTTTAGCCTTGCAGCAAATATAGTAAGCAAATGAGGATGCTTTATGTGCTTGTACACTTTCAGTAAAAATGGATTTATTTTTGTCCGAGTATTCACATAATAAACTTTCAAAATCACCATATATCACAATAGGTATTCTTTGAGTTCTTTCAAAGTTCACAAAATGTAATTTGCTATGTTCTTCAGGTAAAATGGTTTGTTTTCTACCGCAGTTGTGATTCATCAATTTATTTACTGTGCCATAGTATAAAAAACATTCATCGCATAAAAATACTTTAGACTTGTGTTTAGTTAATTGACGATGCAAAAGGCGACTAAAGTCTTTTATTAAACAAAAATGTGCTTTTCCATTTTGAAATATGTATAACAGATTAGCATGGATAAGCTTGCGTTTACATGTCAAATATAAAGGACCTGTTACATGATTATTAGAGTCCAGACCATAAACATTCACACTTATAAATGGATTATTCATCTCAAATATTTTTATGTCATTAAAATTCTTCTATAAATTATTTAAATTAAATAGTTTCGTATAGTGCGGATAAGATTTTGTGCGATTAGGATTCTGTACAGTTGGATACATATGAGCTGAAAGACACCACAAAAAACAATAATTGTCATTGTTACGTATGTTTAAACAAGATTTTGTATTTCTTATGACAGCGGGTAACTGTAAGTAAGTTCCAGCTCGTAGAGGATTGTACTTATTTATATTTACTTCCAAATGACTTATAAAATTTATTGTCCAACCAGAGTCTGAAAGTTCAAACTCGGAACATTTAGATGTTAATTTCTCAGAACATTTCCGGTAAATATCAGCAATATCAGTGCTTTGCACTATAATATTAAATTTTGTGTTAAATGATTTCATGGATATTTCATCATTTTTAGGCAAAATGTAAGAAACAAATAGTTCAAAATTTACTTTAATTGCTTTATGTTCTTTAATGGATTTTTTAATGATATTATACACAGTGTTTGAAATTTGGCTTAAAAATGTTTCGGGAGTTATAGTGAAAACAATCGGATTTATTTTATAACTTATAATCCTTTTTTTAAATGCAGAAGCAATAACTTGAACATTATCAATTTCAGAATTCGACAAGCGATTTGATTTATGAATATTAGATCTATAGTGAGATGACAATTTTGAAACATAAATCTTGCAGCTTTTACAAAAGAACATTTCAAAAGTAGGTATACCTTTTCGGATAGATTTTTAATATATAAATTATTGAATGCTAGTTCTAATTAATAATACAAAATATTATTCCGAATTATATTTCATACATTTTATCTTGTATGTTTTCTATTATTTATATTATATTATTTGTAAATATTATTTGTATCTCATTTGTAAATTTCATCAATTTTTAATTTCTCTTGTGTATAATGCCTGTAAGAGAATACACATAATATATGCAATTAGAATTTTAAATATATAATAAAACAAAGTTAATCTTATTTAAAGTCTCAATTGTAATTTTTAATCAATTAATTGTTTCATTTATGCAGTTAATCAATTTTTATTTCTCATGTGTAAAATGTCTGTAAGAGAATACATATTGTTGCAATTAGAAGGACAAAAAGGTGATTGTTATTTGTAAAGCCTGCAAGGTTTATTTTATATCAATGAACAATAATAATAAGACTTATGGGACATACGTAATAATAAGATAAAATAAAATATTTCCTATAAAGTTAAATGGTTATTATAAACCTAAGATGGGGATTACATGAATCTAAAAAGTAAAAAAAAATATCCTTATTATTGGGATTAGGGTACAGTACCGGACGAATATCCCTCATTTCTTTTCGACCAGCATTAACTAGACCGGTTAATGCAGCCCAAACACCTGTGTTCTGGTCAGTAGCAAGCTTCAAAGTTATGAGAGCTTGCTTCCAGCGCTCGTTGTGTGGCAGTCGCTCAGCCTCGCAAGTGTTGTACACTCTCAGTTCGAAAAAATATTGCCCTGTTTTCGTCGGGTCTGATTGGTAGCTGTAGCCCGAAGCTATGCGCTGAGAGAAAGCACTTCTTAAAGTCACCGTTCGAATCGGTTGTTGCGGTTCATCCTGGAAAACAATAAAACTTCAATTTAGCATCTACCTAGTAACATCTAGGTTAAATTCAAGGTGTGTTGTATCACCACGTAACGTTTCGAAAATAAAACTTTCCTTATAAAACTTATTTTGTTGGGAATATATCCAAGGCCATTATTTTGCAAGTTTTCAATTGAAATTATGTACCATAACCACGTACTCGTGCATTCAATCAGATCACATGAGAACTATTTCCCATATCCCGAACAGAGCCTATTTTATTAAGATATCTTAGCGCTAATGTTAAAATTGTTTATGAAAATTTTCGAATCAAAGACAAGTCTATTCTTCATAAATCTTTTACCTTTTCATGTTAACTATTTGATTTTTTATTTGTTTTTTGTTGATTTGGCACGCAAGTCAATAAAGGTTCACCACCCCTGCCCTAGGCCGTGGGATCTAGAAGCGAAGGCGCTCGCGCGCGTCTACAGTTTGCGCGCGTCTACAGTTTGCGCGCAGACGCGCGTCGCCGGGGCGAAGATCCTCTGCCGCGCCAAATTAGTGCGTGGCTAATGAGCTCCGGCGAGATCTCATGGCAGAGTGGAGACAACGACTGTCGCAACCGAGGGCCGGGCACGCTACCATAGCAGCGGTAAGACCCCTCTTTGAGGAGTGGCTTGAGAGACGCCACGGCGTCCTCACCTTCCGTCTGACGCAGGTGCTTACCGGGCACGGCAGCTTCGGTAGGTTCCTGTTTCGGATTCAGCGGGAGGAAACGCACGAGTGTCGTCATTGTGAGGACCACCTAGAGGATACGGTGGAGCATACGGTAGCGGTATGCCATGCCTGGGCTGAGCACCGCCGTATCCTCAGGGAAGTGATCGGCGGCGGCGACCTCTCGCGCCCGGCCTTAGTCGAGGCCATGGTGCGGAGTGAGAGGAACTGGGACGCCGTCTCCTCCTTTTGTGAAGCAGTCATGCTCGCAAAGAGAGAGGCGGCCCGCGTGAGGGAGCAATCCTCCTCCTCACGCCCCAGCAGCCGCAACTGGCGACACTACGGGCGTCGGGGATCGAGGGACGATCTCCGGCCACCGTAAGTACGGGCCTGCGGTCGGCGAGTAAGGGCAGCTCGCCGCCCGACCAGAACCAGGCCCGAGCGTACGGCGCGTAGCGTTCCGCGCGCGCCTCAAAGAGCCAATAGACCACCACAGACGGGGCCCTAAAGGGCTGATGTTCAGCCGGGGTTGCGGGGTAAGCGCAATGAGGTACCGCGACCTCGGCACAGAGCAGGAGAAGGAACAGGGGGGTTTTTAGTCAGTAAGAGTCTGACACTCCCTCCTGCCCGGCCCTGGGCGGGAGAAGTCATTTGATGATTTTCCCCTCACAAAAAAAAAAAAAAAAAAAACCCCTGCCCTAGGCTGTGAAAGGCAGGAGTTATCGATAGATATAAGTAAACAGAAGGAATAAAAAGTGTGCCTACATAGTTTAAAGTGTAGCATAAGCTTACCTCAGAGTCAGGAAAAACAGCAATTTTCTTTCGTTTGATAGCCGGTGGAGTAGTATCCTCGGCAAGCTTTATTGTATCGCTGTCGGAATCTGATTCCCCAGCAAATGGATTTTTCACAGGCAGAATTTTTTTCTTTTGAGACTTTTTAGCCCGCTTCACTGGTTCAGCTTTCTTCTTAGAACTGCTATTAGCGGCAGTTGAAGGTTGGGGCGAATCCTCTTCACACAACCAAAACGGATTGTCAATCTGAGCCCTGAAAAGTAATTCATATAATATATTCACACCTGTTTACAGCGATGCATGTATGTATAAAGAAACTAGCTGTTTCTCACGGATTCACTGAACCATAAAAAAAATCGAATTATATATTGAACCTATGAATTGTCTTAGCATGATTTGGAAATCGAGGCCAAAAACCTCTCGCTCAGTAGATCTACTTACGAGCACTGGTCAAATGAGTAATGATAAAAATGTTAATAAATATTGAATTATTGTAGGCGGTCAGGGGAAAATAGTCAAGATTTTATGATGGGGACTTTTAGAAAATATAGTTAAGTATAATAAATAAGTACTTACATACTTTACTGTTGTAGAATTCCGTCACAAAAAAAAAAACGTAGGAAAACTTGTGACACTAACGAACACAGCTCAAATTAAGTATTCAAACTTACGTGTAAGAAAGTAAAGTAAAGCACATTCATCGAGTGCATACTTTTATAAACCTTAAAAATAAAGACGTGTTCATATACGAACTCCTTGCAAAAAATTATAGCAAAAAAAAAAAAAATTACAATAAAAAAATATTTATGATATTTGGTCTCTATGACAGTAGTACTTAGAGATTACTTTTAATTGAACAAATTTCTTTTACTAGTATCAGGTATGAATTCATCCTAATGATGCACATATGGAATATGTCTGTTCATCATATTAACCATAATAGCTTTTCACCAAGCAATTGGAGATGAAAATCGTAAAAGGAATAAGAGCTCAATTAACGGCGGTCATAACAAGAAACTTTCTTATAACCAATTATGTGAGACCTCATTTATGTATGCACGAACTGATACGCTTTTTTAATATTAAACCAACATTAGTACAAGAGTGTTTACGCTGAAAATGCGACCTCATTGCGTGGTCATATGGTGGTTAATCCTTTTAACAATTTTTCGACTTGGTCTCTTTTATTGTGATGAGTTCATTAAAAATAAAACCAAATTGTGTACACAGTACCAGGGAAATAAGTTTATTAAAAAAGTTTAAAGTAACAACATAATCCTAATTTATTTTTAAAGCTAATATACATAGGTATGGTATAGTAAGTATATTAACTACATAATTTTAGCTACTGTTGTTGTTGAATATATTTATTGCACAATTTTATTTATTTTTTAATTATAAAATGATTACAATTTTAATACTATTTATGTAATATTAAACAATATAATTAGAGACAAGTGGAAGTAGGGAAGGGAGGCCTTTGTCCTGCAGTGGGACACTATAAGCTAATATAATAACGATAGTACAATAACAATATAATAATTATGATTATACACATAAACAAAGATAATTTAAACTTAACTAAAAATAATGTTACAAAATAAATATACAATTTTATTGAATTTTTTCATGAATTTTTCCAATTATATTTTCTAAAGCGAAGTATATATCATCACAATTAATATCTTTTATTACGTATTGTACGCACTTGTTCGCCCTGCACTCGCAAGCCTTTTTAGGCTGGTTATCAGCCTCGTAAATTTCAATTTTTATCGTCCTTGATGATGCAGATATATTTTGAGCCCTTGTTTTAGTATAGGAGTATACTTGAACTTGTTGACGCTTTTGTGGAGCTGATGATGTCCCACGTTTTCTCTTTAAATTGAGTTTAGATGACTCGCCTGCGTTTGGTTCCTTTGGCGGGCATGGGATAAAGTTAAAAAGGTCTTCAGAGTCCTGGAACAAAAAAAATAAAAAAATAAAAAATAAGTATACACGTAATAAAAAATTAAATATTATTAATAAAGAGCAGAAAAAAAATACTCACCAACATTTTATGTAATTATCCCAAACAAACACTCACAGTAATTGTTACCAATTAAATATACTTTTTAATTTTTTGCAGTCATATATATGAACAAGTTCTAAAACTCTAATGATACAATTGAAACTGTATGTGTTGAAAGCATAGAGTTCAATTTGATAATATGTAGCATGCATAACGAGCACACATCTTTTTCCTAATTTAGAAAACGGCGCCACAGCGTCGCGGGTACCTGAGATGAAATTCTAAAAAGGAAGTTTTATGTACCAAGTGTTAGCCTAGTAGTATGAACCTTACAACGTTTATTCTTTATGTTAACTTATAAAAGGAAAGAAAGGATTTCATACAGTCTTTATTACATTGGACATAAGCATAGCGGTCTACTCCTTTCGGGCTTCGGCAAATACAACTGAGATGCAATGTTTTATGTATACTTAACAAAGGCATGATAATAAACATGCTCACAAGTGTTATAATGCAAGTATAATGAATGTCTTAACAGATCGTATTTCTGTATGCTACATCGTAAGTTTAGATTTAGACAATCAATCTCTTACATATTACAATGCAACAGATGCAAAACAATACATCACGATACTAGGAAGTCGGATTCCCGCTGAATGAACAGTTGCGAATCGAACGCAATCCTTATTCGACTGTATTGTTATTGAATACGATATGCACATTACGATCTGCTTAAGCAGTAGAATTGGGGCGTTTTGCATCACGCAGCTCGAGCGCAGCGAGAGCAAGTGATGCAGAACCCCCAATTATACCCTACTACCGTGGCCAGCACGATCCCCAGACCTAAACCATTTGGACCCCTTTTTGTGGGGTTACGTAAAAGAAAAAGTGTTCGTGAGTGCGTGTGCAAGTGAGTACGAAATGCGAGACCGCATCACAAATGCTTTCCAGAGCCGGAAACCGGAGCGATTCTAAGGTACCTACGCATTTTTCTTTTTTTATCATTTATCAGTTACCATGTTATGATTGTTAGATTTTCTTTTATAAGTAATGCGGCTATCTTTTAAATAATAATTTATTGTTATTAAAACTTGGCGCGAGCGCGACTGTTTGTCCGAAAGGTAAGGTCGCGGCGCTGCCCATAGTGTAAAGTAATAATACTAAAAGCGCTGCCGTTCGCTGCGTGCGTTTGCGGTGGTAGCGATACATTGCGTGTAAGGTAATGAAACAAATCGGTTTAATTGGATTCCCATAACGTTCCTGAAATAATTTCATGTACCGGTCAACTTAAGACGATATACTGAATCTACCCTATCAGTTTGCGGAAGGCTGTCCCTTAAACCCTGTATTTATTGAATTTACAATAAATGAGACTAATTTGATTACTTAAATTATTTAATTATATTAAAATTGTTAAGAGGCCGTTTTTATTACGACCGGCTCGCAGTGTTGCCAGAGCAAAAAAACGAAGAAGTAAAGTTGGCAACACTGGTTTAATCGGGTAAACATTGTGCAAAAAATCGGGGAAACGCGGAGGCGGGAGGCTATTCTGTACGTTGGACGGGATCGTAGGTATACCTACGGCGCGGCGATCGGCGCGGTGGGCGCCTCGGCCGCTGCGCCGTGACCGTGGCGCGGTGAGTTCAAACGACTCCAGCTAGGTAGAAATTGAACAGCTGATTTCATGCGTAGTTCTTTAGAGAATTCACACAACCATTGCGTATTTTTTTGTTTTAGCTGTGTTATTTACATTAATGTTATTCTTCATACAGAGAATGTAATTATACATTGAAATAGAGGTGTAGGAATTGGAAAAACGAAAAAAAAATTAAAATTTTCCTGAAAGAATTTTCACTGGAATATGATTCAGAACAAGGAGCTGATTGCACCCTGTTAATTTGTGGAGGGCTGTCCCTTACACCCTGTATATATGGCTTAAAAAAAATACCGTGATTGGGCCACTTTATAAACCAAAATCTTTAAAGGGAAAAGTGATTCATTTACTTTACTAAATTTAACTCAGCCATGAGTTCCCTCAATCTTTTTTCCTTTTGAAACCTCGGACATGCTTTTGACAGAGAAATGTGTTCCCCTCCACAATTAACACATCTCATATCCGTAGTTTCACAATTTTCATGATTTTTCCCGCATTTGAGACATATCACCTTGCTACTAGGACATTTTTTATGTATGTGGCCAAATCTCCAACAACGTGAGCATGGCGAAACAGGAAATACATAAGGTTCGACTTTTATTCTCAAATCATGAGTGTATACATATGGTGGTAAAAAAGAACCTTTGAAGCCAAGGCGCACAGCTTCACTTGGCGACCATCCATCTTCCCCAAAGTTCTTGCGATTCAGACGTAGAACTGAAATTAGCTTGGCTGGTTCAGGACAGAAAATATTCTCCAAAATGTTTTCGTCTGTCAACTCCAAGTCTACATCACGTATCACTCCGTAGGACATACTATTCTCCATTGCTCTGTGAATATTCCATCCTTGATCGAGAAAGTATTTGCACGTCTCTAATTTCTCAGCACTGATTTCACTACCCAGTTCTATACGAACTCGGTATGAATTGATAAACTTTAATCTCATTATATCTGTAATATTCTGATCTCTAAATATCTTAGCCAAATTAAATTGCTTTGGTAGTTTTTCTTTGCTGGATATATATACTTCTATTTTGTATCCTTAAGTTTTTTTGCTTTTTCGAGTTACTTCTGTCCACTCCTCATCGCTGCTTCCTCTCATTCTCTTCTTGGTTTGACTATCTAGATTAACTAAATTTTCATTTGAAGTTGAAATGTCGTTTATAACCTCCTTCATATCATCATTATTTATTTCATAGCAAATTTCATTAATATCGCTCATTGTATTCGTAGATACGTTGCATCTATAGCGCACCAGTGGCGAACCGGTTTGCCACGCGCGGGACCTTTCTAAGCTCTTAGGTACTTGCTTATCAATGGTCAGACGGTCAGTGAATTAAACTGACGTAAACAATTACAACACAACTCGTTCGCACGAGTGCCGCGACGAAACTGTACATCGATCTTAACACTCAACTACGACAAAAAGCAGAATCAACGTTTGAGCAAGATTTTTTCAAATTATTAAATAAAAGCATTTTTGGTAAGACTCTGGAAAATAATGAACAAAGAGTAGATGTTAAATTAGTTAACAAATGGTGCGATTCAAACAATAAAACGAAAAAGACCCCTTGTGCCGAGAAACTGATAGCTAGTCCATATTTTCATAGCGTTTCTGTGTTTTCTGATGATCTAGTAGCAATACAAATGAAGCCTTCGCGTGTTATTCTCGACAAACCTATATACATAGGGTTTACTGTTTTGGAGTTATCTAAAAGCCATATGTATGATTTTCACTATTCCATCATCAAGCCTTTTTATGGTAACCGAATTGAATTGTGCTATACTGACACGGACAGTCTTATTTATAATGTAAATACTTGCAACCTTTACAAGGATATCAATATGCATTTTCTAAAATATTTTGATACCAGAGTTTAAACTGCCAATTATAAATAAAAAAGTTCCAGGATTGTTTGAGAATGAAATGGGAGGTAAAATTGTCAAAGAATTTGTAGGACTGCGCTCAAAACTTTACTTTATTAAAACGTTAGATAAAACAATAAAAAAAGCAAAAGGCATAAAAAAATCCGTTGTAAAAAAAAAATATTTTTGATTATGAAAACGTATTGTATAAAAAATGTGTTGTTTTTTTTAATATTTCATGTTTTTTTTTAATCAATAAAACATGAAATATTTACACAATGTGTAAATAAAATAGCATTGTCAAGTAATGATGATAAACGGATGCTGCTACCAGATAAAGTATCTACTTTATCCTGGGGAAATGCAACCACATTTATATAATTGAATGTCTCAAATAAGTTAATAGGATGTGTAAAACTAGATGAATAAGTTAGTATTAATTAGATAAGTATTAAACATAAGTTTTTGATTAAGATAATTATGTAAGAAATTAATAAATAAATGTTATGTAAAAATATACAATAATATATTTTATTTCCATTCCTGATGTCAAATATTTACAAAAAAGTGCTCAAAGCATACAAGATCAGACTTGTTAAAACTGCTAATTGATAAAATACCATAGACGCATGTGTTATAAACGGGGAAAAATATGCAATGTAAATTATTAACTTTCAAGTTTACTAAATAATGAAGTACTGTAAATTAATCATGTACGTCAGGCTGGCCCGGCCCCATGGAATTTAATAATGAGATTGTTATCAATCCAATGTACCCGGGTATACTAATATATGTAACACCTTCATTTTCAATGTAACTCTTTTTAAAAGAAATTACGTGCACTTCTTAGTGGCAGGGCCAGCCTGACGTTTTCAGCCCGGCCACCTTGTTTCCCACTAATCTACAAAAAATATATTCTGAATGAATGAATGTTCGATGTTAAGGTAATATTGATATTACTATAATTTTTTGATAACTGTGTTATTATCAATGTGTAACCTTTTTTTACATTATTTTTAATTAACAATTGTTATAGTATCTAATTAATATAAGTACAAATGTTGTCTAACTAATTTCAAAAATGATTATTAAAAAAATATGACAATTACCAATTTTGTTTCACTCAACAAACCAAATGTCCTGAAATTAGTTAATAAATGATAGTCACTCTTCGGCAAGTTTCTCAGATTTTGATAATCTAGTCAAACAGGAGGCTTAAAGGTATACGACTAAAACGAAACGAATGTAACTTTCATTTCATAGCTGTATCAGGTTTTACTGTACAAATTAGCATAAGATTTTAGGGAATATTACCGCTTTTAGGTGGCCGGGCTGAAATATAATTTCAAGTGATTATTCTTTCTAAATATGTATTATAATTTAAAATGAAAGCGTTACATGTATTCTATATCTCTATATCTCATTATGTACTGGTATTATTTTTTGGCAGGTGTTGCAGTTTTACTGTTTTATAGTAACGAAATAATTTCAGCCCGGCCACCTGCAACCGCTAATATTTCGTATGCTATTGCATTTTAGGATTCGATTTTGTGTTACATATGCATAAATTATAGGGTACATTTCATCTGTAGCACAATATTGCCAGTATTTTTTGTAGATTAGTGGGAAACGAGGTGGCCGGGCTGAAAACGTCAGGCTGGCCCGGCCACTAAGAAGTGCACGTAATTTCTTTTAAAAAGAGTTACATTGAAAATGAAGGTGTTACATATATTAGTATACCCGGGTACATTGGATTGATAACAATCTCATTATTAAATTCCATGGGGCCGGGCCAGCCTGACGGACGTAATTAATCAGGTGGCTGATGTAAGTCAACTACTAGTAATGTTTTACTGATTATATTTCATGTTTATGGAAAATAGGTTCTTTATTCTATAGTTATTTTAAAAACAAGCTTTTCTACACTAAAACATGTATTTAATCATAATCACACGTCATACACCATGATATACGACATTGTATAAAATATATAAAATAAAATATAAGATAATACAAATGTTCATCACTTTTACTATACAAAATGTTTAACAAAAATAGCAGCAAAATAACAGTATTAATACTTAACTTTATATCGGTGTATACTCCTTTGCAGCAAGACAAAAAGTGGTCCGAAAGTCAGTTGTTATCACCTTTTATACCTTTCTACCCACATAAGACAATTTATCAATTAATTAACTATTTTAAATCATAAAATTGTACTGAAAATATAAGAAACATATTATAACATCCGCAAACACTATTTTAAATAATAATTTACATATGAAATAATATTAGGCTAATTGTATTTAATGGACATAATTAATTGCGAAAAAATATTACAACTTCCGGTAACAGTATTAGACATTTTATTTAATTACAATATTTCATAATTTTAATTCTATTTTACGTTATTTATCACGGCCATACTGACATGTAGTTCGTTCTCGGACTACATAATAGAAACTTACTACTAATTATTATCACTATGTACATTTGTAAGGACACTTAACGCTAATACATATTTCATTGTTATAGTCCTAATATCACATCAAAAGGACAAAATAACAACGGTTAGTTCTTTGACATCCATCTACACCCCTCACCTGCTGCACATGAGTCGGGTTAGAGCAAAGTAACTAACTTCAGCAGTTCCAATAGTTCCAATCATTTCCCTCTATACGATTTGTCACATCCGACATTTATTACATCATACGTTTGTCACATCTGACATTTAGTACATCATACATTTAGTACATCATACATTTAGTACATCATTATCACATAAAAATACAAAGTTTTTATATCAATAATACATAAGTTTCACACAAGTGTAATACAATACATTATTTTTTCACTTCACATAGCTTTAGAACATAATTTTTCGATCATGACTCAATCATTTTTTTTTTTTTACATATACATAATAATTTCATAGGATGTTAACAATACATTATTCGATATCATCAATCCATTCTCCCGACCATAGTCTCAATTTATCCTTGGCGACAGTTATATTTCTCAAATTCCCTATTCCCCTTAAGGAATACCTATCATTAGGCAAGATAGCGATTATCTCGTAAGGACCTTTAAATCTGGGACTTAGTTTATCATGACGCCGGTGGTCTTGGTTAACATAAACTGTATTTCCAACATCAAAAACATTAGAATCTCTCCTTACTGTGTCAAATCGTGATTTAAATGTCAATAACTGTAGCTACATATCTTTCTACTTGGCCATTACCCCTAGGTGTGCCCGTGGCAACCATATGGTGTTCTATTTGTAATTCTCTAAACAAAGAGCGAATTTGATGAGAACTGAAATTGGTGCCCCTATCAGTAATGACTAATGACGGGGTTCCAAAAATGGTAACGATTTCTCATATGATAGGCACTAATTCGAGGGAGTTGAGAGTTTTGAGAGGTTTAAGTAAGCAAAATTTGGTAAACCCATCGACTAGAAGAAGAATATGTTTGTATCCCTCACTTGTTTGTGTAAATGGACCTGTACAATCTAGATGGACTGTGTGAAAGGGGACAGGAGTTTTCTGTATGGGATGTAAATAACCCTGTTTTGGACCAGAATGACCTTTTCGTTTTACACATATTAAACAGTGCTTCAAGTATTTTCTTACAAAAATGGACATACGAGGAAACCAAAAATATTCACAAAGTTTTTTGAATGTTTTAGTAAATCCTACATGACAGTTCTCATCGTGAAATAACTTTAGAAGGCTAAATCTGGATCCCTTTGGCACATATAACTTAGGTTCATTGGGCCTTACTTTGTAAAACAACAAATTATTCTGTAACAAGTATTGATTATCATCTAATTCACCGGATATGACTTGGGCTATTAAATTTTGAGTTTCTACATCATTTTGTTGGGCGGTTTCTAACCAAGGTAGTGGTTCTTCAATCAAATTTACAGAGCTGCACGACCTAAGCGATTTTTTATTGGTTTGTATATTGGCAGTATGTATTGACAAAGAACCAGTTATGGAAGAATCAGAAGAAATTGAATTTACCACTGGGTTACGGCTAAGAAAATCTACATGTCCTATATGTTTACCCTTCTTTTAAACGATCTCAAAATTAAAATCTTGTAAAAACGTCCACCAACGAACAACACGGGGAGACAAATCCTTTTTATTAATTGTACTTTTAATAGAGTTACAGTCCGTAAAAATCTTAAATGATATACCTAGAAGGTATACTCTAAAATGTTTCAAAGCATTATATATAGCCAAAGTTTCCAGATCATACGAACAGTATTTAGATTCCGCGGGTGAAGTTCTTCGACTAAAATAAGCTACAACTTTTTTAACATTATCCACTCTTTGTATTAATATAGCTCCAAAGCCTAAGGAACTAGCATCTGTATATAGTTCAGTTGGTAATGAATGATTAAAAACTATTAATAAGGGTTTACTAGACAAGTGTTCGATAACGTAATTTCTAGCCATATCTTGCTCCATTCCCCACTCCCATTTCTGGTTATTTTTTGTCAATTTAGTTATAGGTGCAGTTTGGGTTGCGAAATTGGGAATAAATTTTCGGAAGTAACTGGCAAGACCCATAAATTGCCTTATTTGTTTAACGTTTTTGGGGATTGGGGAGTTTACTAAATCGGCTACCTTTGTCTCACTAGGCCTAATACCTTCCTGTGTTATAATTCTTCCTAAATATTCTATATTTTGAACAAAAAACTTACATTTTTTTAGATTTATAGTAAATCCCGAAGAACATAAAGCTTGAACAGTTTCATCTAAGTAGCAAAGCCCTTCCTCTATTGTTGAAAATTGAATTAAAATATCGTCTATATAGACCAAAAGAAATTTTAAGTTCTGCACGGCTTTAGTGATAGCCCTTTGGAAGACAGAAGGTCCATTACAAATCCCAAATGGCATCCTTAAAAACTCAAAATGCCCATCGGGTGTCACAAAAGCAGTGTATTTTATCGAGTTTGGTTCAACGGGAATTTGATAAAAACCATTTTTCATATCAATAGAAATAAAGAACTTTGCTTTACCCAACTTATCGATTTGGTCTTCGATTAGAGGGAGAGGGTAACGATCTTTATCTAAAATTTTATTAAGTGACCTATAGTCTATACATAAACGATCGCTGCCGTCTTTTTTCTTAACTAAAATAACTGGATTTGCAAAGGGAGAATCGCTTTCACGAATTATGTTTTGCTTCAAGAGTTCTTGAATTATCTCATTTACCTTCTCCCTTTCTATTGGTGCCAATCGATAAGGTCGATAATTCACAATTTCATCTTTTATCAACCGTAACCTGAGTTCACCGGTTTTTACAATGGTTGTACTATCCAAGATGGAGGGATATTTTTGAAATATGTTCCGTATATTATTTTGTAATTCTACATCTAAGTGATCAATTTTTGAAGTTAATTCGAACAAATCAGACGTATTTGTAAAAATCATATTAACTTCTGGTTTAGTAAGAATCGGCCGCCTAATTAAACGACTACCTAATGAATTTGTTACGATTTCTATATCATGATACTGAACAGCGTGTCTGCCGATTAATAAATCGTATTTAAAATCCTCAGAATACAGAACAAACCAGAAGCCGCGTTCACTCAATTACATGTCGTCAAATGTGTCCAAAAACAATACGTCAATCCCCCCGCCAGCCGCACTTCCCACCCGCGTAGTGTTGCCGACAGTGGAACAATTCCCTGGGTTTGGGGTAATTTTACAACGGGAGGGTAAAATATAGGTAAACTCAACAAAATAGGTAAACTTACGATAAATGCAACAGACTAGTTCACACATTTCACGATTCCTGACTGTGTAAATCTTAGTTACACCTACTATACACAACAAATAAAACAAAGCTTCAATAAGTACAAAGGTTTTATTGCGTTCCCTTTTGCTGGTTTATATTTTTATATGTATTGTCTTTAGACTCGGAACTAAACATTAGAAGTCTACTTACTTTACTTAGTTCCTGAGATTAGCGCATTCTAGCAAACAAACAAACAAACAAACTCTTTAGCATTATAATTAGTATAGATATATCTTAGTAGGATATGCTGTTTTCAAACCACCTTTGTCATAAATATATCTCTTCAAAGTGAATTGAGCAAACTATGCTCTGGCTAGATGGTTTCCAAAATTAATCTAACCGTTTGTATGATTTGTATTTATTTTTTTGTCAGGGAAACTAATATGACATAGGCTCCATAATGGATAAAAATATAACCCACAACAAATAAATAAGTGGGTAAAATTTTCACCAAAAATGACAACACTCACAAAATGGCCGCATCACTTTCATAGAAAAATAAATCGATAAAAAAAATTCAATAATTAATTAAATATACTATTGCAGTCGATGCTTGCAGATGAAATGTAATCTTATACACTTTTTTCGTAATTCCAGTCGCATTTTTACTCGTAGTAATAACACAAGACGGCATAATGAAATTAAAATTGATACTCGTAAATACGTCACGACATGACACGTGCCAAAATTGACTGATCGTAGAAATTTCATACTATTCTAGTTGAGAATGGTTTTAGTTGCTTTAGTTTGAAGCGCGATGACGCCTTCTGGTTTGTTCTGTATTCTGAGATGCAACCCTCTCTTCAAAGCAGCATTGTGCAAAACGCTCTCCCTTACGTCGGCAAACCTTCTTCCTTTCATCATTGCCATGAATTACAATTTTAAACTCATCAGAAAAGAGTACACAGCTCCTATCTTGCTGTGTCCAATTTAAATGACGGCGTGCGAAATGAAGGCGCACTGTTCGATGGGCTAGCGTTATTTTGGACCCTCTAGCTGGCTTGTGTGGTACCATATCGCGTTCTTTTAACCTTCTCCGACAGTTCAAGCGATCACAGATACTCCGTGGAAGTCGCGAAGTTGGTTTTATATCTCACTGGAGGTAAGGTGACGATTTCTCAAGCTGGTCGTCACGATGAATCAAATTTTTACACACTTTTTCAAGAATTAAATCCAAATAAACCAATACAACCAAGTTTTCTTAATATTCGATTGTTTGATATCAACAAACAGGCTCCAAATTGTCTTTTGTTTCTTTAAATACTGTGTTCGAAATTCAAAAAAGACTATTGAATGAAATTGTTAATGTGCCAGGTTCAAAACTACATAAAAACTTTTTGCTCGACCTAATATTAAAATTAAGCTAGGACCAAACGAAACTGAAAATACTAGGTGGGCCAATATATGTGTCCAGAAGTCAAAGATATTCTCTTCGCCAGAAGTGTATAATGCTTTTATTGTATACTAACCGGTTTGAAAAGTGCCGCAACAACTGAAGAGATTATTGCATTCTTCGTGCACAATATTATTTTATTTAGTTCTTCAACGTTTTGCCTGTGGCTTTCAACGTTTTCCTTGGGTAACTCCTCACGGAGATAGAGCCTTCCTGGTGGAAGACAAGAGCGTCAGAAAATTAATATCTAATAAAGCCTACATGAACATCTTAAATATTAATATAAAATAGCTTTTGATATTAATTTCAAGATATACATGTTCATGCTGACATGAAGCTGAATGACAGATTCAAAACCACCAAACCAAAATACTATCTAGCCATTTGTTCAAAACCGCGGTGAAGTCAATCTCATAATAAACATAAATTGATAAGCTTCGCGCATTCAATGAAATTTTATGTTCTGGCACAAACAAGAAAGCATAAGAGCAGATTGAGTTAGGCTACTCATGCTTTGTAATTATATAGCAATGGTAAGACATTCATGTTCTGAACAGCTGCAGCAGCTAATGATATATTATACCTGAGTATATTATACCTGATTTCTGTACTTTCACACATTTCGCACTTCTTTGCGCGAGACTGACCAGTGCTGAGCAGTGGAACCTCCGTAGAGCTGCTGACTGGAGACAAAATAAACAAATAGTTACAACTGAAACAAAAGTTTAGATATGATTTAATTCCTCATGGTTTGCTTCATACATGTCTATATCCATATTTACAAAAAAAATACTAACAGAAAGTTTTGAAATGATATACCGTATAATAGTAAACCGCCACTGAACCCCAGCAGTTAAGGCGTATAGTACCCTCAATAACCTTGAGCATACTAGAGCACGATTGGTGAGGGCTGCGTCCGCCCGATTTTTATATATGGAAATCCCAATAATATAACATGTTCTTTGCAAAATATTGACTGATTTACATAAGTGCTGCCCACTTTGTAGTAAAATTTAACACCGATTGATCTATTCAAAAAAACCATGCCATTTAGAAGGAATAGGCATTCATGAACAAAATAGCGTGTTGGTAAATATTTTTTTACTGCTTAACTTTTCGTCATAAGCAAATCAAATTTACTAGATTATAAAATGGGTTATTAATATTATTTTCTATTTAACTAAATGAATACATGCATTAATTTCTACAATTTATTTTCCTTTTTGAAGTCGGAATATTTTTGTTAAAAATTATTTATTTCACCATTTTAAGTAATAGGCAGAGCAAGCAAGTATAATGGTTTTCGAATGAAAAGACGACGGTTACTTGAGACCGAAAATCACGGTATTAGTAGTAGTCCTGAGTTAGTCAGTATTCAGTGCTGAAAATCGTGAGGAATTCCCTCGACTGTCAATGGTCTCCATCATCATGTACACTGCAGACCTTCAATATACTTACATAATCCATATAGATGTAAAGTTCTCATCAATATAAATGAATTAAGTCCAAGCACAACGTTATTACTCCAAATAGTCAAAAAGATCCCACGACAGTCTTCCTGCTCCATCATCAGATTTACTCAATAACTTCATTGTAACCCATATTGGTGTGTGAGTTTTCATCGATATAAATGAATTAAGTCCAAACACGAGGTAGTTACTGTGAACCGTTCAGGAGTTCCCTGAGCTGTCCTTCGTTCTCATTATCAGACCCCTAATGACAGTGACGACCAACCTTGGTGCAAAATGCTCACCAATACGAATCATTCAAGCCCAAACACAAGGAAACTACTCCAAATAGTGCAGGAGATCCCTCGACGGTCTTAAGGCACCATCATCAGGTCGAGTTCGACCATCGGCAAGTTGTAGCTTTGTAAAAAGCCTACTAAAACAACATGCAAAATCACTACTCGCCCCTACAATTTTCGAAACTACCCCTCGGTTTCCCTAAAGTTCCATCATCAGATCCTGACCTCATGAAAATGGGACCCTCTCGGGTGACCTTTCAAACAAAACAAGAATGGAAATCGATTCATAAATGGCGGAGTAATCGGTGAACATACAAAAAAACAATCAGCCGAACATAGTACCTCCTCCTTTTTTGAAGTCGGTAAAAAATATAAAACAAGATTTTCGGAATACTGAAAGCCGTAGTCACACGTTGTCAAAGTGCTACGGTAGACAGGTATATGCAACGTGTCACTTTACACTTTTTTTATGTATATTCGCGGTATTTATTACAGGTAAGAATGCATAGCAATTTAGAAAAAAAATAAGGCAGCATTCGACAAAATTAATCAAATCTTACTTTTTTACCATATCGTAGAACACCCAGATACAACGCTTTTGTAAAATTTGAATACTAACCGGCTTGAAGAGTGCGGCAACAACTGATGATATTCTTGCATTCTTTGTGCACAAAAGCCTATTTTTTTTATTTAGTTCCTCAACTTTTTGCTTGTGACTTTCAACCGTTCTCTTCAACAACTCCTCCCTGAGAAACACAAGAGCGTCAGAACGATAATCTTTTATCAAGGCTACATGAACATGTTACAAATTAGTATAACACGATACACGGTATAATTAAGGAAAGGTAGCAGAAAACACAAGGCGAAACACAAGGTAGCTACTGTTATCCGTTGAAGAGTGACTCCGATGTAAGCCCTGCAAGTCCTTTCGTCTATATTTCAGCTCGATCATCACGTCAAATTCAGACCTTCGTAAAATTGTAGTGCTTTAAAATATCTAAGAACTTAGTTGCTAAACGAGTAAAAGGACTAGGCATGGTACATTATTGTGTACTTGCCCGCACGGCTACCCCGGCTGAACATATAACCAATTCTTCCGCAGTGTAGTCACAGTACAACTACATTGTGGGGTATTGGTATCTGTGAAGCACCCGCGAGGTCTACGAGCGAGGTACTCTTGCGCACTGTCCGCAGACCCGAAAAATTAACTTATGCATAAACATACATATATAATGTACTAAAATTGTGATAACAATTCTAACTAACCTATCTAACCGGTTTGTAAATTGCCGCAACAACTGAAGGTATTCTTGCATTCTTCGTGATTTTTTATTTAGTTCTTCAACCTTTTGCTTGTGGCTTTCAACTTTTCTCTTCAACAACTCCTCCCTGAGAAACACAAGAGCGTCAGAACGATAGTCTCTTATCAAGCCTACATGAACATGTTCAAATTTGTTATAAAATAGCTTGTGCTAGTAATTACAAGATAAACATAATAAAACAAATTGCTGATATATACAGGCTATAAATAATATTATGACAATACATTTCGCACGTTTTGAATCATTTGTTCTTATACTTTATTCACATAATTCTAAAAAATGACAATCAGTACTTATCTACTACTCGTAGAAGGCTATACGCAATCTTATGCTAATATAAATAAAAGTCAATATAATATAGAATCACTTCAAAGCAGTTGAGTAATAAATTAAACAAACACCAATATACATAGTAGATAGGTATATTCATGCCAGATTCTGGTATTCCATTGAAGACAAAAATGTAATCTAGCCAGCTGTTCAAAAAAGGGGTGAAGTCAATCTCATAAACACATTATAAATTGATAGAAGTTTCGCGCATTCAATGACATTTTACGTTCTGGCACAAAAGGAAGCATAAGAGCAGATTGAGTACAGCTACGCATGCTTTGTAATTATATAGCAATGGTAAGACATTAAGATACTTAGTCATACTTTTTTTTTTTTTTTTTTTTTTCCATTTATTCACTACGATCTGTCACATACTGGGGACATTAAGTAGTTGGCTGGTCGGGGTCTGTCATGACATGCTCGGAATGTGACCTGAGTCACTTCCTACTTTACTTTATTGTGCTTTAAGTATGTCCTGGGGCATTTTTCGTTTTAGTCGACGAGTTGCGTGAGTTTCCTCCATCAAGACTTTCGCTAATCTATTTGGGTGGTTTGTGATCCTTTCTTTATAGGTTTTTATATGTCGTAGAATTTCTTGTTTGACAGTATGTACTTGGAGGTCGTGATGCAACTGTTCATTTGTCACGTACCAGGGAGCGTCGGTTACCATTCGCAGCATTTTGTTCTGGAATCTCTGCACTATTTCTATGTTAGAGTGAGAGGCTGTCCCCCATAATTGAATACCATAGGTCCAGATTGGTTTCAGTATAGCCTTGTACAAAAGAAGTTTGTTGCTCATTGGTAATTGTGATCGGCGACCTATTAACCAATAGTATTTCCGTACTTGCAATCCCAGTTGTTTGCGTTTGGTAAAGATATGCTTTTGCCATGTGAGTCGTTTGTCCAGGTGTAAGCCTAAGTATCTCACATGGTCAATGCTTGTCAGGTCAGTGCTTGGGGAATTTCAAGGTTGTTGAGCTTTACTGGTGGACATGTTCCTTTTTTCAGGGTGAAAGTAACATTAACTGACTTAGTTTCATTTGCCTTGATTCGCCACTTCTTAAGCCAATTTGAAATATTGTTTATTCCATTTTGTAAAATTTTTGACGCCTCTGCTGGATCTTCATGAGAAGCCAAAATTGCTGTGTCATCGGCAAAGGTTCCAGTTGTTATGCAGTCTGAGGTTGGTAGGTCTGAGGTGTAGATCAGGTAGAGTAGCGGTCCTAGGACGCTACCTTGAGGGACTCCCGCTTTGATATTACAAAGGCCTGAAAATGCCTCACCGTGGTTAACCAGGAAAAATCTATTCTCTAAGAAAGATTTGAGAATGTTATAGACGTAGATGGGGAACAACGTTTTTATTTTAAATAATAATCCTTCATGCCATACCCTGTCGAAGGCTTGGGATATATCAAGAAAGACACTCGCGCAGTACCTTTTGGCTTCAAACGACTTGTCTATTTCATTTATTAACCTATGTACTTGGTCTATGGTGGCGTGCCTTTGACGAAAACCAAACTGATGATCGGGTATCAGCCCATGCTGTTCTACTATTGGCATACTTCGTTGAAGTATCAGCGTTTCGAGTATCTTCGACGGTATGGGAAGCAGACTTATTGGCCGATATGACTTAGGATCCTCAGATTTTTTATCTGGTTTTAATAACATGATTATTTGTGCAGTTTTCCACTGCGGTGGAATGAACTGAAGTCTAACTATGGCGTTGTAAATTTCTGTAATCATTGTTATCCCAGAGTCAGGTAATTCTTGCAGGATTTTATTGGTAATGAGGTCATATCCTGGAGATTTCTTTGACTTGGCTTTTTGTATTACTTTTCTGACTTCTTTCTTTGTAAATCTTATCGGCGTAATTTCATCTGTTTCCGAGGCTTTCAGGTATTCTGTTACTGTCTTCTCGTGTTCTACTGGGCCTTCGTAGGGATGAGGTTGGAAGACATTTGATAAGTGCTCGGCAAAAACATAGGCTTTCTCTTGGTCGCTACGTGCCCAGCAATTATCTGCCTTCCTCAGGGGTGGGGATGTTGCTGCAGGTCGCTTGAGGTTTTTTGTTGCTTTCCAAAGAGAATAGTCAGTAGCTGAGGTGGCATCAAGGTCCTCAAGATATGCTTGGAATCCAGCGTTTCGATCTTGATCAAGGATGTCCTTAAGTTCTTTTATTTTGTGGTTTAATTGTTTCTTTGTATCAGGGCATCTGTTTTGTTGCCACAGTTTGCGAAGGTTTCTTTTTTCACGAATTTTGTCAAGAATACTTGGGGGTACGTATTGCTCAGCTGGTTTATGTTGGACTATCGGAGTCGAATTCCAAGCCGCACTCTGGATACTAGTGGTAAAGAATTCAATAGCATTTACAATGTCATTTTCCGTTTGAAGTGCAATTGGTCCGCCGAATGCCTCATCTATTAGGATACGAAACAAGGTCCAGTTAGTCCTTTTATTGTGCAATGTACATTTTTTGGTTGTTTCTGTAACTTTCGCTCCAATTTCCACAAAAATAGGAGAGTGGTCCGATGATAAATCCCAGCAACTACGACAAGTAATGTTGTTTTTAGCTATACCTTTGGTGATGCAAAAGTCAATTATGTCTGGTATCTTTCCTTTGTCAGAGGGCCAGTATGTGGGTTGTCCTGTTGAGATAACGTTCATAGCTCCTGCTTGTACGCTCTTAAAAAGTTCTCGGCCTCTTGGTAAGGTTAACCTGGAGCCCCAAAATGTGTGTTTGGCATTATAATCGCCACCCGCTATGAAACGATTGCCAAGAGTTTTGAAGTAATCATTAAACTGATCATCCTTAATAGTGTGTCTTGGTGGGCAGTAAAGAGACGATATTGTAATGTTACTTATACAGTCGTACACAACTACACTTGTGGCTTGGATATAGTCCTTTTGATATGATTGAGATTGATGGTGTTTTATGTTGGATCTAATAAGGATGGCTGATCCACCGTGTGCTTTACCGTCTGGGTGCATCGTATGGTATAATGTGTAGTTGGGGATTTTAAAGAAGCTCTTAGCTGTAAAGTGAGTTTCAGAAATTAGCATAACGTCAACATTATTTGTTTTTAAGAAAATTTTCAACTCATTTGAGTGGTTTGACAGGCCATTGGCATTCCACACGCATAGCTTTATGGAAGAGAATGTGTTGACAACTTCGACATGAGTTCAGCTAGCATCTGGGTCATTGTTAGCATTTGATTCATGAGAGTCTGTATTGAGCTATTAAAAGTTCGAAGAATATCCGCTATGTGTTGTTCGGTAGTGTTATTTTTGTTTGCTTCTGCTTTTTGGTCATTTTTTACAGCTGCTGCATATGACTTTCCTGGATTATTCTCAACGTTTCTTTGACTTACTTTGATTACATTTTCTGGGCTTTTAGGTTTTCGGTTATTGGGTTGTGTAATGGGATATTTTATTTTCTGTAACTCCTTGTAGACAATGCATCCCTTATAATTGGCTGGATGGTTACCTTCACAGAGAATGCATTTCACTTTGTCGGAACGTTCTTTCCTAGGGCAGTTTGTTGTGTGATGGGGTCCAGCACATTTCACACAACTGGATTGTCTGTGGCAGTACTTTTGTGTATGACCATATTGTTGGCAGTTGGAACATTGAGGAATTGCGCGTTTAGGTTTTGGTGGTTCAATTTCTATACGACAGTTAAGGAGTGATCTGATACTATATATATCCTTATTGTTAGGACTTGGTTGCAAGTCTATGAAAAACATTGGGAGGGGTTTTTTTGTTCTGCTGTTTTTGACATTCCAAATACTGTTTGGCTTATGGTGTAATTCTTCTAAGGCTTGTTTTATTTCTTCAGTATCATTAAATGTTAGGGAAAATATTTAGTTATAATTCCGCGACAAAAATCCAGGCTTGTTGCAGGATGCAATCCCACTCCTATGCAACCACGCATATGCACATGCAGCAAGGGTCCCACCCTCCCGCCCACATGCATATGCACACATACACAAAACGGAAAAACATGCCACGCAATCAAACCTATACTCGACACGTGTTTCGCCCCTCCACAGGGCATCCTCAGGAGATGTTGACTCGACGAGCGCTCGGCTGCGAATGAGCTAGTACGACAGCTCTCGCCTCTTATATAGTGTCGTGATGACACATAATCGATACAAACGTCTTTGTATCGATTGCATCAATTACACAATCGATACAATCGACACAAACGTCATTGTGATGCCTGCATCGACTATGATCTACCTGTAATCACACTTAAAAGAGGGGATGTAATTAAGTTTGTTTGCTCATTCAACAGTGTAAAATTACTATTATTATTATGTTTGGAGATTTCTAACTGCTCCAACACACACAACCGGAAATTTTTATCACAGACATGCAGAATAGTATACGTGTTATTGTCGCTCAAGGAATGGCCGGTGTCAATTAAATGTTTAGCGAAATGTGACTTGTCTGGATGGCCATTCCTGTAAGCTTACAGGAATGGCCATCCAGACAAGTTCCGTTTTGTGTATGTGTGCATATGCATGTGGGCGGGAGGGTGGGACCCTTGCTGCATGTGCATATGCGTGGTTGCATAGGAGTGGGATTGCATCCTGCAACAAGCCTGGATTTTTGTCGCGGAATTATAACTAAATATTTTCCCTAACATTTAATGTCATGGATTTCCGCAAAGTAACGCCTGATTCTATAAATTATCTTCTTCAGTATCAGTTGAGGGATGCATGTGTTTTAGTACTACTCTGAAGTTTTTCTCACCTTTAGGTTGGTATGTGAAGAACTCAGTGTTTCTACTTTTGAGTTCTTTATAAATAGTCGAGTATGACTCGGGGGATTTAGCCTGAATTTTGACTCTTTCACCTTGTAAGATTTTGATTTCGTAATCTTCGTGAGCCACGTCTTCTAACATTTTTGATAGGGGCTGAATATTACTGACCTTGTCAACGAAGAAAGGGGGAGGCTTTTCTATATGACGCGTTACTTGGTCTGCAGCTTTCGTTTCTTCAGGAATTGCTAGTTCCGCAAACATATTCGATGTTGGTACTGGTGCCGCCAGCCAATAACTCAGTTTGGTTTGTTTCTGGGTTCGTGACGTTGTTTCAGGACTGCTTCTCAGTCTCTTGCGACTGTTCTCTTTTTGCCAGTTTTGTGTGTCGTTTTGGTCGTTTTTATGAGCATTTTCCACATAAAGAGCCTCTAGGGTTTGTGTGTTAGTTACAGGCGCCTCTGATGATGTGCCACTGTAAGAGTTCGATCTAGGTCTGTTTATAAAGAGACCCTTATGAAAAATCTGCTGGGTGAGATTAGATTTCGGGTTATTAGTTTTTGTATTTATATTCTTAGAGCGAAATTTGCCCCCCCCAGAATCCGAGGGGCAGCCTGAACTCTGCTCGAGGGAGCAGTGTTCAGGGAGGGATTCTCCACGATCTGTGGTACCCTCCTGGGGTAGATATGTTTTAGATTCCGCCATTTCATAGTTTGTTGCTGATCCACAGCTTTGTCTTTTCTGTCGGGGTGTGATCCCTTAGGCCGCGTCTTACGAGACTAAAGGCACGCCCATGCCTACTGGTTTTGGTTCGCGCTAGGTATTTGATTTCCCTAGTACCTCCCATATCTGGGGGGCATTCCCTATCCACCACCTGGGACGCGGTCGATGGGAGTCCAGCAACTCCACACGACAAATAGTCATACTTGACCTCGTGTTCTGAACAGAAGCAGCTGCAGTGATACAAATTTAATTGGATTGTTAGATATCAACAAACAAGCTCCAAATTGTCTTTTGTTTCTTTGAATTCTGTGTTCTAAATTTAAAAAAAAAGACTATTATATCAAATTGTGAATGTGCCAGGTTCAAAACTGGATAAAAACTTTTTGAGCTAATATAAAATTTAAGCAAGGATCAAACGATACTGAAAATACAAGATGGGCCATTAGATGTGTCCAGAAGTGTATAATGCTTTTATTAAAATTGTATACTAACCATTTTGAAAAGTGCCGCAACAACTGAAGAGATTGTTGCATTCTTCGTGCACAATATTATTTTATTTAGTTCTTCAACGTTTTGCCTGTGGCTTTCAACGTTTTTCTTGGGTAACTCCTCACGGAGATAGAGCCTCCCTGGTGGAAGACAAGAGCGTCAGAAAATTAATATCTAATAAAGTCTACATAAACATGTTGAATATGTATATAAAATAGGTTTTGATATCAATTAAAAGACATACATATTCATGTCAAATTGAAATGATTCAATTGAAAATCACCCAACAAAAATATTATCTAGCCATTTGCTCAAAACCGTGGTAATTACGAGTATATAGCAATGGTAAGACATTCGTGTTCTGAAAAGCTGCAGCAGCTAAGTGATACAAATTTATACCTGATTTCTGTACTTTCACACATTTCGCACTTCTTTGCGCGAGACTGACCAGTGCTGAGCAGTGGAACCTCCGTAGAGCTGCTGACTGGAGACAAAATCAACAAATACTTAGAATCGCTAGGCTTGCCAATACACAGTCTTGTCATTTAATCATTATAGTCAGATATACCATTCAAGATTAGATACTTATACTGCTAATTTCGAAGTTAGATACATTTTGTAGGTACGTTTATTATAAACAAAAAAGAATCATTAAAAAACTACTTCCAAAACTTTTCAAATATCGTATTTTTATGCAAAAATACCTTAGGTATCAAAAATCACAATATTCACAATGGTTGTTGTCGAAGTTTTTCATTCCACATTTTTCTAAATAATGCATCTGGTGATTGAGAACAACAACATTCGATGCATGCATATTGGCTTAAAAGCGTCGCACAGCCGGCAATCTTTGTCCTCGTCTGACAACGATTGCCGGCTATGATTTTTGATTAGGTATTATGTATATAAGAAAATTAGGTTTTTTTATGTGCCATGGACTCCGCCCACGGGCTAAAATTTTTTATAAAAATATCTCTTCTAATCTACATATAACATTAAAAATAAAATTAATTACGTAGAATAGATAAATAAAACAGTAGTAGTAGTGGTAACGGCTTAATTGGCGGTGGTGATATTACATCAATTACTTCATTGAAATAAGCGTTCTTACCTGCTTGTGGAGTTTTCTCATCTGGTTGTGAAGCGGTGCACTCTTTGTAATGTTCCTAATGCGTGTGGAAGCAAATAGCCTGATCTAAAAAAGTATTCTTTTTGCTTGCCCGTATAACAGTTTTTGGAAGTTCCAGCAAAACGTATATACGCCAGCCAGTTAATGAAAATAAATTTAATAACGAGCAAATATATAGACTGCTCCTTTCTTACAAGCGCCTCGCGCAAAATTACGGAACATTATAACTTTTAATTCATTAGTTATACTTACTGTTTCTGATATCTGACTATCCATTATCCACATCCCTATTTTTCTTTCTCTTGAATATTGGTAAGCATTGTAAAATTTGTCAGTTAAGTTGGTGACGACTTTTCTAACAATCGGTTCTTAATATTTTGAGTTTAAATAGTTTTTCTTATGTTTTTAATTTGGTAAGACTTAATTCTAAAATTAAACGAGGCCTCGTCATATCGAAAAATCTTGTTGAAATTCTGTAATCAAAACAATTAATATATTATTTAAATATACCAACATATTACAAAATGTATTTTCAGAATGCAGACAGAAATTAAGTAAGTAGTATCTATGAAAAAGTGTGTTCACCTAGAAGTTAATGCTATCAATAATTAATGTTCACCTCCACATTAATGTTAAACTAGAAAAAGAACAATACCTAAATAATAAAAGGCAAGGAGCTTCACGGACGCTTCTTCCAATCCCACGCTCTTCACAGCCATGGTATTGGCGTCGATTCAGTAATCTTTATAAATAACTACCGGACATTTGATATGAAAATGGGACGTTGACATATGTCGGGCATGTCATAGTCCCGATGCATCCATCAGACATATGCTGTTGAGGTCAACAGCTTAAGTAACTGTGAAGTTACATACATTTGCGTTCTACCATTACCAAGACTGGGAGTTGTGAGGCAAAATCAATGATTGCATTATATAGCAAACCCCAGAGACTAGGCACGTGTTTGATGAATAAAAGTTACTTGTTTTCTATATAATGTCAAGCAGACAAGGTACGTACCTCTATCAGAGGAGACCGTTACGAGTCGCGCGTAGAAAGAAACTGCGCTCCAATGGCTTCAACATTTGCCCGCTCACTACGGTACCGCTTGACAATTTCATTTTGTTACAAGCCACTTCCTTTCCCTACACGAGAATAGTTCTATTAATAAATACTGTTTAATATGTACATCATTATAATAAATCTAAGTTTGTATAAATCTTACTTTTCCAGTTTTAATGAAGTATTCTACATCATCTCCCAAAACTATGTCCCCTTTAGTAATGAAATCAAAGTTTTCTTTTATGGAACCAACCACTCCGTGATATTTGCCAGGTTGCGCGGGATTTTGAAGGCGAGAATGACACGCTCCGAATGAACCTCTGTAAAGTTATAACTGTTATTCGACACATCAACAAATATCAAATGCAAATTAGCCTTTAGATTCGAAAGTTACCGCTGATTTGTTGCTTTCTGCAAACTGATAGCGTCACCAGTAAGCAAAGCACTATCCTCAATGTCGTCTTTAGAAGGTAAAAACGATTTACGAACATTATCATGCGATTTTTTTCCAGTATTGTCACCCTTTTCCTTTATTTCTCTGCCAGCGCGGGTTCCTCTTAACACCTTGAATGAAATAAAAATACGAACATATATTTCATTGCCGCAATATAAACACATAAGTAGGGGTAGATAAAGGTACATTATATACCACAGATGCAATCTTGGTCACCGTTGAAACTATTGGCTTTCCAGTGCGACGGTCATACTGCAACTCGAACTCAACAGGGTCTCCTATCTTCAGATTTTCAGTATTACCGCTAAATTGGCTAAAGTTAAAGAACAGCCGAGCCTGTCTCTCACAGCACTGAATAAATCCGCAGGAGTGCAAAAGTTTTTCAATAATGCCGGTCTCTCGAATAGGTGGGTGATTCACGCAGTATTGTTGCGACGAATAATGTTTATCAAATCCAGAGGAATAAATCAAATCGTCGTTTGGACCATTTTTGTAACCCAGAGAGTAGTGATCGGCACCACGGGTCTTTGATTGGCCACTGTCATCATCCATAGTTGAATCCATGTTGGGTACTCACCTAAAAACAAAATAAATTTTGGTCGAAAATTTATTATTTGTTTTATATACGAGTATGAAAGTTATCAGATTGTGAGACGCGTGTATCAACATTAGACCTGTGTTAAGAAGATTATTAATAATATCTTCACAAATCCATTGTGAATAAATAGCGTTACTTCTAAACGGCGAATAATCATGTGATTTGACATCAAATCAATCGTAACTATAAAATACTTATTTAGTATTCTAGAGCTTTCAAAAAATGAAAGCAGGTTGAAAACGGGCAGGTATCTAAGTACTTTCAAGAACCTATTCAATTCCATCACACTTGAAGAACTACGCCAGAAGCGTGGTGGTTCTGGTCTTCAAAAGGGGTGATAACCTGGCGTCTAAGCTTTGTATATATCATATTTTTGGGGGTCATCACGAAGCGTCTCGAACGAAGGCTAGAGGTCTTCCAGCCTCCAGAACAAACCACATCATACTAAAGACAGAGGGGCTATAAGCAGTCATTGTGTCTAGCGTGTTCTGTTAATTCTTGTGGAATAGAATTCCTTCGATTCAATCGAATTTGGGCGGCCTACTCTGCCATGCCACGTCGACTATAAAGACATCGACGTGCTAAAGTATTTGAATAGGCCATACGCATTTCGTAGCCTGGGTGTCTGGTGTAATCGACAATCATGTTTTAATGAATAAATAGACACTCTTTATAAAAAAAAACGCAATACCTAATGCCTTTACCGATTTAGCTAATTTTAGTCTTGAATTATTTGTGGAAGTCCAGAGAAGGTTTGTACGTAGGTTTGAAAACTTAAAAAAAACTAAATAAGTGCAAAATCAACAAGTATTAAATTAAATTAGGTATCTCATGATAAGAACGTGTAACTGTATTCCTCATGAATGAATGAATGACCTTCAGATTATTAATGTTCACTGCTTTATTTGTATTTATATTTGAAATAGACCTAGCCAAAGCTGATACCAATTATAAATATACTAGTTTTTATATAGACATAGTAGATAAGTACTTAATAAGGGTGTAAGTATGGGCTGTTGGGGCATCTTACCACTACTATCTTCTAAGCACTAATTATCTTGGCTGGATTTTTTATGTAAGTAGGTACTTATATCACACGCCATAAAGTTATATTTTACGCTTTTATGCGCTATGTTTTATTTAAGTTTTACTTATTTCATAATTATTTTCAACACTTACCCTCCAATTGACTTAACAATAAGTAATTTGTCATTTACTTAAATTATTTTGACTAGCGTATTGAACTGGCTGCCGTGCAACACGTGGCAAGTTCGTGTTCCAGCACGGAACAACCATCGTTTCCGTGATCCACAATTTGTTGTTCAGGGTCAAGATGTGGAGCTGATTTATAAAATTGTGAAAATTGTACGTTGGTAACGCACCCACGACAAAGAAAAGTAAATTGTTGTGTTAAATAATTATTAAAAGACGTTGCCCACCTTTTTTAATAACGGATGAAGGTAGAAGGTAGATTAAAATAACTTTTTCGATAATCTACCTACACGTGTTTAACTTATTGTTCCAAATGCGTCGAATTAGTAAAAGTAACGGTGTCATAGCTACATTTTAATACATTTAGGTACGCAGCGAGTATCCGAAAGAACAACGAATAAGACTGGTAAAAATTTCAAATGCCGCCGATTCCAACGCTGCCGCCATAAGACAAGACAATTCATAAATCAACATCCTTTGGTGCAAAATATTATATCGTATTCGTATACATGAAACATAATAGTTAGGACTTAATGACGATGATCATTTAAAAGGAAACAAACTGGAATAAAAAACTCACCATGACTCGGCTGTGCACTGACGACGTCCCGCCATAAGGAACGTCAGCCAAAGAAAGAGCTATTCTTAAAAGTTCAGGAGAAATATCAGCATTAACCATAGATTATACATACACTGAATTATTGGCGTATTTATCGTCTCAATATCAGGTACAAGTAACACTGTTACAGGTACTACACAGATATTTTGGATTTGCTGTTGTAGTTGTTGTTCTTGCGGGTAAATATCAACTTAGTCAGTCACAATAGCAGGTCTTGATAATAGGAAGAACAGGATTATGTTATGGAAATGGTGTAAAAATGGTTATTTTTAAAACGACAACAACGAAGGGAGTGGATTCTGATAATTCGTTTTTTATTTGAGAGCTTATACTTACTTTTAAGTTTTTCTGACTGTTACCAAGTCTGATCATGATCTGTTTTCCAGGTAAATCCTGGAAAACTACGGAGATTTGTGGAAGTGACTTGTTTGTTTAGCACCTAATATTAACCTGTGTTTATTGGTTAAGTACCTAATTAAGTATTTTAAAGTAAGGCACGATCAATAAGCGATATCTAATTTATGTCAACAGTAGATTTTGCACGTGGATTCGCCTGCGTGCTATGTCGATAAAAAGTAGCCTATATGTTAATCCAGAGTATCATCTAGCTACGTACCGAATTTCAAGCCACACGCAACAAACACACAAAATACACGCAAAATGACAACCAACCATCCATCCATTCTCCCAAACTTTCATATCCTACTAATATTATAAATTAGCTTCCGACCGCAGCTTCACCAGTTGCCAAGAGCAAAAAAAAAACTCCAAGTAAAATAAAATTAAATAGTTAAAAATCCTATTACTAAGTTTATTTTATTTTCTGTACGTAATTAGATCTTATTTTAACAAATAACGGGAAGTCGCGGGCGGAAGCTAGTTTATAGGTAATACTTATTAACATAACATTCTGGGCTTGAGTTAATCGTCAAATAATGAGAGCCTTATCCACCATTATTCGACGACATTGTTCGGAACTTCGATTTTACCAAATCCCCCAATGTAGAAGGATAATTTTCCTCTGTTGTCGTTTACTGCTTTAACTGTAGTAGTGGCAATAAAATCTTCGTCTCTTTAAATTTCATACACATTCCAACTTATATTTCCACACCCAGGAACACAATTTGTCTAGCGAAACTCACGGCTGAGATAGTTTTCAAAGTTAACACAGTATACTGTCTAGGTTTTGAAATACCTTGATTTTGCCATCTCCAATATTCTATTATGTCACTTAATCCTAGTATGCTTGGCAATCGCCACTAGAGAATACGCGTGGGTGATTTGCATTTGCATTATATATAAATAAACAGCCACTACGATCGACCTCCGACCACGTTAAGCACGGGTCTGCGGACTGCGGGCGCGTTCCTGCTTGCCGCCTATCCAGAACCAGACCTATGCGTACGGTGCAAAGCATGTCCCGCGCGCCTCAATGAGCCAACAGACCCCCACCGTATGAGGCCTAACAGAGTCGGTGTTCAGCCCGGATTGTGGGGCGGGGATGAAAATGTCCAGCCTAGCTCCACTTGAGACCTGCGACTTTCCGTCCAATGTCAGTGATTTTCATCTCACAAAAAACCATATATCGACAATATCGACATCGGTACTCTCTACATAGTCTCGAGGTGGTGTTGTCGTACGTGACGATTTCGGCCCCCTCATGTTATTCAGTTTCAGCTCGATGCCGTCTAGGCAAGATTTTATTGTTTGATAAAAAAATCCTTATCGGTGTTTTGTTGTTCTTGTTGCAGAGCGCGTTTCAAATGTCTTTCTTGTTAGCGATCTGAGCCACGTGGAGAATACACACATGGCGGGCGATGTACTGGTTTTTTAAGCAAAATTAAGTCGTCATCCCGGTATTAATTTTGTACCTAAATGAGGTGTGATTTTAGTTGCGGGTAGTAATGGCAGTAATGAAATACAAAGGTCGTAATACTTGTATTTATTAGATTTTTCATTACCCTATGTAGAAATTAAGTAGTTTTATCACTTGAGGGACCGAGTTAAAATATCAGTATTCTCACAAACCAATAATTATCTAATCGTATAATATAACGGTATCTACCAGTTCCAGTGGAAAATAGTAAAAACCTATTTTAAAAGAAAACCTTGCGCCACACAAGGATTTTCTCCTGCGTCGTGGGTGCGTTTACAAACATACAATGTCACATACACATCACATCCACACCACCCGGAACAACAATTTGTGGATCACATAAAGAGTTGTCCTGTAAGGGAATCCAACTCCGACACGTTGCGCGACAACTAGTTGCCCAGCCACCGCGCCAACCGTGCAGTCAGAATAGTTTCTATCCACGGGTTGTTTACGTATTTTGTCCCTCTTTGTTTTTAAATCGGTCTTTTTATAAGCACTTGTGATTTTTGCCGAAATGAATGAATTCAATTTAGGGTAAACGCACCAGTAATGGAAGGACCCAGTTATGGAGGAAAAATAGTTAAATATCCAAGAATAAGGACGTTAACCACTTTTTTATGTTAGAAATACTGTGACGTATAATTTAGATCGAAAGCTGTTATAGTTTAAAATTTTATTTCATTCTGCCAGCTAGATGGAAAAGTGGCGGGATTTTAAAGGTTTCCGGTAAGTAAAAATTGATATTCGCTGCTTTTCTTAAGGAATTTGTTAGTGCTGTTAATAAAAAGTTTCATCTGTAAGCTGGTATTGCTTTATTTAAGACCGAATGTGTTTTGTTTGTTGGGTTAGTGATTAAATGAAACAGCACACACTTGTTGCCGTAGATCAGAGGGGTTGTGTTTGTTGGATTTTTATTAATGTTCATAACTGGCGCGATGTAACTGTGTTCCAATTATGGACAAATGTCGAAACTTGATTAGAAGTACTTTTGTATGATCAGGTTTTTAAACATATTTTATTCTATACTACAAGCTAGTAATATATATTATGTATTACTATAAATTATAAAAATAATGATGTGTAGGTACGTGTGCACCAGCAATGAGTCCATCCGTCCTATTTCCAGTTATTATTCGAAATGATTAAATATATGAGCTGAGCTATTGAAACAGCAAAAAAGGGTAAAAATACTGGAAGTATTGAATAAGAAAGACTGATTGAGATTATTTTCTTAAAAATACTTTTTAAATATTCTTATGTACCTCATCACATCAGTGTTAAGAAGAATAATCATTAGAATTTTATTCTATTACATTTTATTCCCATTTCAATAATTAATCATAAATTCTATGATTATTACTAGGCGTGTCATACTAGATTTGTCTAGAATTGGACATCCATGACTAGGTTCATGTCCATGACTGGGTTCATGTCCATTACTGGTGCGTTTACCCTAAATTGAATTCATCCAATTCGGCATAAATCACAAGTGCTTATAAAGACTGAAAGCAAAACATATACGACAACACCACCTCGAGACTATTTAGAGAGTACAAATGTCGATATATTATTTACAGGATTTTTGCTATCCATAACTGGTAAAAAAATAAGTTAAATATTATACCTGTTCTTATAACAGGTATTATGCATGGACAAATGTTCCGAAAAAATCACAGTTCTCAATACCTTTTATTTAATCCCATTCCCATCTTAAATATCGGTATTGAGAAGACATCGCATTGTTCTCTGTGGTATAACCACAGATTGAAGTGAAGCCACCAAAGCAAATACAAATTCAAAATTCGATTACAAATTCGAGTCAACTTTCAAGCGTCACATCGTTATGCGTCATAGATAATATTTATACTGAATAATGCCGTTTTGTGTTCTGAAGTAGTGTGAATATTGTTTCCAAAAATAAAAATAAAGAGGAAGGAGTATGTTTTCATAGTTAAATATTGATTATTTGTCTATTTGGATATTATTTTACGTGGGTAATAACCCACGTGAAATATATTTTCAGTAAATTCTCGGAACACAAAACCTTAATAAACATCGGTCGGTGTTGCTAGTTAACTTTGAAATCTTTTACCCTTAAGTTGGGTAATATGTATGGGAAACAGGATATTGACTTCCGAAAATATTTCGATAACAATGTTTTGTTTGTCTCACTTTTTGATTAGTATTTTGAGAAAATAAGTCATAAATAAATTATGTTATAGTATGTCATAGTTTGATGGACATGCTAAAAATGTTACGACCATGGGATTGCTTGGTTCGTTTGTTTGCAATATTATAACAAATTAGTACAAAATAACGGCTGCTAATTACTTATATTTACACATCATTACATTTTTATAGCGGCGAGAACTTTTGATATTTATGAGCTCTTCATTGTTTTGCAATACATTTACATTTCATAAGGTTTTTTGAAAAACGAATATCAAACTACAGTTATTAAAGAAAATACTCAATTTAATCAACTACTTATGTTTATTACAATAAAACAAACAACATTATACTAACTAATTGTAGTTCTATGTATTAAAATACAAATTAACAGCCACACGTACGCACACACAGATTGCTACATATACAGTTTAGGAAAAACACTTATTACAAACACATAAAACGTTCAATCACAAAAAAATCAATTACAGATCAAACACACTGAAGAATTAATTACTTAATAATAGTTGTTGACAGATTTTACAATTCATTAAATCCCAAAAAAATATTCATTCATTCATTATTCATTTTAATAATTACTATTCAATATAATTACAATTACATATAATAGAAAGATACACACAATAAAAATTAGTAGTTACAATTGTGAATTTATTAATAACGACTTACTTTGGGAATTAAGTGTGGAAAGCTTTCCTAGTATTTAGTCACAACAGGAAACTTACCCGACGGTCACCCTAATATAAAAAGCAGGGTGGCCGTAGGGGTGACGCGCGCAGCCTAAAAAACAGCAGTAGTTTTTACATTTAATAAATTTGAGTAAGTCGTTATTTTAGATAACAGAAATAAAATGAAAATTCTACCTAAGAGATCGGCCACATCGGACACAGTTACGTGTTTGTTTCCTGTCCACCTGTTGACTACCACGATAGCGTATGTCCGCATACATAGTAGGGCATGTGATGGCTCATTTATATATAAGGAAATGTCTGTCTCATTTCTCACAAATGCATCATTCACGATACAAGTAAAATGTGTTTATAACATAGCTTTCTAAGGCAAGGTTGTTTGTTATCATTAGAATTAGTAATAAGTTTTTGTAGCGGCACTATCACGTCGCTACATTACTTAGATACGATAGAGATAAGACATACATGTTAATTGTTGCACGTTTGTTAGGATAGCTAAATCTGAAAATCTCACGCATCTTCTTAGTATATAAGCACCAGCAATTAAAGTAATAAACAGACCTTAACCATCTACAGTCTCATTATTTACCTTGCCACGAAGTCTGGCAAATTGGTGACCCGACGAAGAACAATGAACATGACTCATTCACCCTGCAAATCAAGCAGCAGCCAACAAGAAGCCTTGGAGATATCAGCCGGAACCGCCATTTTATCCCGTATTCCGGAATTTTGGAGGGACCAACCCAGATTATGGTTTAAGCAACTAGAAGCCATAGTAGCACCACAGAAGCAAGGAGACGATTACAAGTACTATACGGTCATTGCAAAACTGCCAAAAGAAGAAATAATACAGGTTAGTGACCTCATTACTTGCCCACCGCCAATAGAAAAGTACAAGGCTATCAAAGAACGCCTAATCAGTTGCTATGAGGAATCAGACCAACGTCAGCTCCAAAAATTATTGTCTGAAATGGATCTCGGCGACCAGAAACCATCACATCTTCTGCGCAAGATGCGGACCCTGAGTAACGGAAATATCAGCGACGAAACCATCAAACTTCTATGGTTGAGGCTTCTGCCACCATCAGTGACTTCGGTTCTAGCAGTCACAGAAGACATAGATGTGAACAAGATGAGCCAGATCGCGGACAAGATATTAATAAATTCAACACGTACAGAGGTGTCAGCTGTAAACGGAAACAAATCTGGCGACGATACAATGTCATGCATACTAGCACAGTTAGCAGAAATGCAATTGGAACTAAATGCAATTCAGCAAGGTCAAAAAAACTATCGACGCAGCACTCAAAGTTATTCCAATCGTCGGCATTTCCTACCACAGTCAAGTTCAAGAGAAAGAAGGCACTTTTGTTTTTACCATGGAAGATTTAAAAAATATGCACAAAAGTGTGTTCAACCTTGTGATTGGAAACAGGATCTCAACTCAAGGAAACAGGGAAACTAATTGAAGCACGGACAACGGCGGAACTCTGTGCTATTCACCCGTCCAACCGCCTCACTATTACCGACCGAAAAAGTGGTATGAGATTTTTGATTGACACGGGAGCAAATATTTCAGTTATTAGCAAGCCACAGAGACATTCACTAATACAAGATGAACAATGTATACTTTATGCCGCCAATGGTACAAAAATTAAGACATATGGTGAAAAAACACTCTCTTTAAACTTCGGGCTACGAAGAAACTTTGTATGGAACTTTGTCATCGCCGATGTAACACAACCGATTATTGGAGCAGATTTTTTAGAGCATTATAAGCTATTAGTCGATATAGCTGGTCGAAAACTCATAGATAGGGTAACTGAGCTGACAACGCCCGCAACCCTGATCAAATCGACGCAGCAAACAATCCGCACTATTAACATTGAGACGAATCCACGCATTACTCAACTATTAAATGAATACGAGGATATTACGAAACCAGCCTCCCTCCACACTACTCCAAAACACAAGATTAAGCATCATATTATCACTAAAGGACCACCGGTATCAGCACGTGCAAGACCATTACCTCCTGATAAATATCATATAGCAAAGAAAGAATTTCAGACTATGATGGAGCTTGGCATTTGTCGCCCTTCGGACAGCCCATGGGCTAGTCCTTTGCACATGGTTAAGAAAAAGAACGGTGAATGGAGACCATGTGGAGATTATAGAATGCTCAATAGCGTGACTGTACCGGACAAATATCCACTTCCACGACTAACTGATTTCACTTACATACTAGAAGGGAAGCAAATCTTTTCCAAAATTGATATTCGAAAGGCGTACCACTGCATTCCTGTAGAAAATGTGGAAAAAACTGCTATTATCACTCCTTTTGGACTTTTCGAATTTCCAAAAATGCCTTTCGGTTTACGTAATGCGGCGCAAACATTCCAACGATTCATGGACTCGCTATTCAGGGATTTGGATTTCGTATTCATATTCGTCGACGATTGTCTTATAGCATCTGAAAACGAGGCTCTACATTATCAACATTTGGATACGGTTTTCAAACGTTTACATGAAAATGGATTAACAATTAATCTCGAAAAATGTGACTTTCTTAAGAGTGAAATAGATTTTCTGGGTTATCATACAACACGTCGAGGAATACGACCAACGGAGGAAAAGTACAAAGCAATTATGGAATTTCCTAAACCTACGACAATCAAGGAGCTAAGAAGATTTTTAGGAATGATCAACTTTTACAGAAACAATCTCCCTCATGCCGCTGAATATCAAACTATCTTAAACAACTACCTGCACGACTCTAAAAAGAATGATAATTCTCCAATTTCTTGGACAACAGAGGCCGAAAAAGCTTTTGATAAATGCAAGGAAAATATAATGAACGCAGTATTAACAGTTCACCCCTCTCGCACCGCCCCTTTGGCACTTATGACGGACGCCAGTTCGACCTGTGTTGGCGCAGTTCTGCAGCAGAAGTCAGGACGTAATTGGGAACCATTAGGATTCTTTTCAAAGAAATTAAGTGATACTCAACAAAAATACTCGACATTCGACAGAGAGTTGCTCGGAATATATATGGCAGTCAAACATTTTCAAAGGTTAGTCGAAGGAAGAGAATTTACTATCTTTACAGATCATCGACCTTTGACTTACGCATTTTCCCAAAAACCGTCATCTAATGATACGCCACGGCGAATACGACAACTGGATTTTATTTCACAATATTGTACCAACATTCAACATATAGAAGGACGTGACAATATTGTAGCAGACGCATTGTCACGGATAGAACAAATTGATGTGCCATCACCGATTAATTATGCTGATTTAGCAAGATGTCAGCATGATGACCAAGAATTATTACGACTTCGTAATAACAAGAATTTAAAATTTTCAAATATCAAGGTTCCGGGTTCTACTGAAGTCATCGCCTGTGACATATCTACAGGAAAAAATCGCCCCTATTTACCAGAAAAATTTCGGAGACAAATTTTTAATGTCATGCATGGACTGAGTCATCCTGGGAAGAGAGCTACTAGGAAAATGATAACTCAAAGATATTTATGGACAAGTATGAATAAAGATATAAATGAATGGTGTAAATCGTGCCTAGCTTGTCAAAAATCAAAAGTGCAACGACACACTATATCACCTGTCGGGAACTTTATGCCATCTCAACGTTTTGAACATCTACACATCGATATTGTTGGACCGTTACCTGTTTCTCAAGGAAAGCGATATTTAATTACAATGATAGATCGTTGTACTTCTTGGCCGGAAGTATTTCCCGTTAAAGATATCACAGCCGAAACAGTAGCGCGCATACTGTATGAGGGATGGATAGCAAGATTCGGATGCCCATTACGCATTACTACGGATCAAGGTCGACAATTTGAATCAAGAATATTTGAATCACTTTCACAATTTTTAGGAGTACACAAAATTAGAACAACGCCTTATCACCCACAATCAAATGGAATGATAGAGAGATTTCATAGAACTTTAAAAGCGGCGCTAATATCAAGAGAATCTAATGCTAATTGGATGAACGAAATTGCTTCAGTTCTACTTGGATTACGAAGTTGTGTACGCGAGGACACAGGATATAGTGCAGCAGAGATGATATATGGCGCACCTATAAGGCTTCCCGGAGAATTTTTTGAATCGTCACAGCCTTCGACATACGAAGAATTTGTCACAAATATACAAAAGGACATTTCTCGTATGACATCAACATCAAAACGCAAGAAAATTAAACAAACAGTTTTCATTCACCCCGAGCTCAACAAATGCTCACATGTATTCGTGCGCTGTGACAGAATAAGGAAAAGTTTAACACCACCATACGAAGGACCATTTCTAGTGACAAAGAGGATAGATAAGACGTTTATCATTAAAATTGGGGACAATGAAAAAGCAATATCTATAGACCGATTAAAACCTGCATTTGTCTTCAATAGTGGAACGAACGTGCCAAATTCAGAAAATAATTACAACGGGCGGAACACGTACATCACGAAGTCAGGACGGGCGGTTAAGCCGACAGTACGATTCGTCACTTGCTGACACAAGTAATCAGTCCATTTAAATACTCACCGTATTTTGAAAATACCATCATATACCGTCAGTATCTACGAGAGAACAATGGGCAACCAAAGCTCCAAAGATCAAATCGTATATAACTCCGACAGTTGCCTTAATCAAAATGAAGCCGACCATCTCAAAAGTCTTGTCCTGGAAGAGCTACGGTGGACGAGAAACATTGCAATTGGACAAATCCTCATCACAATTGGCATCCTTCTTCTCTACGGAATACTGAAGACCTTAGACAGAAGAGTGAAAACAATAGCAAGAAACAATCAGCACAAATGCAGTGGATAGTTCATCGACTGCCGCCGCCGTCACAACAAAGGCAGCAGTTTTTATTTCCTTCGAATTAGCAACAATGACATTACATTACGCATAGGATGTAATTTATCAGCAAGGTTAAGTTATTATATAATTAGGTACATACTAATTTTTTTCAATTTATATGTTAATTATTTTTAAAAGGGGGGAGTATATGTAGCGGCACTATCACGTCGCTACATTACTTAGATACGATAGAGATAAGACATACATGTTAATTGTTGCACGTTTGTTAGGATAGCTAAATCTGAAAATCTCACGCATCTTCTTAGTATATAAGCACCAGCAATTAAAGTAATAAACAGACCTTAACCATCTACAGTCTCATTATTTACCTTGCCACGAAGTCTGGCAAAGTTTTCATTAGTCGGATATACAGTCTCGCAGTAGTTAAAAGGTTTCCTAAAAAATATGTTAAATTAATGTTTGAGAGGATTATTATATTTTATTATTTAGAACATATTTTGTTCTATTCACTTAAAAGTATTTCTTGTTGAAGTATAAAACATATAAAATATCAATTACTGTACTTTGAAATATTCTAGAGTCAAATTAAAATATACTTATAATCATGAGGTCAGTCCTATCTTATATTATTTCATTTTCCCTCGAAACATTTGCTAGTTATGTTTACCAATGAAATAACTATAATTTTAATGTGGGTGATTTAGTAAAAACTATTTCGCACACTTTTAATAGTATTCGAAGTTGACAAATATTAAGTCCTAACCGATAAGAGCGAGATGGTCAAGTCATAGAATAAAATATACAGTACTTATATGGTACATTGATTCGATTATTCGATTTATTCATCGAACAAAACATTGAATGCTATCTAAAGACAATGCCAGCTTTAAAGTAAGAAATCGATAAACGTTAATAATTATTAGTTAATTACTTACATGTATCAACAAAACTTCTTTATTGTTAGGTAACAATATAATAAAAAATATTTGAGCTATACATAATAGCACTCTTGTAAATATCCTCAATAGCACAAGGTCACGTGGCGTGGACGGTTCATCAGTAACTCGTATTTCGCGCTTTTGTTAGTAAATCGAGTTGATGTTCATTTTCATTAATAACTAGACGTCAACAACAGCCCCGTCCGAATATCATTTCATTCCAGAGAAAACGGTTTGAGATCGAAATCAAACTTATTAATCGAATCTTAAGGACCAGGTTTTCAAAATCTAAGACTAAACTAAACGGATTGTTGCGTTTGTTTCTTGAGTATTTTAGTAAATTGTGTTAGATTTCAAACTCCCAGTCCTTCCTATTGTCCATTAAGTAACAGCAAGTAAAATATTATTTAGTTTATTAACCTAAGTATAGATAGAGTGTGGCATAAAAATTGGAAACATTTGAACTGTTAATATTATGTCTAACATTTATGAACAATAATGAGACAATATATTGTATCTATGACCTCTTAGTATTTCAATTTCACCGAGCTACAAGATAATCGTACCCTCTGAAACAACGTGTTGATAAATCAGTCAACCAATCAGATGACTTGTCAAGAAATTAAATTGATTTTAACATTGATCGGCCTTTCGGAAACCGGGTGTAAGTCGATAATTTGTAGTTATTTTAGTCTAGTCTATGCATATGTTTATAATTCCCATGACTGTATCTATTTTATTATTTTTTGGTGTTTAGTACATTTATCTTAAACATTGCAATGTATGTTTAACATAAAACCGTTTAACTAAAAAAAGTTTTTTTACCTATTTTTATTTTCTAGTTTTTAGTTTTTATTTCGCGTTCTGTTTAATTCATTTAGTGCTTCATTATTGCAAGGTTTCTTGCCCGTTAGTTTATTGCAGTCCAACTCTTCTATACGTAGTCCCTGCAAAGATCTTACTCCACTAAGAGCTACCTAATTGTTCCCGTCTTTTCTGTTATCGACTATTTTTATCACCTTCACTTTCTTAAGCTCGTTTTGCTTTATACTTTTCTTTCGCCTTTTGAAGCCTTTGTTTACGTTGTGTTGCAGTTTCTGTTTTATTTGTTTTTTTTATTGATTATAGGTTTGCGCTTGACCTCTATCTCACCTGATGGAAAGCGACGATGTGATCGACGATGGAGCGCGCTTACCTAGAAGTAACCTATTCACTCTTGACTTAAAGATACCCGGATTGTAGCTATCAGGAAAAACCGACTCCGGCAAGGAATTCCACTCCTTGGCTGTACGCATAATGAATGTGCTCCCAAAACGTTTTGAACGTATATGTGGGACATCCACCATGTACCGGTGGCGCAATGCCACACAATACAAAGTACGTCTGGTAGCCGAACGGGCTAGGCGGAATTAAATTATGTAATTCCGACGCACACTCCCCGAAATGCAACCGGTAGAAAACCGGCAGGCTAGCAACTCGGCGTCGATGCTCAAGACTTTGAAGTCTCGACTCGACAAGTGCATCATCGCCAATGATCCTCTTGGCTCGCCTTTCAATAGACTCAAGCGCATCAAGTTGGTATCGGGCAGATCCGTCCCAAAGATGAGAGCAGTACTCTATAACCGATCGAACTTGCGCCAGATAAAGTTTAAGCAGGTGTTCCGGCGTGAAGTATAAGTCTAACCCTTGCGGGGATTCCCAACTTTTTTTTGTTGAGCTTTTGCTTCGATGTATGGCCCAAAATTGAGAGTAGATGTCAGTGTTATACCAAGAAGATCAAGATGGTCAGTTATCGGCACGGATACACCCCGGAAAGTTGGAGCAGGGCTAAATTGACTCCTTTTAGCGGAATAAAGAGACGTCTGAGTTTTAGCTGCATTGAACCTGACCATGTTGGCATCGCCCCATTCAGAGACAGCCTCCAAGGACAAGTTCAAGCGCCCAACCATAGCCTCTCGAAGAGACTGGATCTGTGACCTACTGGCTCGTGCACGTGTAACTCTCAGCAATGGTGCTGTCGTCTGCATACCCAAAGGTACCGGGCTGCAAGCAGGTCGTTTATGTGCAACAAAAACAATGTTGCCGAGAGCACTGACCCCTGAGGGACCCCAGCATTGATAGTCATTTGACTCGACGAACAACCATCGATGACCACACGGATGGACCGGTCCGTCAGAAAGTCTGCGATCCAAACACACAATCCAGTAGGTAAACCGAATGAAGGAAGCTTACTAATAAGGCTTTCGTGCCATATCCTATCGAAAGCCTTCGAGATGTCAAGGGAGACGGCAAGCGCTTCCCCGTGTTTCTCGATGGCCTCGCTCCAGATGTGGATGGCATTGGCTTCTAGGTATGCCAGGAGCTTCGTGTTCAGTACACGTTCCATTGTCTTACAGACAATGGACGTTACTGAGATTTGTGTTTGTTGCCACGAGTAATGGACATTTAAATGGTCGACCCCAGAAGTCCAATAAAGGGGCAAGGCTATGTACAACAAGATACGCCTGAGTCTTGAGGGAAAATCGGTAACGACGTATCATTTTTAGCCACCCTAACGCCACACAGTCCTCAACACGATACAAAATCTTGACTTGTTTGGTGGATTCAGGCTGGATTAATCAGATACCTAAATTACAGGTTCAATGTCTAATATACGCCATTTAGTGGCTGCGCCCACAGGCTGCGCCCATTTTAAATATTGAGGTTGTATAGTGCACTGTATTCTTCTTGTCAAGCCCTTTTATTTGATACCCATATTGATGGAATTGATAAAAATTTGTTATCAGTCATTTGGTAGCGGCGGCCACCTTAGATTTCATTTTGCATAGTTAATTGTATTCTAATTGTTGAGACCTTTCATTTGATACCCATGTTGATGGGATTGATAAAACGTAAGTTATCCGCCATTTTGTAGAGGCCGACATCTTAGATTTTAATTTTTTATAGTACATTGTATTTTACTGGTTGAGCACTTTCATTTGATATCCATATCGATGGGATTGATAAAACCTGCGTTATCCGCCATTTTGTAGCGGCCGCCATCTTGGATTTATAATGATAATGAATAAACATAATTGTATTGTCACCAAAATCCAAAGTGTATACAAAATTTCAGATTAATCGGTTGACAGGAAGAGGGTGAAATTTAAATTACTAAATTTGACCCAAGAATAAATAAAACAAACGGGGTGAGCTAAATAAAACCGTTAAAAAAAAAAAAAATAATAATAATAAAAAAGTACTTGTTGGATGTATTTCACCGAACGACACAAGGCGCGCAATTGTGCCTACACCAGCTCGCGGGAGATTTCCATTATAAACACAAGTACCTAAGTACCTCTCAACCGGATCGGCTATAACATCAGAGTCGATGCTCTTATTGGCTCATCAGACTACTGGATGAGATCCTTCTTTGCATCGTATCCTTGGAGATGAATTTGTTTCTCCCAGGATGATCCCAACGCTGCTGCTGACTCTCTTGCTGACGTGGTGTTGCAAGGGGTGGAACTCTTCGTTCCGTCCTCTGTGGTCCCCGTCAGTGGCAGATCTCGGTCCCTGTTTCGGCTCTTCTTCTAGAAAAGCTTCGTGCAGGAAGTAAAAGGCTTACCCAGCCTTGGCTGACGCGGTGGCTGCGCGGGATTTAAAAACCGTTTAAAAAGAAGTATAACTTTGCCTCCAGGCCCTTCAAAAGAGTCATAGCGGGTCCAAGTCAAACCATATTGGTAGGGTTGAAGAGAGGCTTGAGCGCCTCTTTTCAGGAACTCGTGCGTTCTGGTCTCTCGACAAGCTATCGAAGCCAATTTGTGCAGACCATCATCCTCACCTCTGCACGTGGGGGGAGAATCGTTGGCGCACGACCAAAGGAAAAAGCTTTTGGGTAAATCCTTTCCGTCAAATTGGGCATTGGATGAGGGGGGCGTAAGCAGCCAGTTCTGCCATGGCGCGGGTGTAATGCCGGATATTCGGTTTACCAGCTCTCGGTACGATTGGCGCTCATGTCTCTTTACATCTGACTCATCATCATCATGGATCTGACGGAATTCCACCCATTGTGTTAAAGATGTGCGCTAAAGAGTTGGCACCAGTCTTAACACGTCTTTTTCGGCTCTCATACTCTTCAGGCGTAGTCCCGAAAAAAGGTGATCGCTCAAATCTGTCCAATCACAGAGCAATAGCCATAATTTCCCTCTTTTTGAAAATAATGGAGTCATCTATCATCTGCCAGCTCCTTCGGTACTTGGAGGATCATCAGCTTCTTAGTGACCGACTGACCGACAGTACGGTTTTCGTAAGGGCCGGTCCGCTGGTGATCTCCTTGTTTACCTGACACACTGTTGGGCACAGGCGATCGAGTCGGACGGACAGTTTGGACGTAGCGAAGGCCTTCGATCGGGTTTGGCATAAAGGGCTTTTTTCGAAGCTGCCTTCCTAATGAGCTTCCCGAGAAACTGTGTAAATGGGTATCCAGCTTCCTTGCAGACAGAAGCATAGAGGTCGCGGTCGACGGTGAATGCTCTGATTGCTTGTCTGTGAACGCTGGTGTCCCTCACTCTGTTCCTCCTCCACATCAATAATATGTTGGATGACAGCACGGGTCACGCCTTTTACGCTGGCCGTGCTAACATTTCTCGGGAAAAAGTCATCGAGAGTCGAAACAGGCTTGTCTGAAATCAAGACTTCTTTAGAGAGAATCTCAGATTGGGGTAGACTTTCCTTGGTTGAATTTAAACCCTCAAAGACACAGATTTCCGTGTTCACAGCTAAAAAACTGCTGTTGGTCGGATCTTCTCAATTTCAGAGCACCCCCCTCACAGCTTCGGCCGGTATTGGGATACTTGGTGTTGACATATTGAGCGAAGTCCAGTTCCGTGGTTATCTAGAGGGTAAGGCCAAGTTAGCCTCGAAGAAGCTCGGTGCAATAATAGACCGAGGCAGTATTTCACCCCGGAGCATCGCTGTTACTTTACTCTCCCTAGTAACAGCTTCTGGACCGCATTCAACGACTAGCTGTCCAAATTGTTGACTGCCTCGTTATCTCGGACCGGTTAGAATCTTTGGCACTGCGTAGGGATGTAGCCTCGTTATGTGTTCTCTGTCACATTTATCACGGGGAGTGTTCTGAGGAATTGTTCGATTTAATCTCCGTCGCTTCTTTTCGCCAACGTCCTACGTGAAAGCATTTTCATCCCCATCATATAGATGATTTGCAGTCAACAACTGTGCAATTCACGCGAAACTTTCCGCCCCTGACAGCAAAACTTTGGAATATGATCTTCCGGCGGTGGTATTCCCGAACCGATACAACCTCCAAACCTCCAAGACACGAGCGTACTCTTTCTTAAAAAGCCGGAAACGCACCTGTGACTCCTCTGGTGCTGGTGGTGTCCATGGGCGGCGCCGATCGCATCTAAAGCATTAGGTATAAAAATTACAGAAGATTTTTACAGAAAGGTCGTACTCAAAACAAGGGTGACACCATGCACTCCTGCATTGAAAAAAGCAAAAACAATCATGTATCTTCCATTATCATCTATATTCCAGAAGAAATATATACAATCATTCGAAATGCAAAAGGACAAAGTGAAAATAAAATGTCAAAAAAATGACTCCAGATCCTTTTTTAGATTTCAAAAAGCCTGTAGCCAACAATAAGAATTGGGAAAAAGATGACTTCGGTAAGGAACTTAGTTGGAGTAAAGTTAAAGAGATTTCGGTAGATCCTCAATGTCCGCAAAATTATACAAAGACTTGATAGGTCTATGAAGAGATAATAACATACCTCCACACTGCCAGACTTATTAAAAGAGCGTTTTTTGTGAGGGGAAAATTATCAAATTACTTCTCCCATCTAGGGCCAGGCGGGAGGGAGTGTCAGACTCTTACTGACTAAAAATCCCCTCGTTCCTTCTCCTGCTCTGGGCCTCTTCGCCGAGGTCGCGGTGCTTCATTGTGCTTACCCCGCAAACTCGGCTATAGGGCCCCATCTGTGGTGGTCTTTTGGCTCTTGGAGGCACACGCGGAACGCTACGCGAGCGTACAGCACGCTCGGGTCTGGTTCTGGTGGGACCGCGAGCTACGTTTACGACCCGCGCTTGCGGTGGCCGAAGATGAATTCTCGATCACCGATGCCCGGAATGTTGCCTACTGTGACAGCTGGGGCGCGAGGAGGATAGTTCCCTCACGCGCTCCGCTCCCTCCTTTGCGAGCATCACTGCTTCGCAGAAAAAGGAGACGTCTTCCCAATTCCCCTTGCGAACGATGGCCTTGACTAAGGAAGGGCGCGAGAGGTCGAAGAGCTTAAGTACTCAATCTGCTGCCAGCGAGTCTGATTCCGAAATTGAGGATAATTAATAAAGGTCATAAATAAAAATATCACTATTTTAAACATTTCTCGATTAAGTATACATGTAATAAATATTAATAATAACCCATTATTGATCGTAAAATAACCCTCATTGTTTTCATTTTCACTCAATTATTTTGTTTCAGTATTTACAGTTTTGCCATACATACGTATTGCATGATACAAATTTAATATTCGGTTACGTTCCGCATTATAAAAGCTTTTTTTATAAATACACCTACTAAACTTAAATAAATAGCTATCTAAAAATACGTAACTCTATTTAAAAAAAAAGGATTTTCCGTTAAATAACAACGTGATTACACTTACAACTCTAGATTATAATGAAATATAAGAGAGTGCAAAGCCATAAGTAAGAGTTAAATTAGTTAATATATTTAAAATACAATAATAAAAAGCAATAATTGTAGTTACTCCTGCAAATATGTGATGTGTTTCGTGGAATAAAGAAGTAACCGTGTTTTTTTTAGATTATCTCGAAATACATCAATCTGTTCCTCAATTAAACAACACGTTGTTGTTGAAGGCAACTGTAACCTGCAATTTTCTCTTTGAAGCTTATTTCTAGACCTCATAATAAAAATATAGGACAGTTTTTTTAAGCTCCTGAAAAGTTGGTGAAAATCACTTACTTCCTTTTTCCAGGAATAGTGCCCTGTGTGGTGTCATATTTAGCACCAGATACGTGTAAGTGCAATAGACAAGAATGAACATGAAACTAATATTTTTCATAATATAAGTATGTACTATATTATGGGATTTTATGGAATATTATTAACAATCCACTTCATCATTTCCAAACTTTTTGCTAAATAAATTAAACACAGACATGTTATTATCAAAATACCATTTTCTTATACACACAGCATTATTTAATGCACAGATAATTCTATGATGCACACAGTTAAAGTCTGTTTTATTTTTTTAAACATTCTTTTTAATGATGAAAGATTAGGACATCCCTTTTCACCAAGATCAATCACTTCACAGTTTGTACATAATCCTTTAACCCACTGTATTTTTTCCAAACCCTTGGTCATTATTTTCTTATTCTTTTGATATAATACTACAACGCGTTGAAATTCTTTATAGTCGATGTAGCCCTCACTCCAGTAAATTCCTCGATTTCTTTCTAACCATCTCACTTGCTTCTTTTCTGCTTTGGACAAATAATGAAACGGATATGGTGGTTTTACTCAGAATGTTTGGGTAAGTTCCTGACTTACAATGGCCACCTCCTTCACGATAAAATTATTTCTTTATCTGATACTTTAACATGTGGTACGCGCCATATGATTTTGTTGATGTGATCGTCATCCACTACTTCGCCGGAGCTAAGTTTTACAGCGTTCAAATTAGTGTTACTTCGTAACAGTACCAGTTCGTGTTTACTATTTAAGTAGACACGAACTGGTACTTAAGTGTGGGAGAGCCATGCTTCGGCACGAATGGGTCGGCTCGACCGGAGTGATACTACGGCCTCACAGAAAACCCGCGTGAAACAACCACAACGTTGTGTTTTGCCGTGTGAGTGAGGTTACCGAAGGCCCAATCCTTCCCCTACCCCAATCCCTTCCCAATCCCTAAATCCCCAAAATCCGTCTGCTCGTTTGCCGTCCTATGACATAAAAAAAATGATGACTTTTTTAAAATCTTCAGCGAAACCGAGGATATTGCGAAGTGGGATAGAAGCAGAAAAACTTCCTCCATGATTATTTTTTATGCCATCGATATTCCAACCCCAAGACATCTTTGATTCGATCCATTCATTGATATTAACGATTTTATGGTTGTAGTTATACCATCATTTTTTATTTTATCTATCTCTACTCCATTTAGCTCATACCTTATATCTTGAAATAAGTAAAGTAGAGCATTGTTGGTGAAATGGACAGTAGTAGCTTTGTCTTTCGTATCCTTCTTGCTAACTGTAACGGTTCCTTCCAAATATAAAGTGCTAGCTGATGGTAATATGTACAGGTCCTGTTGATTGATAGGTATGCGTATTTCATCATTTCTATTAAAACTTGTTACGTAGGGTTTGTAAGAATGAAATTCAATTCCTTCTGTTGTAGTGTCGTAAGTCGGAGTGGATAAAACGTCTAATATATTCATTTTAGTAATCCGATTGCTTTAAGGAATGCCTTATTATCTTTAGTTAATTTTATTTTCTTCTTAGAGCGTGGTCTTGTGGTGAGTAGCTCGAGTAGAACTGATATTTTTAGCTTGTTCAGGTACATATTTATTGTAGTCAATAATTTTTTCGTTTAAGATGCAAATACAGCTGCACTTCTTCACCACGTAAAGGAGCTGGCTAAACGACTGCCCTAAGCACGAATAAGAATTTCACACTATACTTTAGCATTAAAATATTCATTCATAAATTATTCAGTATTTAAAATTTCCTAGAACTTTCGAGAAATGATAAACATTAAAAAGTTTTTTAATTGTTGTAATCCTTTGTTTTGGTTTGACATGACAAGATCAAGGAATTCCGCTATCTAGAGGCGAGACATAACGCATTTTCAGAATGTCAAATCGAAATTAATCGAATGAATTGATCCAACATCGATTTTTTTACAACTGTTATCTAAATAATTTATATTTTACTAAATAATTGTAACAAGATAAGTGTATTTCTAACACGTCGGACGCATAATATAAATGTAATAGACATTTTTTGTGCTTGCCTTGGTCAACAACACATTTTATCGATTATTTTAACGATTAACAAAATCGATTATTTTAAGCCCGATCCATCTCTAGTCTCTACTCTACGGATAAAAAACAGACGTCGTTTCGGTACTTTCGGTTGATTGTTTGTTGTGGTGTTTGGATTTGGATTTTGGATTTTCATTTATCCCTCCTTTGTTTATTGGATCGACACGGACTTGAATTGCAATTATGCGGTGCATAAATTGCGATGTAGCCACGCAAAGACTGCGGCGGCATTTCGCCTCTTTGCCTGCTCTTTTACTCAGTAACCTACCTAGCACGATGGTTAACAATTGAGGTGAGTCATCTGCAACTGCTAATCAATCTAAAACACCATGAGCATACGTTATTTTCAAGTTGTTTAACTTGGTTCTCAATATACATAACTTGAAGAATAAGATTTCTTGCAATGTTACGACTAAAACAGACAAGCAATCTTAGATATTATTTTATTCATTCAAAGCTTTAGGTAGGTATTAATAACTAATGTATTATGGTACTTAATTACACTTTGTTTTTTTTAGATTCCTAGGGATGCCAACATTTATCATCCTTGGTACCTACTGAATGCAAGCAAATGATAATCAGGTTCAGGTCAGGTCAGAGTTTATTTGGCCTTACAATGATGTGCATAACTTGTGGTTGTTCTATAAGAAGTTTATAATGTTATGCAGTGGAAAGAACCACTTTGATGATGCGGGATTAACCTATGTCACATTCAGTTTTCCATCAGGTAATGAATATTAAAACAATAAAATGTTTAATTAAGGTATTCATTTATAGCAGGTACTCTCTGCAGTTATAGTCAAAACTTAGTCTTTATTAAATCTATATATTATCTCCTATACTGCTATAAATCTACTGCACTGATACTATAAAGTTGAAGTCTGCTTGTTCAGTTCTACTGGTCCGATTTGAAAAAATCTTTTACTGTTATATTTACTGAAGAAGTTAGGCTATTATGTATAATGATGCAGGTGAAACCACAGGTTACAAAAATAACATAAAACACAATAATATTTGTAAAAAAATAACTAATTATACAGTTTCACAGTCCTATAATCATTTCTTTTTCATAGCAAAGACAACATGCAAGAAATATAAATTCACTTTTTTTTAGGCCCCTAACTCTGTGTGTCATCCTTGTTGGATAAGGCATCAAAGGCAGTCAAACCGGGATGAATCGATCAACCATGCCTGGACTGAACTTGTACGACAAGTTAAACCAGAACCTGGGCCACTAGCTGGATCTGAACCTGAAACAGCACCGGGATTTGTTCTAGAGTCAGAAATAAACCTGCCAAACTATAAACTGTCTGCAAATACTTTTAGTCACTGTGTGCTTAATGGTTGTATTAATGAACAACAGTTTCATGTTGTTCCAGCATTTATAAAAAAATGCTCATTGGAACATAATATAATTTTTATATTATGAAGTACAAGAGTGTGTGATGTACATTAAACTTGAATAAATAAATAGAAAAATCACTTTTTTGTTGTACTTTATATTTAATGTTTTTTCCTTGGTTATTCAGTGTGTATAAACTAAATAAATACAAAGATCACTTTGTTGTTTTATTTTATATTTTTTTTGTCCTTGGGTACTCAGTGTGTCTATGAACTAGATTAGGCATAACTGTTTACTTACCTGGCTCAACACAGAAATTACAAATATTTAGGTCTATGAGTCTAAAGCTACCCCGAGGATCGAGGTGGAAGGTAACAAGGTTTGATGATGACTCATCATCAACATAGTGTTGTCAAGCTATCATCATTGATGAGCTAAGTTAATTAATATCTAAGATTTTTATATCAAATATATTCATCATTTTATCCAAAATATTATTAACAATGTCTCATTTGGGTAAGTGGATTTTATAACACAAAAAATGTATTTTTGTAATTTTTATGGAGTGTTTAACCCTTAGTAGATATTTATTTCAAGTGATTTAGTATGAAATCGCCAGCGTAAAAACTATTAAATCGCTTAAAATCATCGTAGACATATTAAAACGCCTACATAAAAGTTCATATCTATGTCATCGTTCGAAGTTTTTGTTTCTTTGTCGTAGGCGTTACGCGATTTTGTTTTCAGGATTGTGCATATCTGAAAAGTTCCTGAACTTTTATAATTATAAAATATTAATTTTCAGCTATTCAAGATTATACTTAGTCGGGTCATAAGTTCTGTCAAAACCTTATATTTTTAATTTTCGATTACTGGCCAGAAATTCTTCGACTTATTTTAAAAATAGAACTTTCGCGCTTGTAGAAAATAAAAAAGAAATTATTTTTTATTCATTTTTAAATATGGAGTGGTCGAATAAAGAAGACAGAATCGCGGTTATCGCGTTGCACCGCTGTGGTTACGCGCCAAAAGACATTTTCAATATTCTTCAAAATTTGAAAATAACGTTACGGTTTGTTTATCGTACTATCAAACGATACACCGAAGAGTCAAGCTTCGAAGATCGTAAGAGAAGCGGCCGACCTCGCACAGTTCGGACACATAAGGTCATCAAAGCAGTGAAGGCGCGAATCGAACGAAATCCCGTACGTAAACAAAAAATCCTAGCTCTGCAGATGGGGCTAAGCAGAACCACTGTTAAAAGAGTACTAAATGAAGACCTGGGACTACGAGCTTATCGTAAAAAGACAGGACATTTTTTGAACGAGCGTTTAAAAAAAATTAGGCTAGACAGATCCCGCGCTTTGCTACGACGGTACGCGGGAAAAAAATACCGCGAAATTCTTTTTTCGGATGAAAAAATTTTTACTATTGAAGAAAGTTTTAACAAACAAAATGATAAGGTGTATGCCCACAGCAGTGAAGAAGCAAGCGCGCGTATTGCGAGGGTCCAGCGTGGGCATTACCCTTCCTCATTCATGGTTTGGCTTGGAGTCTCATATTCAGGCGTAACTGAGGTGTTTTTCTGTGAAAAAGGTGTGAGAACTAGTGCCGAAGTTTATCAAAATACTGTCCTAACAAACATAGTGGAACCTCTTTCTCAGACAATGTTCAGGAACAGGCATTGGATATTCCAACAGGACTCTGCACCGGCTCATAAGGCACGAAGTACGCAAGACTGGTTGATCGCTCGTGGAATTGACTTCATCCGGCATGAAGACTGGCCCTCTTCTAGTCCAGATTTAAACCCACTGGACTACAAGATATGGCAATATTTGGAGGAAAAAGTCTGTGCTAAACCTCACCCGAATTTGGAGTCTCTCCGAGCATCTCTGGTTAAAGCAGCGGCAGACATAGATATGAATGTGGTGCGTGCAGCGATCGATGACTGGCCGCGTAGATTAAGGGCATGTGTTCAAAATGGGGGAGGGCATTTCGAATAATGTAAATAAAATTATATTGTACATTTAATGACCTTTCATTTCATATATAATTTTTAAATAATTGTCAAAAGGCGTATAAGTTATTACATCAAAAGTTTGTGACAGAACTTATGACCCGACTAAGTATATTGCTAGGAGCCATGTTTATTCTTGCATTTTCATTGCCAGGGCAGTCGTCCATACTTCAGTTTAGCCATGTCCTTTATTAAGCGATTCCTTAAGTCAAAGTCAAGTCAAAAATCATTTATTTCAATTAGACCACAGTAGGCACTTTTGAACGTCAAGCAAGCAAAAAAGGAAAAAAGTATATAAAAAGAGCCTTAAAATTAAGCGTGTCAGTCTGTCCGTTTGTCCTCTAGTGAAGCTATTTGCTCGTTTCAAAGTGTAGATTCCTATGGAGAAAAACGAGCAAGAAACTCCATGGTTACTCTTTTTCAATCAGTTTTACAATACATTTCTTTGTTACATCATTTAGTCGGTTCTGATATGTGAGAACAATGTAACACTAATGTTCAGGCAAAAAGTACGAAAAGAAGTGAACCTCAAGGACAACATATTTAGACAGACCACTGGAGCTGACCAGTCCCAATAGGCGGCGCCCGTTCACGAACATGACACGTACACCAGCACCGCCCAACTCAACCATATTATAGGGAATTGGGCGATCCAGTGCCCGTGCCACCGCCAATGAGACCTCTGAGTGAGCATGACAGCTCCCAGCCGACACAAGTAGGTACCTATATTCTCAAATCTTACTTAATTATAATAGGTTACAGGGCACACTCACATTTACAAAAACTTAAAAGATCATCAACAATTAACAACATAGTGTACAAATTAATAATTAAAATCAAAAATTCTTCTAAACATCCTGTGGAGTAGGACCAGGTAGCCTCCAAGCATTGTTATCTTGTATATAATCATTTAGTTTGTAGTATGCTAGTTTACATAAATGTTTCTTTATACATAATTTAAATTTGCTTTCATTTAGATTTTGAATTTCAACTGGGATTTTATTATAACATTTAACACAGAAACCCAGAAATGACTTATGCACTTTTGCCAATCTAAATAAAGGCTGACTCAATCTATTCCTATGTCTAGTATGATAATCATGTTTGTCAGATACCTTTACAAATAAGTGTAGGTTTTTCCTAACATACATAATGTTTTCATAAATAAATTGACTCGGTACGGTCAGAATGTTGATCTCCTTAAACTTTTCTCTGAGGGATTCGCGACGACCTAAGTTATATATAGCTTTGACGGCACGCTTTTGCAAGATAAAGATAGACTCAACGTCGGATGCCTGTCCCCACAACAGAATTCCATACGACATGATGCTATGAAAGTAGCTAAAGTACACTAGTCTTGCCGTGCCTACATCGGTTAGCTGACGGATCTTCCAGACAGCATAAGCTGCAGAGCTCAATCGTCCTGCTAGAGACCTGATGTGGGGCCCCCATTGCAACTTCTCATCTACAGTGATCCCCAGAAAAGTAGTCTCTTTTACAAATTCTAGTTTCTGATCATTTAATAATATATCATCACATACGTTACTTTTAACATTTGGTAAAATAAATCTAATGCATTTAGTCTTTTTATCATTTAGTAATAGGTTGTTTATTGTAAACCAATTTTGAACCTTCATTAAGGCATTATTAACTTCGTCATATTTGTTTGTTCGTCTATTTATTTTAAAAATCAATGAAGTGTCATCAGCGAACAATACAGGGGCAGGTCATTCACATAAACTAAAAATAGAAAAGGACCTAATATTGAGCCCTGCGGTACGCCCATAGATACGCTAGCACCGAGTGAGTTAACTTTGTTGACTTGTACTTTAATTTTTCTTTCTAGAAGGTATGATTTCAATAAATCTAGGGATAGGTACCCCCCGAATGCCGTAGTGTTCTAGCTTCAGTAACAGCGTCTCGTGCTCAACACAGTCGAATGCCTTTGAAAGGTCGCAAAATATTCCGATGGCATCCTGTGCTTTTTCCCACGAGTTGAAAACTTGTTTTATAAGTGATACTCCTGCGTCCGTAGTGCAACGTCCTTTGGTAAACCCGTATTGATGGTCATGGAAAATACAATTCGTGTTAAAGTGACGCAGCATTTGAGTAAGCATCAACCTTTCGAACACTTTACTGAGCACTGGCAAAATAGAGACCGGCCTATAGTTATTAGGTTCTGTACTATCACCTGATTTAATAATGGAACTACTTTACTATGTTTCATTAAATCCGGGAAAACCCCTTGATCTACACTTTTATTAAAAATGAAAGTTAAGTGCGGCGCAATTGTCTCTATAAACGACCTGCACACTCGAACAGACATTCCCCAAAGATCTTCAGTTGACTTTACTTTGATCTCATTGAACGCCTTTATTACTGCCTGGGGGGTTGTGTATTGAAAGCTAAAGTCAGAAGGACATTCTTTGACGTTACCCCTGAGAAGCTCGACAGAAAGAGCTGGAGATGATTTTAACGTTTCCGTAGTTTTAAGAGGAATATTTTTAAAGAATCTTTCGAATTCCTGGGCAACTGACGAATTTGAACTAGTATATCCCTTTTCGGTTTTTAAATTAAATTCAGTGTTTTGTGATCTACCTGTTTCTTTATTAATTATATTCCAGGTAGCTTTTATTTTGTTTTCCGCGGTCCTGATTTTATTACTAATGTGGAGCGACTTAGCATGCTTACATACTATTTTAAATATTTTTGAATATTTGGAAACATGTCTGCGAAAAGCCTCGCTACTATTAAATGGTTTCAGACCGTATAGGTCAAATAACCTGTCTCTACTTATACGAATACCTGGTGTAGCCCAGTCACAGAATACAAATTTACACTGAATATTTTTACGTTTTAAAGGAAATAGTTTATCGTATTGTTTTTTTATAAGGGATAATAAATTAGCATATATCTCACTCGGGCAATTATTGTCTTGTACTTGGCTGCATAATTCATGTTTTAGCTTATTATTTAATGAATCAATTTTTTTGTATGTGATTTGTCTAAACAATATTTCCTTTTTTGGCACAGTTGTTATAGTATTAAAGTTAACTGTGAGCCCACTGTGATCAGATGGTAATCTATTTACAATTTCACTTTGTAAATAATCACAGTTACAGAAAATATTATCTATACAGGTTGCCGAGGTGGATGTTACTCGGGTGGGCTCAAGAAAAACATTAGACAAATCAAATGATTGAAATAGACTTAACAAGTTTGTACAATGAGAATTGTTTTCTAAGAGGTCAACATTAAAATCGCCACATACTATTGTACATTTACTACTAGTACATGTTTTCCGCAGTACATCTTCCATTACAGAGCGAAAAATATTTAGATTCTGTATGTTAGGAGGCCTATAAACACATACTACAATATGCCTATCCAGCTCAACACAGGACAACTCTATTGTGTGTTCAATTGACAGCAGAGCAATGTCTTGTCTTTCTTTATATTTTATTGAATTCTTTACTAAAATCAAGCTACCACCATGTATCATTTCTTGGCGGCTATAATAGTTGCCAACACAGTAATTATTGAAGTTGATTGATTCTACTTGATAATCTTTTAACCAATGTTCAGTTATACAAATAATGTCATATTGGTACTTTTCTAAAAACAATTCAATTTGCAGGATTTTTGATGCAAAGCAGGTTATCTGTTTTATTTTTCAATTTAAGTTTATGCTTAACAATATTGCCAGAAGAAACCTTTTCAATGATTGGGGTTTTAGAGTAATTTAATTGGTTATCTTCTGTTGTCGTGGAAGTCAGTTTAAAAGATTAAAGGAGTACTATCCATATTTATAACTAAATTTGGAGCCTCCTTCGTGCTATTATATGTACAATTAATCTCTATATTGTTAGATTGTCTAATCAATATAGATTTGTCACTAAAACTACTTATTAATAAATTAATACTATTTGCTAGCAAACTAGCAATTAATAATTTACATTTCCTGGGAATATACATATAATCCCGGGTCAACTTGAAACCACTAACAAATTTGTTAGTGTCAAAAAATGATAATTTGTCGCTATGACAAGAGGTCAAAAAAAATATTAAATTGTTCAGATGATGAATTCTACTATTTTGCATTTTTGACAGAGTGTCAGCATATGGGAATGCACATAATACTATCTTCCCTGTATTTAATCTCAATAAGGTGTTGATACCATCACTTATATCCCGCTTGTTTATCCCTGTACTATCACCAATTAATATTACTATTGGCTGATTTTCTGCTAATTGTTTCTGTGATATTTTTTCTATCATATGGCCAAATTTTATATTGTGATAACAGTAATTTGTCACCCTGTATTTAAGGCAATTAGCGATAAGTGACCCAATACTTGCACCCACTGAGTCTGTAAACACACCAGCGTTGTAGGTAACAACTGGTTGACTCCCTGTTTGTGGCCCCGGCATAAGTTCTGGCTCAAAGGGTGGAGTGAGGGCACAGCTACATGAAAGGTTATTATATTTACGCGGGTATTAACGCGGAAAATTATAATTTGAATACCTTGGTAGGCTTGACGTTTCGACCCGGTTGCACAGGTCGTGGTCACAAGCAGACTGAAGACGCGATGTCACAGCTCCCTGCATTCGGGTGATGAATCTTCATCTACCCCCTTATTTTCATTTTCTACCATATTAGGCCGTCTACACACTACGCTGATTATATCCACAGATGTGTTAACCGACTTTGAAGGAAAGCGAGGTTGTGTTTTGCGAAGCACTGGATTCCACGTCGACGACAATTTAAAGCCGTCCTCCCGATTGAAATTATTTGGGCATTTCTTTATTTCAACCGCTTCACGCACAAGTCTTGTATGGTAGTGGCGATCAGTGGAGAGAATTTGCGGTCGGTGGAATTCTACCCAGTGATTAGAACCAGCCTGGAGCAGGTGTTCTGCTATCGCTGATTTGTTGCTCTGTCGGTTTTTGACTGCGGCGATATGTTCTTTGAGCCTCTCAGCAATGGTCCGCTTCGTTTGCCCAATGTAGGAACTACCGCAGCTGCAGTTGATCTTATAAACACCTGGGCTTTGTAGCGGCAGTACATCCTTCGCCGTGCCTACCTTATCATGAAGTTTAGCCTCAGGTGTGTAGATCGTCGGGATCGAAAACTTTTTAAGGACGGATCCTATCTTGTCTGTCACACCCTTGATATAAGGCATGAAGGCAGGTTGTCTGCTCACGTTTGGATGTCCGACACTTACAATCCGTGATGATATCACTAAAAAACAGAGCATATGACCTCTGTGACCCTGAACATCTGGGGCAAGAGCTAGACCATGTTCAGGAGGTACTTAAAAAGAACGGATATAGTGTAGGGGATGGGCGACTATTGCGACCGCTGAAGAGAGCCAGACATCCAAACGTGAGCAGACAACCTGCCTTCATGCCTTATATCAAGGGTGTGACAGACAAGATAGGATCCGTCCTTAAAAAGTTTTCGATCCCGACGATCTACACACCTGAGGCTAAACTTCATGATAAGGTAGGCACGGCGAAGGATGTACTGCCGCTACAAAGCCCAGGTGTTTATAAGATCAACTGCAGCTGCGGTAGTTCCTACATTGGGCAAACGAAGCGGACCATTGCTGAGAGGCTCAAAGAACATATCGCCGCAGTCAAAAACCGACAGAGCAACAAATCAGCGATAGCAGAACACCTGCTCCAGGCTGGTTCTAATCACTGGGTAGAATTCCACCGACCGCAAATTCTCTCCACTGATCGCCACTACCATACAAGACTTGTGCGTGAAGCGGTTGAAATAAAGAAATGCCCAAATAATTTCAATCGGGAGGACGGCTTTAAATTGTCGTCGACGTGGAATCCAGTGCTTCGCAAAACACAACCTCGCTTTCCTTCAAAGTCGGTTAACACATCTGTGGATATAATCAGCGTAGTGTGTAGACGGCCTAATATGGTAGAAAATGAAAATAAGGGGGTAGATGAAGATTCATCACCCGAATGCAGGGAGCTGTGACATCGCGTCTTCAGTCTGCTTGTGACCACGACCTGTGCAACCGGGTCGAAACGTCAAGCCTACCAAGGTATTCAAATTATAATTTTCCGCGTTAATACCCGCGTAAATATAATGTTCTTAAGATGAAACGCGAAAGTTTAAAAGTTAGTATGAAAGGTTATTTGCAAGAGACTCATATCTCTCAGCACTAAAAGTAACTAAATCTACAAGTTTTCCTGCCTCAATCATGTGTTTGTTGAGTTGTGATTGGGCAGATTCATATTTTTGGAACATATCATTTAAGAACATTTCACGTTGTAAAAGTTCTTGTTGAAGAGCCTGAATGTCTTTGTCATATATGACCCTACATTGTTCTAAATCACTTTTGCATGATTTAAGTTCCTGAACTAGATTTAATTTTTTTTTTCTTAAATAGACATTCTTTTTAAACAGATTTTGCTTCTTTTTGAGTTTTTTAATTGTTTTACTTAGTTTTATATATTTTTTTATTTTATTGTGGCTATTCAGGACATGGCAAGCAGTAATGGTATCATCACCGGTTAAGTCTATTGTAACTGCTGGTTCACAGATGTCACCAGATTCACTACCAACCAATTCTTCATACAAACTCTGAGTGTTGACCGACAACACAGATTTTTTGGAGGCCTCTAAGTTATTAATTATATTTTGTGCTTCTCTGAGGTCATGCTCCAGATGTGTTATACGTTTAAGAGCATGTTCATGTGTGTCAGTACACTGCTGAAAAGTATTAATTTGTTTTATTAAGTGGTTGTGTTGATCTATTAGGTCCGTGTGACATGAGTGAAGTTCAGCTAATTCATATTTGAGTTGTGTGTTTTTGTTAACAATATTTTTAACTTCAATTTCACTGTCGTCACGCTCCTGCAGCAGTTGGTCGCACAGGTGCTTGGATGACTCCAGTTCTTTGAGTGCCGCCCTCAGTTTGATCTCCATCTCCTTAGACCGAGTCATCATACTGAAACGTATGAAGGGATGATGCTCTGAAATATAAGAGAAAAAAAGAACAGCAAATGGACAGAGAAATTTGTTTGTAAGCTAGATGGACTTGTATAAATGAATTAATCTATAAGATATTAAGAAAAGAACAAGAGAAAAGGGTGAATAATAGCTTTAACTTGTTCAGTATGATGAAACTAATAAATTGATGATTACAATTTCTGGTATGCAGGTAGATGAAAAATAAAGGAATTGAATTTTAAACTACTTATTAATTTTCTTTAGCTTAAATAATAAAAAAAAAATACTTTATAACACTAAAATACACTACGAATTGGGCTTATTTTAATTAATAACAGTAATATAAAGCATTTCGTTACGTTTCTAAAAAAAATATTCGTTGTCGTGTTTCATTAACAAATTATCATCCAAACTGAGAACTATGTGTTACTTTAATCAAAACTGGAGCGTGTCTGTAATTGTGTATTGATGAAAAACAATAATTTTCACTTATACTCCCCTGGTTTAAAGTTTTAAATTGAACTTTAGCTTCGTCCGTTGACCACTGACAGCTCGCAGGAACTTTTCAATTTTGCAACTTAATTCTTATAAATATCACTGGGCCTACAATGCCTATGGTGTTTTTACAAGTATTTTTACAAATAAACTGCTATTTATAGCAATAAAATCACTTAAATCTAATTATTAAAACAAATTTAACTATAAGGTCGTATTTTGACGACCGATCACCAGTGTTGCCAACGAGAAAAAAAAAACCTTATGTCTAATAGCCTAATATGAATACAGCTTATATTTTTTTGATTTATTGAAAAGTATATTGCGTTTATTATGTTTTCGGCTTACTCACGTAATAATTTGACGAGATACTCGACTAGTAAAGTAACATAATAAATAATTTAGAATGTCTCACGAAAGTTATAATAAAAGTATATTGCGTTCTTCGGTATTTCTATGATCCTATATCCAGGTGGCACGTTGAGTGCAAATTCGTGAATAATGTGACTTGATTCACCGTTTATAAACGAGCCGCTTACAATATCACATTCAACCCTGATCACAGTCGTAGGTAAAATGTTGACTGGAAACTGTGATAAATGCCATTTATTGCCTTTTAAAATCTGCTTATTAAATCCTAACAGTCTTCTGAAAGAGCCTTCTTTGCTAAAATCAATGTCTTTTGTACAGAAAATAGTAGTTTTTAACGTATTATTATTGCACAGTAGTTTTATTGTTGCATCCTTAATTTCAGATTTTAAATAATCACTGATAACTTGCAATTCATATGTACCTTCCGGTATTTCAATAACTTCGTTGGAACCGTAGTTGAACTTGTTATTCGTTTTGTCAATGTTGGGAATAGAATTAAATGTTGAAAAATGCAATAAGGCGCACTCATAAGCTTCATCTAGTGGCAACGTATTTGGATAGTATGTAGATAAATTTGACGAATTTCCAGTTATTGACTCGACTTGAGTGACATTGTGGAAATGATTAAAATTAAAGAAAAACATTTTATATTTTTTTATTCCAAAAAGTCATCAAATACTCTAAACATAAGTGACCACAATTTACTGCATTGAATCTTTGATATCTTGTGTAGTTATAATAAACATTACAATCCTTAAAATATCGCATTAATTCTGTTGGAGGTTTTAAATCTCCATAGCTATCAAAATATTCACAATGCTTGTATAATTTAACATAAGCTACCCAATGAGTTCCTTCGTTCTTAGAATCGTCTAAGTTTACGATAGCGCATTCGATTTTCTTCGGCTTCCTTGGTAACTGATCATTCATGTAGATCCCCCGGAAATATGGGATGTCTTTTGCATACTTTTGAATATCTACAGTAGTCAGAGGACGATTGGGTAGCATACTTTTTAGTTTTTTGATGGTTTTATAAACAACCTTTGCCATTTTTGTACGGCTTAGTGTATAAACCCTTGCCCACCACTAAACCTTCCATAACCTTATTGTGTCGTTCTGTTTCTCGTAAATTTTGCCGAGCTGCTTTGTAATCATTCACAGTTTTTGCAATACCAGCGGCACCACCAGCTAAAGTTCCTAAAGCTGATAAACCAGCAAAAATAGGGATTAGAGGCAGAACCCCTCCAGTCTTTGGCAAAGGTATTACTTGCGGTACTCGAATTCGATTAATTCCTGGAAACACAAATAAGCAACTGGAAACATTTTTTTTGCTGCTAAATAAGCAACTTTAATCAAAGTTTTACTATTCTTGGGTTTAATTTTTTTAATTTTTGATCTTATTTTTGAAACCAAGCTTCTAAATGTTTTTACACCGGAACCAGACTTTAGTTTTGCTTTCATAACCTTGCTCACTAGCCATGAGCTTAACTTTTCCCCTTTTCCCGCATCTTTTGATTTAAGTCTATGCAGATGGGATAGATCTGCATGATTTGCGTAAGCAATTTCGTGGTGCATACAAGCTTCGTCTAGCTTATTCACGCCTCGATCACCTCGCAACAATCGTTTTAATAATAATAATAATAATAAAAATCCGCAAGGCAGTTTGTGGCGAGCTGTTGGGCAGTGGCGACCCCACGGACCTGACTCCCGGGAGGTGTCTTGTTCTTCTCTCTCCGGTTAGTCCTCGTGACAAGCTGGAGTGAACACTGATGAAGAACAAGCCCTCCTACCTCATTCTTGCCTTAATTGGCTGGCTTGAGTGGAGATTCGCAAGAGTAGGAGTTGAAGGAGACTCGGGGGAAGGATGTATCTCAGTAAGATGCTGGTAGGGGTCTTGACCGTACTTCCGGGATTGCTCTGATAGCCGTGGGATGCCTCTCCTTCCCCAAGCAGCTCAACGTATGTTGCCCCCGTGTCGCTACATGCTAGCGGCCGTTTCCGGGGGCCCATTAATTGAGTTTGCCAGTCACCCCCTGCCTGTTTATCCGTATGTATCAATATTGGTCAGGGGCAGGGGCCATAGTATTTCCATAGTTTTCATCCACTAGTCCATAGCAACCCATACCCATAACCCTTTAAATTGTTACCACATTTTACAATAGTCCTGCATCAACCGGGGATTGTCCTTGGGTGCACTTTTATAGTGCATACAGGGATAATTGCCGGCTGATGTCCCATCACATTTAGATTAAAATTGTTCAACGGGCCTCTGCGAGTTGGCTTCGGCTCCTCGTATGCCTTCCAAAGGTCCGGGACCCTGTGGTCCCGTGAAAGTAAAGAACAAACATAATAATAATAATAATAATAAATTCATTTATTTCGGAAACCAGTCCATATCCACAGTTATAAAATTGAAATTAAACATTTAAATACAAAACAATACAAAAAACATTCCAAACACAAATTCCACATGTCATATATACCTAATACAAATTACTAAAAGATAATTTTAAATTAAATAAAAATAACAAACATTACAAAAAATAAGATTATAAATTCAACAATGTCAATGAATAATAATGATGCCAATGATAATAACGATGTCAATGAATAATAACAATGTCAATAAATAAGAAAAATATGTCAATGAATAATAACAATGTCAATAAATAAGAAAAATATGTCAATGAATAATAACAATGTCAATTAATACAAATACTATACCAGCGAATTAAATTAAAATATACTAAATTTTCAAACAAAATACTTAATAAAATATACGGCATGTTCTATCTCAGTCTAAATTTAGGTTTGGATCCGGCGTGCTCAATATGCAACCTTGTCCAGTACCGCATTATTGGACAATCCAGATCCAGATCCATCCTCCAGGCGAACAGCTGAAGGTAGCCGTTGGAACTGCCCCGCATGCGGCGCATCAGGGATACAACTCTTTTGCGAATAATCGCTGAAAAGCCATCTATGTTTGCGTCCGCAAACATACCCGACGCACTACAGTAGCGAGGCAGCCCCATCAGCGCCCTAAAGGCATTATTATAGAGAACACGCAGGGTGTCATACGATTTTTTCGTATGCTTGACCCATAGGCTGCACGTATAAAACGATTGGCAGAAGCCCCTAAACAACGTAGCTTTTACTTCCGCAGTACATCGTGCGAACCTACGAGCCAGCATGTTAGCTCTAACCGACAAAGCCCTGCGCTCCCGGTCTATATCCATGTCATCTGCAAGCGACTCAGCAACCCAGTGGCCCAAATACTTGAACTGCGACACTCTTTTTAGGACACTGCCATTTAGTATGACCTGTGGAATAGTGTCATAAGTTTTAGACCCCGCCTTAAACACCATAAACTCGCTTTTAGTGGCGTTATATCTGAGCCCGTGGGCCACCGCATATCGCTCACAGATAGACATCAATTTTCGAAGGGCACTGATCGAAGGACTCAGCAGCACCATGTCGTCCGCATAACTGATGTTGTTGACAACAACACCATCAATCGAACATCCAACACCAGCGCTACTGAGTTCACGGATCAGACGGTCAATGTACAAATTGAAAAGACTCGGAGATGTTAACCCACCTTGCCTCACCCCACATTCCAACCTGTACTCGACCGATAGCGACCCCAACCACCGCACATAATTGCTCTGATTGCCGTACCTATATTCAAGGAGGCGTATGTACCCTGTAGGAAGATCCGTATCTTCCGATAACTTTTGCCACAACCTGTCATATGCCACAAGATCAAATGCTTTGGATAAATCTAAGAAGCAGGTATAGACAGGTGTGCTTCTGTCAGTGTAATAGCGGACGGTATGCTTGAGATTCAGTATAGCAATTTCTGTCGACAAGCCAGGACGAAAGCCAAACTGTGCATCATGAAGCTGTAGGTGTTTTCTTAACTGAATATCAATTACACCGTCCAACACTTTAGCAATGACTGTCGCAAGTGATATAGGCCTGTAGTTACACAATTTAGAGGCATCGCCCGTCTTGCTCTTTACTATTGGCACAACTATGGTTCTCATCATTGCCTCAGGGAGATACGAATGCCTTATGCAGAACGTAAATAACATAGCGAGCACCCTCGACATATGAGAACCTGCATGCTGCAAGTGTTCTATGCTAAGTGAGTCGTGGCCCGGGGACTTGCCTCGCTTCATGTCACTAATCACCTTCGCAACTTGTTTTGCGGTGATCCTGTCGGGTGGCGTCACCATACCGGTACCCCCCCTTCCACTAGTCATCGTCGCGGGCTGACAATGGAGAATGTACCTCAAAGTGCTCCCTGAATAAGTTGGCAATATGGTCGGCGTCACTAATCCCCTCCACACTGACTGGAACACTCGGCCTCGGATTCAATTTGTTAGTTTCCTTCCAAAATTTACTAAAATTTTTTGTGGCATGTTGTGAAGCAAGAATGTCCATCTTAATCTGAGTTTCATTGTCCCTACACCACTTAAGCTTATGTTTAAACAACCTTCGTGATTCACACATACGTTCATAAGCCTGACCTGACGTATTTTTGCCCTGGTCGGCCCACTCATGAAACCGAAGCCTAGCCTCCTCATATGCGGGGTGCGTGCCAGAAGACCTCCCCGTGGTGCACCCTGGGTGCGGGCGACAGTCTCCCTAACGGGATGGTGACAGGGTTGGTTTGACTGTCGCCCGCAGCGAACTTCTGGCCGGGCGGAGAACCCGGTCGGGTTCTAGAGGCGACCGGCTCTATGCTGGCATAGAGTCTACGCCTCCGTGGGGGCGTTCCTCCGCACGACTCTCTGGACCTAGCAGAGAGCGGGGCGGAGAAACAAGGGCGGCGCTCGTTGTGCACTCACCCTGCCAATGAGTAGCATCGGGGCACTAGCTGCGCCCGACTGCACCCGTCGATATCGTAATCCGGGAAGAGATCATGGTCATGTTTTATGACTCGGACCGGGACGAGGGTCTTGGCTTAACCGCCCGGACCGCGAGGAAGATAACCTCTATAAAAAATTCCTCCAATACTAAGTTCTGGTGCGCGGCGAGGGTATGTATGGCTGAGGAGTGGGATCAGTCGTGAGCGCACCCCCAGCTAGGGGACCGGTGGACCCCCTAGTTGGGAGACAAATGCACACTTACCCAGGGACAGGGGGCTCTCCCTGGGTGGACCGCTTATTTCCCCCATACTCGTGGGACTTCTATGGAGATGTCAAAAAATTTAAAAAATAAAAAACCACTCAATGGAGAGGAGAACGCAAGCGAGGTCAGCTCGCCTGCAAGCGTAAATGAGGCGCTAGATGCATCCTGTGCACGTGCCTCAGGCAGGAAGGAGTCGGACTCTGAGTCTGACTCAACATCGCAGTCTGGCGTAAGCATAGCGCTGCGCCAGAAGAAAACGCGGGGGACGTTCAAGCGTCCCAGGTTGGCGGATGGGCGAGAGCCCTCCTCTAACGAGCAGGAGGCCCCGGCTCCCAAGATCCCCACGGCTGCGCGCGGTAGGGGCAAAGGGAAAGGCCTCCCGAGGGCGGCAGGCAGCCGAGGCGAGCCGACTGAGCGGCTAGCGGCGGAAGGGAGTGCCCTAGGCAAGGTCGCCCCCTTGGACTCCTCTGAGATGGAGTTGTCTGCTGGTGAGGGCTCCGCAAGCGAAGGCGGCGCTGATAGCCTTCGCCAAGAAGTCAAGGAAGCACTCCGCATGCTGGCTGGGCAAAAAAACCCAGGCCGGCAGAAATGGAGTGCTCAAACACGCGGAAGCCGCAATTATGTCGGCGGTATCCCAGCAGGGCTCAGCAGGCCGGCAGATGGCCGCTATGTATAAAGAGCTGGCCGGAATGCGGCGGGAGCTGTCACGCTTGGCGGCTGCCAATTCTGCCCTGGAGGCTGAGCTTCGGGCAGCAAAAGCAGAGCTCGCAGCTGCTCGAGGAGCCCGATCCCAGCCTGCGCAGCCAGCGGAGGCCGACCTTCTTGGCCTTATGCGGCGGGAGATGGCCGCCTTCCAGCAGCGTTTCGACGTGCTGGAGGGTAGGCTCCTGCGACCTCCACTCGCAGCCGGGTCGTATGCTGCCGCAGCGGCTAAGCCCAAGCCGCCAACCAGCCGTGGGGCACAAGCCAGCGCACCGGTGAAGAAGGGGGCGAAAGCGCCGCCAGCCTTGTCACCGACGAGGGCGCCCGTGTCTCCCTCGGCGCTGGCTCCTGCGCCGATGAGCCGCAGACGAAGAGGAGCAGCGGCTGGAGCCCCAGCCGCATCGGCACCTACTCCGCCGTCTGAGTCGCGTGCTGGTAGTGAGTGGCAAGTGGCGGGAGAGGTGAGGAAGGTCGCCAAGGAGAGGAGGAAGCTCCGGAAGAAGGAGCAGCGGCAGCGGCGACAGCAGCGGCGCAAGGAGAAGCGCGCTGCGGCAATGCTCCTCGCCCCAAAATCTTCGGCTGTAGTTATCACACTACAGCGGACGCGGCGAAAAAGGGGGTGACGTATGGCGAGGTTCTCGCCAAACTGAAGGGGGCGGTAACTCCCGCGGAGTTTGGGGCACCCGACGGGTTCGCAGTGAGGGTCACTGCCACTGGAGCCCGTCTCTTGGAGGTCCCCGGCGCGGCCAGCGGCCCGTCCGCTGACGCCCTTGCCGAGAGGCTCAGGGCGTGCATTGCGGCGGACGAAGCTCGCGTGTCCAGGCCCACCAAATGCTTGGAGCTACGCATCATGGGCCTGGATGACTCCGTGACGGAGAACGAGGTGGCGGCCGCTGTCGCAAGGACGGGGGGGTGCCCTGCTGATCAGGTGAAGGCAGGCACCACCCGCCCGGACAATACGGGGCTGCGGACCGTGGTAGTGAGCTGCCCCGTCACAGCGGCCAAAAAACTGTCGGAGGGCAAAAGGCTCCTGGTGGGCTGGGTTTCGGCGCAGGTGAAGCTGCTGGAACCCCGACCTTTGAGGTGCTTCCGCTGCCTCATTGGTCACCATGTGGGTGCCAAATGCACCTCAGAGGTGGACCGCAGCGACCGCTGCTTCCGCTGCGGTCAGCCCGGTCACAGGGCCGGCGCTTGTACCGCCCCACCGCACTGCGTAGTATGTGCGGCGGCTGGCAAGCCGGCCGATCACCGGGCTGGGGGCAAAACCTGCTCCCCCCCCACCAAGCCCAGAAGCAAAGGTAGGCCCTTAGCCACCTCCACCGCTCCCACCGTCGCTCCCGCTGCCGCCGCAGTCGCCAACACCCCTGCGACTGCTGCTATCGCCGCTGCCGTCAGAGAGGAGGTCGTGATGGATACCCAATAATGGCTCCATTACGCCTCCTCCAGGCGAACATCAACCATTGCGTCGCTGCTCAGGATCTCCTGCTCCAGAGCATGGCGCAGTGGTCGATCAATGTTGCTGTGGTCTCCGAGCCGTACTTCGTTCCAGCCAGGGAACACTGGGTGTCAGACCTGGACGGCTCGGTGACCATCATCTCGTCGGCCGCCGCCAGTACCCCAACCCCCGAAGGGCCTCAGCGAGGCAGGGGTTGCGTCGCGGCTCGGTTCGGAGAGATCGCCGTGGTGGGCGTGTACTTCTCTCGAACCGAACTCTCGTCGAGTTCCACAACTTCCTCAGGGAATTAGTCACCGTCGTCGTCGGGTTCCGTCCCCTCCCCGTGCTGGTCCTCGGGGACTTCAATGCCAAGAATTCGGCTTGGGGTTCCCGGCTCACTGATGTCCGGGGAAGGATGGTCGAAGACTGGGCTCTGGAGACAGGCCTAGTCGTGCTGAACCGGGGTTCTGTCCCCACGTGCGTACGGATGCGGGGCGAGTCAGTGGTGGACATTTCGTTTGCTAGCCCCGCTCTGTCATCGCGCGTTGTCGACTGGCGCGTCATGGAGGAGGTGGAGACGTTTTCGGACCACCGGTATATACGGTTCGACGTTTCCGCCGAGTCCGCAGACCCGCCAGTCAGACAGGCCCCGTGTGGCCTGCGTTGGGCGCTTAGGCAACTGGACCGGGAGCTTTTCCTGGAAGCCGCAGTCGTGCAGGCCTGGGTGATACCACCGGTCAGGCCAGCCGACGTTAACGAGGAGGCGAGATGGCTCCAGGACGCCATGTCAAGGATGTGCGACGTGGCGATGCCCCGGATCCGGCTGTGCCAACGCAAGCGCCAGGTGTATTGGTGGTCGCAGGAATTGGCAGACCTGCGCGGTGAGTGCACCACAGCGCGACGCCGATACACCAGGCACCGCAGGCTCCGTCTCCGCCCTCTGGACGCTAAAACCAGAGAGGCGGAGCTATACGAGGAGTACAGGGCGGCGAAGGCCACCCTCAGGGTGGAGATCCGGCGGGCCAAAGATCGGGCCCGCGAGGAGATGTTGGAGACTCTGAACAGAGACCCGTGGGTACGCCCCTACCGGATGGTGCGTAATAAGCTCCGCACCTGGGCGCCCCCACTGACTCAGAGTCTCCGGCCGGAGGTCGTGGACGAAGTGGTTGGGGCGCTATTCCCCCGACCACAGATGGGTTACACGCCTCCGGCTATGTCCCCGCCCCCTGCGGTGCCCAATGCGGGCTACAACGACGACGACGATGAATCCGCTCCGGAAGTGACCGAGGTAGATTTGAGAGCGGCGGTGCGCCGGCTGAGCGGCAAGAATACCGCCCCAGGACCTGACGGGCTGCATGCCAAGGTTTGGGTCCTGGCCTCGGAGGCTCTCAGGCCTCGACTACTTGGTCTGTTCAGCGCATGTTTGGAGAGAGGCCAGTTTCCGCTGTCGTGGAAGACGGGTAAACTGGTCCTCGTGAAGAAGCCGGGGCGTCCTGCGGACTCTCCGTCCGCGCACCGGCCCATTGTGCTGCTCGACGAGGTGGGAAAGCTGTTCGAGAAGATAATCTCAGACCGCCTCGTCGGGCACCTGTCTGGAAGGGAGCCGGATTTAGCGGACGGCCAGTTCGGCTTCCGCAGAGGGCGCTCCACGGTGGACGCCATCATGCGCGTGAGGGACCTCACGACGGGGACAGCGTTGGCCGGGAGGCGAGTCGTCGTGGCGGTGTCTCTGGACATCGCCAACGCCTTCAACTCGTTGCCCTGGAGCTGCATTTTGGAGGCACTCCGGTATCACCGGGTGCCTGCCTATCTCCGTCGTGTAGTCGAGGCTTACTTGACGGACAGATGCGTCATCTACCCCGGTCACCGGGGCGTGTGGAATCGGCGAGAGGTGTCGCGCGGTGTCCCACAGGGATCGGTCCTGGGACCTCTCCTGTGGAACATCGGGTACGATTGGGTGCTACGCACCGACCTCCCGAGCGGCGTCAGCATTGTCTGTTATGCTGACGACACGCTGGTGGCGAACGGGAGGTCGCATCAGGCGGCGGCCGACCTGATGTCACAAGCGGTTGCGACAGTCGTTGCAAGGATCCGGCAGTTGGGACTCGAGGTGGCGCTCCACAAGTCCGAGGCCATGTGCTTCTATGGCCGTCGGAGCGCGCCACCTCCAGGTGGGTCCCAAATAACGGCAGGAGGAGTTACCATCGGCGTCGAGTCGGCGATGAAGTACCTGGGTCTCGTCCTCGACAGCCGATGGAACTTCACGGAGCATTTTCGTCGTTTGGCCCCTAAGCTAGAACGGTCTGGGGCCGCGCTCAAGCGGCTCCTTCCCAACCTCGGGGGGCCAAACGCCTCCTGCCGGAGGTTGTATATGGGGATTGTGCGATCCATGGCCCTCTACGGTGCCCCTGTGTGGGCGCCGGCCTTGAAGCGGCGGCCGGCTCGTACGCTGGTCGCGTCCCAGAGGGTCATGGCTATTCGAGTAATCCGCGGGTATCGCACGATCTCCGGGGAGGCGGCGAACCTCCTTGCCGGATCACCGCCGTGGGATCTAGAAGCGAAGGCGCTCGCGCGCGTCTACAGTTTGCGCGCAGACGCGCGTCGCCGGGGCGAAGATCCTCTGCCGCGCCAAATTAGTGCGTGGCGGAATGAGCTCCGGCGAGATCTCATGGCAGAGTGGAAACAACGACTGTCGCAACCGAGGGCCGGGCACGCTACTATAGCAGCGGTAAGACCCCTCTTTGAGGAGTGGCTTGAGAGACGCCACGGCGTCCTCACCTTCCGCCTGACGCAGGTGCTTACCGGGCACGGCAGCTTCGGTAGGTTCCTGTTTCGGATTCAGCGGGAGGAAACGCCCGAGTGTCGTCATTGTGAGGACCACCTAGAGGATACGGTGGAGCATACGGTAGCGGTATGCCCTGCCTGGGCTGAGCACCGCCGTATCCTCAGGGAAGTGATCGGCGGCGGCGACCTCTCGCGCCCGGCCTTAGTCGAGGCCATGGTGCGGAGTGAGAGGAACTGGGACGCCGTCTCCTCCTTTTGTGAAGCAGTCATGCTCGCAAAGAGAGAGGCGGCCCGCGTGAGGGAGCAATCCTCCTCCTCACGCCCCAGCAGCCGCAACTGGCGACACTACGGGCGTCGGGGATCGAGGGACGATCTCCGGCCACCGTAAGTACGGGCCTGCGGTCGGCGAGTAAGGGCAGCTCGCCGCCCGACCAGAACCAGGCCCGAGCGTACGGCGCGTAGCGTTCCGCGCGCGCCTCAAAGAGCCATTCGACCACCACAGACGGGGCCCTAAAGGGCTGATGTTCAGCCGGGGTTGCGGGGTAAGCGCAATGAGGTACCGCGACCTCGGCACAGAGCAGGAGAAGGAACAGGGGGGTTTTTAGTCAGTAAGAGTCTGACACTCCCTCCTGCCCGGCCCTGGGCGGGAGAAGTCATTTGATGATTTTCCCCTCACAAAAAAAAAAGCCTCCTCATATGCCTTTTTACAATGTTTGTTCCAACCTATTACATATCTTTTCTTTTTAATTTCAATTATTGTTTTGCTAGAGCTTGCCACCGCAGCATCTCTAAGCACGCTTACCACACTATGGTACAATTTATCTATAATTTCTCTGTGATCTACATTATTACACATCACATCTGCAGTTGTTGACAATAAAAAGTTGACATCACGCAGCTTAGATGAGCAACTATACAAATATTTATTAATCTGCTCTTTATCTCTTTCGCCCCAAACAGCTTTATCCGGCAACGAGCCTCCGATCTTTTGGTACCAATATGTTAAGGTCACATATTATTTCGACAGCGAAATGATCGGAACATGACACCTCATATCGGATACTTGTACCCAGAATGGTTTCCTTTGCGACTTCGGTAATGATGACATGGTCCAACCAAGACGTAGTCCCATTTGCATTACTAAGGAAAGTAAATGTACCTGAATCGAGTCCCAACCATTCTATGTCTGCACACGACCACTGTTGCTCAGCACAGAACTTGAAAAGCTCATTGCCAAACAAACTGCCAGGGTTAGCGTTGAAATCTCCTAGAATATACACTGTGTCAATACCACTAGTCTCTATAATCGCACTAATCTCACCGAGACAGCTGACAAACACATCAAAATTATCAGGACTATCCGTTGGCATATATATCGACATCACCAATAACTCGCGCTCGTCAAACACCACTTTAACGGCCACTATTCGCTCACTAACACAGTCTACGACCGAAACAGACTGAAACACGCTTTTACGCCATAGAAGAGCCACTCCGCCGTATGGCCTGCCCCTCAGCAAACCCGACGAAGTGTCCACTGAAGATTTCCCGGTGTACGCAAAATCGCGATCAATTTCTCCCAGGTATTGAATATCCTCTGGTAAAAGCCAAGTCTCTTGCAAAGCCAAAAAGTCAGCCGTATGACACAATGCTTTGACATAGTCAACGGAGTTCTTAACAGAATAGCAGTTAAAACTCACAAACTTAGTTCTATTTATTCTCTTGCTTTTCTTTTGATCCATAATCCTTTTTTTTTAAATTCAATAAATTTCCTAACAGTTATGCCTTCAGGCCATAAAGTGTCGTCAAGAAACAGTGAGAGTTTTGCACTAGGGACCAGCATTTTATACGAACTATACTGTCTCTGCACTCTCGATTTTATCTTCTGCAGGGTGACATGAACTCGGGTTTGTTCTAGTATGTAGTCAACAATGTCGGTCTCTAAAGTGCTTTTAGCAACATTATTGATGAACAAGGGCACTTGTATATCTGCAGCTTTGAACTTGTCACTTCCTGATTTTCGTGCTTTGCCTTCCAATGTACTAAAACGATTTTTTTAATCTCTTTTTCTGTACTAAAACCCACTGCTCATTCGGTTTCTCGACCTTCCATTGCTTAGCTGTCTCAACGACATTTGCAAAAGAATCATGCAAACTCGTATTCACATTCGTACCACACTCCACTCGATACATAGCCGGTGATTGCTCCGGCGATGATTGCAGCAATGGCGGATTCCCAATCGAAGTTACAATACGCGCACATTCATTCACTAGCGCGGGAGCTTGACGGTTGGACGTCATAGACGGAATAGAGGGTGCGGGCGCATACTCCAGCGGGGGCTCGCTTAGCGGCGGCACACAATCAGCCGCGAGCGTCGAGGCGCGCGGCCCCGGCGCAGCCGCACACGCCTCAGCGACACACGTAGATCTCGGCAATGACTCACATCGCTCAGCTGTACTCTGTGCTGTATTACGTTCCGCATCCGAAAAGTGGGGTAGGCCGACCGGTCCGCTATCCAAAAAATAACTATTTGATAAATTATTACTTCCACCTCTTTTTTTGCTTATATAACAATCAAAGTTATTATTCACCAAAGATGCATTTTTCAAATTAGTTAGTTCATTTTTGATTTCGTTAAACTTTTGCTCAGTAACATACGACTCCTTAATCGTTCTTAATTCGTTTTGAATGATTAGCAAATCCTTTAAAAGCTTTGTCGGGTCGACATGATCAAAATGAATTGGAGGTAGTTTCTGTAAGTCTCTTGCAACAAAAACTGGAATTAAATCAGGATCGACCTCCTTAAAGAGACTTATAACGTCAAATAAATCTCTCTTCGATCGTCCATCCTTCTTCCTATTTATCTTTTTCTTCGCGGTAGGCACTGATTCAAATAGCAAACTCTTTGCACTTTCGATCTCCTCCGAAGAAAAACTCGACATACATAGTTTTACTAAACTTTCTTCGTTCATAACGTCTATTTTATTTTGAATAAAGGCTAACAACTCACTAACTACTAAATTACACTGGTTGCATTTTACAATATTACTAAACATCATCTTCGTGCGATGAGTCACCGATACCGACGCGACAGTAGACAAATACGTTCGCTCGCTAGCGCTTGCGTACGCCAACTTGCGTACGCCGCGTTTTTGAAGTTTAGTTCCTGGTCCGCAATAATTGTATCCGGGCAAATGAACTTCGAACGGTAGATTATTAATTATGTTATTTACTAGTCCACCACCTTGCATTACTCTAAGTGTACTGATACATATTACATCTGTATTATTTATATATTTTAACTCATTATTGCAGCTTTATCAATCCAACTGTTTTCTTCATCATTCAGACCTAACCACTTTACGAACAGTTTACGTCCTCTTCTTTTTAAAACTTTTTCTATCAAATAAACATCAGAATAATGAGATTTCTGAAGTTCTTGCTCATAAAATGTCCCCAATATTATTATTTTTTCGCTGATCTTCTATGTGGTATGTTACTGGTATTGTTAATTGTTAATCTTTTTAATAGTAAATAGTTCAGTTGACCAATTGGGGGTGTAACCTTTCTCGAAATCGTGTTTGTATTTACTGATGCGTACATAATCGCCTACTTTAAACTTAGGTTTCTTTGTATGGAGAGAAGATATTGTCTTTAATGTTCTGTTAATATTTTCTTTTATATCGTGTTCATTATATTTATTTACTTCAGCTGGTTTATATTTAATAGTCTGATGCTTTGTATTTTTATATGTCTTCAATATTACTTCTAACGGTTGTCCTAGCCATTTGTAGTTTCCGTTATAGCTAAAAGATTTATATAACTTATTTTTAATAGTTCTTATTAGTCTTTCAACAATCGAAGCTTTTTTGGTTGAAAACGTTGAATAATGGTTAATATTGTTCGTTTTCATAAGATTCTGAAACGTATTGTTATAAAACTCGGTCCCCATATCCGTTTGTAAATTAACAGGTCTGCGATTACTATCAATCAATATCCTTTCAAATGCATGAGTAACATCTTGTTTATTTTTTTATTTCAATGGTTCCGCCCAAGCATACTTTGAGAAGCAATCAATAACCACTAGCACATAATTGTAACTTTTATTATACTTTTTCAAGTTTTGCATGTCCATCAGATCGGCTTGCCACAAATAATCGATTCCTTTTCAAAATTATTATTCAAATTCAAAATTATTTATTTCAGATTTACATCCATATATTGTTAGTAATAAAACAATTTAGCCTAATGTTAGTATCCATTTTACAATTTAAACACACCAGTTTATTTAGGTAAGTGTGTCTGCACACTTATCCACCTTCGTAAGAGGGGAGAGTCCCACCGATCTGCGAACACATTCAGGATGCCATTGGAGGTGGAGCGCAGGCGCGACATCATGGAGGCGCAACGCTTTCGCATGATCGCGGCGAACCCGTCAACACACGCGTTCGCGAACATTCCTGACGCGCTACATCGCCACGGTAACCCCAACAACACCCTGAATGCGTTATTGTACTGTACGCGCAGGTCGCTGTAAGCCCGCTGGGTAAACCTGGTCCACAGGCTGCACGTATAAAATGACTGGCAGAAGGCCTTAAAATGTGTTATCTTCACCGAATCAGAACAGCGCGCAAACCTGCGGGCCAGCATGTTGCAACGGACAGCCAGTGACCTGCGCTCCCTGTCAATGTCTACATTGTCTTTTAAGTCGTCAGTGACCCAATGGCCCAAGTACTTAAATCTCGAAACCCGAGCTAACGGAGACCCAGAGAGTGACAGTTCAGGTAGCTGATCTGATTGCCGCGACGATACGGCGCTGCATACGTTGGCGGAATGCCCAGCTTGGGCCGAGCAGCGCCGTGACTTGGTCGCGGCCGTAGGTGCTGCGGGAAATCTCTCGCTTCCGGCTGTAGTGTCTACTATGGTCGGGAGCGAGTCAGGGTGGAGTGCCGTCGCTACCTTCTGCGAAGCCGTGATGCTCGCAAAGGAGGCGGCGGAAAGGGAGAGAGAGGCTGCCTCCTCTCTCCCCTCCCGCAGCAGACGCACTAGACGTCGTAGGGTGGCCGACCTGCGGCCACCGTAGGGTGCGGCCTGCGGACGACAGACTCGGGGCGTCTTGTCGTCCGACCAGCAGCAGGCCTCGAGGCGGCGGCGCCGTGTTCCGCGCGCGCCTCATAATGGAGTCCTGCGGTCGGGGTGACGGCCGCAGTGGGTGACGGGGCCCGCCTAACCATCTGGCGGGCCAATACCCGTCGGGGGGATGCGACGAATGCTTCGGCGATACCCGCCCCTCCGACACATTGGTAAGTGGAGGAACACCGGGTTGGTTTTTAGTCAGTATGAGTCTGACAGTACCCTTCGCCCTTCCCCGAGGGTGGTGGGTCTCCATGAGGATTTTCCAACCCGACACCAAAAAAAAAAAAAAAAGGTAGCTGATCGTACGTTAAGGTACCTGATTTAAAAACTAACCATTCACTCTTAACGGTATTGTATTTGAGCCCGTGAGCCACTGCATAACTTTCAAAAATTTTGAGTAGATTTCTCATTGCACTGATAGATGGGCTCAGCAGCACCATATCATCAGCGTAGCTGATGTTGTTCACGCAAACACCGTTTACGTGACAACCTATGTTGGTGCTGCTGAGCATACCTATCAGTTTGTTTATGTATAGGTTAAAGAGACGTGGGGAACTCAACCCCCCCTGCCTCACCCCACAATCCAATCCATACACATCGGAATACGATCCAGCCCACTTAACAGTATTCTGTTGACTACTGTACCAATATCTCAACAATGATATCACATCAGCTGGGACAGCAGTGTCGTGAGTGAGCTTATGCCAGAGTAGGTCGTAATTGACCAGGTCAAATGCCTTCGATAAATCCAGGAAATATGCCATTACAGGAGTCTTTCTGTCAGTATAATATTGGACAGTCTGCTTAAGACACAAAATTGCACTATCCGTTGACAAGTTCGGTCTAAAACCAAACTGACCATCCTCGAGAACAATATACTTAGCTAAAAGTTTATCAAGCAGACTATCGAACACCTTAGCACAGACAGTGGCGAGCGATATCGGCCTATAGTTGGAGATATCGGAGGTGTCACCAGTCTTGTTCTTTATTACTGGCACAACGATCGTATTGCTAAGTTCTACAGGTAAGTAACTATGACTTAGACATAAGTCAAAAATCATAACTAGTACTCGCGGTAAGTGAACGCCAGCATATTTAAGATGTTCAACACTGAGGCCGTCGTGACCGGGAGACTTTCCCCTCACCATGTTCTGTATAAATCTCGCGACTTCTTTAGCGGAGAACCTAACAGGAGGAACCCCAGCCACGACAACCCCCGCGCCTCTATGTGACGGTTCAGTATAGCCACACAACCGCGATTTTATATTAAAATGTTTTCGGAAAGCATTAGCTATATCCGTGGGGTCGCTCACGCCCGCGATGCTCACCGGTACCCCCGATCGATGTTTGAGTCGATTTGTTAATTTCCAAAACTTATTAAATTGTTTCCTTTTATGACAAGTTGCTAACATATCCATTTTAATCTTCTCTTGATTGTTTTGACAATGTTTCAATTTAATTTTAAAAAGATTTCGCGATTTGCACATATTTTCATAAATAAGTCCAGAAGTAGGTTTGTTATATTCCAGCCACGTCTGGTAACACAATCGGGCACCATGGTGAGCCTCACGAACGTGTTTGTTCCACCCCACTACATACTTTCCCTTGCGACACTTATTAACAGAGCCAGCATGAGTAAGTTCAGCTCCCTTTTTCAAAATACAAATTAATTTATTATATAACTTATCAATCACAGCCCTATGCTCTGGATTATGGCACATACTATCAGCACATTCACAAAATTGCGGAGGAAAATCTATTTGTTTTAAATTGCTATTACAGTAATCAAAATACTCATTTATTTGTTCTAAATCCCTTTCACCCCATACAACTTTGTTACAAGAAATTTTCGATTCAAAAATTTTAGGTTTAATTTGGTTTATGTTACATTCTATTAGTAATGGAATATGATCCGACATGTAAACGCCGTACAATATAGACGCATTATTCACCAGACGTCTGGCGGCCTCAGTAACAACACAGTGATCCAGCCAGCGGAGGGCGCCGTTGGCGGAGCTAGCAAATGTGTGCGAGTCTTTCGGCAAAAGTTCTGTATCAATGCAAGACCATGATTGATCAATTCATGTTAAAAGTAACTCACGTGCAAATCGAATCCCAGGATGTGCGATGCGCGATGCGGATATTGACGTGTAAAAGTGCCGTTTTATGGCCTATTTGCAAAAATAAATTCATTGTTTCATTGTTTCATCGCGTTAAAGTCTCCCAACACAAAAACGGACTCCACTTCACTGCTCTCAATCACTGAAATAATCTCACTAAGACATCTCGTAAACTCAACAAGATTTTCAGCACAGTCGGTGGGCATGTAAACACTTAATATTAGCAAAGATCGCTCGCCCTGCGTTATTTTAATACACACGATACGATCACTAGCACATTAATAACCGATACCGACGCAAATAACGATTTCCTCCACAAAAGTGCCACACCTCCGTACGGTCTGCCAACCAGTACACCGGCAGAGGTGTCCACGGAAGATTTTCCAGTGAACGCAAAGTCTCCATCAATGGTCGCAAGGAAGGGCACGTCGTGGGGCAGCAGCCAAGTCTCCTGTAACGCTATCACATCGGCTTGCACACATAGTTGACGAACACAATCAGCTGATCGAATTATGTTTTTACAGTTGAAAGTGCATAGCTTAACGTTCGACATATAATCCATTAACCGTTTGTTATATTTTCAACACAGTTCTGCTTATTTACTTTTATTATTTTATTTTTAAAGTAAATAAACTGTCTAAACCGAATACCCTCAGGCCATATTTTGTCATCTAAAAATTTATTCAATTTGTATTTAGAGACAAACAATTTAAAAGCATTATACGGCCTTTCAGATTTCATGTTGATTTTCTGAAGCTGCACTATTTCTTGCGTCTTATTTTGTATGTAATCACAAATATCTTTTTCAGTAGTCTCTTTGTCAACATTTGTAATAAAAAGCGGAATTTTTGAGTCCGCGGCCCTAAATTTAAAATTCGCATTAGGGCTTGCGGTTCCCGTATTTCCTTCAAATCGATTCTTTGGCTTTTTATTTTGAACAAGCGTCCAACCATCTTTAGTGCAATTTTTAGGCCATTCGCCTTGCACTAATACTTCGGCCACAGTTTTATTGCACTGCGTTGATTGTATAAGATTTCTATTCATATCATCCGTGTTTTTTAAGAGAGTCGAGTTAATCAGCGAGATCGCTGACTCTTCAACCGTCTGTAGATGTGCATGTGAGTGAACGAGAGAGCGATACTTCGGCCCGAAACGTACGTCACGTACGTTCACGTTCGGCGAACGTGAGTCAGAATCGATCAGCTGTGAATGTTGCGGAAGTATTTGCGGCGACAAACCAAACGGTCCGCTGTTTAAGTTATACCCTCCACCTCTAATTTTATTCACATTAGAGTGAAATATCGGGTTTTGTAACTGGTTAGAAGATGATTGTATGACATTGTTCTCTTTCAGGGCCACTTGTAGGTCGTTCTTAGTGACGAAGTTTTCTTTAATATCATTTAATTCCGCACGCAAGATTAATAGGTCCTTTAGTATTTTCGTGACGTCTACGTGGTCGAAACACACAGGCGGCAGCTTATGTAGATCGTAATCGACAAAAACCGGCAATTTATCAGGGTCTATAGTTTTGAAAACCGCTATCATGTCTTCCAAATCCTTTTGTTTTTTGTCTTTTCGTCTCGACTTCAGTCGTTTACCAATCGTTGACGTACTGCACAACAATATCTTCGCCTCGTCGATTTCCTCCACAGAAAACGCCGACACACATATTCTTATAAGACTTTCGTTATCCATAACGTCATGTTTATTACGAATAAACGCAAGGACTTCCGATATCACCACATTACAGTTTGCACAATTAATCGTATCGACGGACATTATCGGGCAATCACACATACGCGACCACTCGCATAGGACGCGCGCACGCGACTCACTTTTAAAATAACTGAACGCCACAGGAAATTTCTTCGTGCGGCTTTATGTATTTCATTTACTATTTGCTGTTTTGCCATTAGGGAAATTTTTAATTAACTTATCTACCTCTGCTTTAGTATAAAACTTGTCTTCGAAATGAGTCAAAACGTCTGACGACTTTGTTTTTAAATAAGACTTAACTGCATTTTGCCCATCTAATATAATTTGAGAACGTAATGAAGAAATCAGTCTATTGAATTCTTGTACTGTCTGAGCATTCATTCGATCTACATAATCCTTGTTCACAGCTTCGTCTCCTTCTACGGGAGATCTTATTCCTTTCAATCTAGTTGTTTTTAAATCATAGTCTCCCGTTTCTGACTTGCACAGGGCGTTCTCATTAAAGTCAAGTAACTCTGTTAAACGTAATCTTTTATGAACGTTATGTCCAAAGGAGATGTTTCAGAAATGTATGGAGCTTGGGCCAGGTCTATGTACACCTAATGTAAATATCACTAAATAATATAGTTAACGTTTTTTCGTGTTAATTTCCTATATTTTGGCTTCGTTTTTTTGTAATTTCAATTTAACTAGGTCAAGGAGAGCAACACTATACTAAAAAATATGGTGGTCAGTAATAAGTAAAATGTGGTTTTGACAATGACATTTGATTGGCGTGTTGTGTGTCACCTTATACCAGCTAGAAAAACAAAACACTAAACCGAACATACTACTCGTTTGCGTCTGCATATCTTGTAATAATGCCTATATTAGTTACAAGGTTCGGCTGCTACTTAGTTTATCACTGTCTTGGCTGCTTTATAGTTAACCCTAACATTATACTCTGGACTTTGATAATTTATAGTGCTACGGGATAAACCCGAGCAAAAAAAAATAAAAATCAAAAAATATACAAATCAAACAACATAATTTAACAATATCGATTTATTGTTAAAATACGAAAAAAACAAGGCGTGGGTCCTACGCCTACTTGGTGGCACTGTCACTGATGAGCGTTTACAATAAATAAAAATGTGGGTATATGCGAGACGTGGTTGGCGGTGTTGGTGGTGGCCACTTAACTAAGGGCGAGGCATGAGGATGAGGCGCATGCCGGTGCCGCTATCCCAGTCCGGGTACGACGTGGCGGCTATAGCGCAATAGCACGGGGCCAGGCCCTTGACGCTCGCCATCTCCAGGTTTCCACTACACACGGGGTCTCTCAACTCCGTACATGGCTCTTAAATTCGACGGGGCCTTTCAACTCCGTCCGTGGTTCCTAAAATCGCCAAACAGGTAGGTTTAGTCCACCGTTATCCCAGAATGTCCTGGTGACCACCGACCAAATCCTATCACAGGGCCCTACGGTCGGTTGGTCCTTTACAAGGGTGGAAAGTTAAAATAATAAAACAATAAAATCATCTCACAAAATAAAACTATAAAATAATAAAACGAGTAGTGAGAGATAATATTAAAACCCAAAATAATATAGGATTCGTGTCATGATTAGCACGAGAACTAGAATAAAATTATATGAATATACTCTCACACGAAAATAATAAATTTTAATAATTGAATATTATACTCGTGTTATCAACTGTAAATTATATCACATTTATCCGATTGGGTTTGTTAAATTATGTTCAATTTTAATATTAAAAGTATTATTTTGACTACTATAGTACCGACTGAGTTCGTAGATGGCGCGACTTAACAATCATAGCACATCGTTTGCAATGTAGGTAGAATGGTAAGAGAAAAATAACTTTCGTAGTCGTGCCAATCTTTCGAGCTCAGTCGTGTACCAGACGTCGAGCAGTCGACTACAAAATTAAGTGTTGTGCTTGAAGTATACCTGGTGCAGATTGTGAAGTATATTGTATTTTTATTTTTTTGTATCTTGGAAAAATACAAGTGAGTATCTTAATATATGCCTATTATTTCTTACCCCGTTTTTGGAAGATGTAAACCTGACCAGTGATTTAAATTGTATATTTAAACTACCACTGGATACTTTGTACGCGTACAGAGTCTACATCTCAGAAGTGGGATAAAGATTCCTGTTTGGCCAATGACAATTTTTTTTATGTGTCTTTCTTTCTCTTTACCTGTCTACGCCGGAACGCATCATTCTTCGTCGTGTATGGAACGCATCCGTAGCGCGAGCGAGAGGTTCGAGCTGCGCGCCTTCCGGCCACTGCCATTCTAATAGTCGCGACGAAAACACACTCAATTATTGTAAAACTTATATTATAATTAGTGATTAAAGAGGTACATCTGCAAAGGGATTTACTTATTTATATCGATCATCTGGCGACCGTGCAAAAAGAAGAATAACTGCAACTTCGTGTAAACTACAAAAACCAAAAGGAGTTTGGTGTCAGCGCAACGTGGCGGCGAACGCGAACGCCTAAAACAAACGACGACTACGACTATACATATATTATTTGGAAAGAAGACAAGTCCACCTGCGAGCTGCTAGTAAGGATACCTAGCCACCATGGGAAGTGCTCGTTATTCCTCCTCCTTTCTTTTCCAACTGTCCGCTATCGGGTGAAAGTAATGTAGTCAATTCATTTGATTTAATTTTCTAAAAATTCGTCGTCCGCCATTTGTATGTTTCTATATAAAATTAAATTTCATTTTAGTTCGTCATGATTAGAAAGGTTGGTCATTTTCAAGTAATTTTTTCTTATTAAAATTTTAATATATGGCCTAACTTGGGTACTTTCAAGTCGTTAATTTAAGCCTTAACTGTGATAGGCACTAGTACCTAGTTAAAACTAATATTTTGCTGCCTTGATACCCTGCCGCCCGTTCTCCTACATTTATTTTTCATGCCACTCGGCTGAGCATTCTTATTTTCTGGTGTGTGTGACACGCGGCATGGGTTTGCCTACTTCTTGCATATTATGCACATGGGGGTTTCTTTGTTTTCACTGTAAATTTTAGCCGTCCTTATTTGCACCATTTTCTAGCTTGCTTTGCTTAGCTTGCTTCATAAGATTTGCCGAACGTTTCCAGATTCGTATGCTTGGCGCGGCTGTGGGCATAAATATCCAGCCCGTTTTGCATTGCATGAGAGAAGTGCGCCTGTGCTGCATGTAGTATCCATCTACGCCGCGCCAGGTTTGAGCACTACTGGGACGCCGTGCAGTCTGCAATAAGGCGGGGACTTTCCTGTGCTACACACTGCGACTGGAGTAAGGAACAATAATTGGGTTAGATGCACAATTTATTTACCTAGTTCATTATATTTCTTTGTTTATATTTGTTGTGAGTGATTAAATTTAAAGATGTCTACTTCTAAAAGTACTGACCTAAGTACATTGGTTAGGCAACGTGGAAATATAAGAGGTCGTTTGACGACGCAAACACAATACATAAACACTCTCAAGTTAGTGGATTGCTCTAGTTTATCAAATGCACAAGTTATTGAAATTAAATTACATTTAAAAAAGTGTGAAACCTTATATAAAGATTTTGAGACCTTTCAAGACAAAATAGAATTACTTTGTGATGAATCTGAAATACAAGAACAGATAAATACTAGATCTACAATAGAGAATCAGTTCATTACAGCAATTTCAACCTTACAAGATATTTTAGAAAAGTTAAATCCGGTTAATGTCAAATCACAATTACCCTTACAATCTAATGAAAGTTCAGTTAAGTTACCAACCATTAAATTGCCTGTGTTTGATGGCTCATATTTGAAGTGGCTTGAGTTTAGAGATACTTATTTGTCTTTAATTCATGAGAATGCATCAATACAGGATATCAATAAGTTTCACTACCTGCGGGCTTCACTGGAGGGCAGTGCTAGTGAGGTTATAAAGTCATTAGAGTTTACATCAATAAATTATAAGATTGCATGGGATTTATTGTGTGCTAGGTATGATAATAAGAGAGTTCTCATTAATAGTCATTTAAAATAATTACATTTAATCAATCCCATCACAACAGAATCACATAAAGCATTGCGGAACTTATTGGATCATGTTAATAAAAATATGAGAGCGCTTAAGGCCCTTGGTATACCCACAGAATATTGGGATGTCCACATTATATTCATCATAACTATGAAATTAGATGCCACTACAAATATGAAATGGGAGGAATATTTAAGTAATTGTTCTGACAATCCAACTTTAGATCAATTTTATACTTTTATCCGTAACCGTGCTGATGTTTTAGAGAATGCTGTATCTCGTACAACAAATCATAGTGAAAGTTCAAGTAATTCTACAAATAATCATAACAAAAAATTTTGGAATAATAATAATAATTCAGTTTCAAAAAATAATAAATCATTTGATAACTTAAAGATTTCGAGTCCTGTAGCATCAGGTGAGACTGTATGTGACTTTGTGTGTTTATGTTGCAATAAACAAGGACATCGCATTTATGATTGTCCAAAATTTAAAGATATGGATGTTCCCCATAGGGTAACGGAAGTTAAACGATTAAAACTATGTCATAATTGTTTACGTGAAGGTCATAACTTTCAGAATTGTCGTCTGAAATCCATGTGTCGTCATTGTAAATATAGTCATAATACTTTGTTGCATTTAAATAAAAATGATAAGCACTTAGAAAATATTAATTCTACAGTTGCTTCACTGTCACAGACACTGCCTCCAGTTACACTGTCTGGCATCTCTAATAGTAGTCAAGTATTGCTGTGTACTGCTGTTGTATCAGTAAAAAAATATGATTAATAATGAAACTTACCCTGTTCGCGCGTTGTTGGACAGTGGTAGCCAATCGTCCTTTGTGACTGATAATCTGAAAAGAAAATTAAACTTACCTGTTCACAATATTGAACCGCTCCGTGTCTCGGGCATTAATAATGTTGCATTTAGTATATCTGAACGTGTCACCTAGGGATAGAATCAAGGAATAAAAATTTTAGTACTATGATAACATGTCTAGTAGTCCCTAAGGTAACAGGTACTTTGCCTAATTCTCCTGTTAATATTCTAGAACTAGACTTACCTCCCAATATTGAGCTTGCAGACCCATATTTTTATTGTCCCGCAGAAGTTGATTTACTGTTGGGCGCTGACATATTTTGGGATTTAGTAGGGTTCAAGCGTATAACTCTAGGTGTAGGTAGACCAGTTCTTCAGGAATCACAGTTAGGTTGGCTTGTAAGTGGGCCAGTGGGTATTTATAAACCTGGCCATGTTATTTGTAATTTTACTCATAATATTAATGATAATTTACAGAAATTTTGGGAAATTGAAGAATTAAATTTAAAGATTAATATTGGCACACCTGAAGAAAGGTTGTGCGAGTCCCATTTTCAAGAAAATGTCAAACGCCTTAGTAATGGTTGATTTTCAGTAAAGATGCCTCTGAAGGAAATTCCTGAAGAAGCTCTTGGAGATTCTTTTTATTTAGCCAAAAAGCGTTTTTTATCTTTAGAGAATAAATTAAATAAAAATCCTAATCTAAAAGAACAATATTTTAATTTTATTAAAGAGTGACTTGGGTCATTTAACTGAAATACAGAGACCTAGTTTTGGTTATTATTTGCCACATCATGCTGTTTTAAAGGAAAAAAGTGAAACTACAAAACTCAGTGGTTTTTGATGCCTCAGCCAAAACCACTTCTGGTAAATCTTTAAATGATATTCAGCTTATTGGACCTGTGTTACAAGATGATTTAACTTCAATACTAATTCGTTTTCGATGCTTTAGATATGTAATTACTGGAGACATTCAAAAGATGTACAGACAAATTGAGATTGATCCCAGTCAGCGCCATCTGCAGCTCATATTGTGGAGGGATGATGAAGCAGGATCAGGTTCTGTGTCAGGACATCCACGGCCAATTAAGGTACTCCAATTAAATACCGTTACTTATGGCACGGCCTCAGCGCCCTACTTAAGCACGAGATGTATTCTTCAATTGGCTCGTGAGTGTCCTGACACTACCATATCTAACATCTTAGAGCATGATGTATACATCGACGACCTGACTACAGGCGCCGAATCTAAGGATTCTATAAAGCATATTTATAGTAGTGTAGAAAATGTATTAAATTCAGCTGGTTTTCCGCTACATAAAATTAGAACTAATTGTCCTGAAGCATTTCAGAATGACACTACAACTTCAGTTTTAGAATTAAATAAAGAATCGTCTGTTCTGGGTTTGAATTGGTCACCAGATACAGATACTTTACATTTTAGTACAGATTAAAGTAGTGATAATAATAAGATAACAAAACGTTCTATAATTTCACTTACCTGTAAGATATTTGATCCATTAGGTCTTTTATGTGCTTGTGTTATAAAAGCAAAAATAATTTTACAACTATTATGGAATGAGAAATTAGCCTGGGATGATCCAGTGCCATCTCACATAGCTAAAAAAAATGGTTAGATATAGCAGAAAATCTTAAAACATTGTCAGATATTAAAATACCAAGATATGCATTATGTGATGATTTCTTTACTAATGTTGAATTACACTGTTTTGTAGACGCATCGCACGAAGCATACGGAGCGTGCGTCTATCTACGTTCTACGGATAGTAGCAATAATATTGTCATCAGATTATTGTGCGCAAAGTCGAGGGTTGCGCCCCTGAAGGCCATGACCACCCCTCGCTTGGAATTGTGTGGTGCTTTGCTTGGTGCTCGACTGGTAGCAAAGGTACTTCAATCAATTCGTATTTCTATCACCAATACTATTATGTGGACTGATTCAACTGTCGTCCTGGGTTGGCTTAAGGCTCAGCCTAAACTTTTGAAAACCTTTGTTGCCAATCGTGTAGCTGAGGTATTAGAATTAACTAGAGGGTGTTCATGGCGACATGTTCCCACTGATTTCAATCCTGCAGATCTGGCCTCTAGGGGGGTTGTCCCTCAACGCTTGCTCGTGGAGCCCTTGTGGTGGGAAGGACCTTCCTTCTTGAAGGAAGGCTCTTCTTCCTGGCCACAAACTCCACACTCTATAGTAGAGCTTCCAGAGCTTAAGGCGTATGTGAACGCTGCTGAAGCCCCTGAAAATCATTTCATAAACTTTAAAGATTTTTCAAATTTTAACAGACTGAAGAGAATTTTTTGCGTACGTTTTAAGATTTATAAGCAATATACATAATAAACATAACAAATGCACTGGTACGTTGCAAACAGTAGAAATAAACAAGGCTTTAAATCTACTTATTAAATTTAGTCAAGGTGAATGTTTTACAACTGAAATAAAGGCACTATCTTCTGGTCAACATTTAAATAAAAAATCGAAGTTATTACAGTTAAATCCATTTATTGATACAGAAGGCTTGTTGAGAGTAGGCGGTCGATTGGAGAACTCCTCCTATGAATATAATAAGAAACATCCTGTTATTTTAGATGGCAGGCATACTTTTACATCCTTGTTATTGCAACATGAACATCGCCGGCTATTTCACGCAGGTCCTCAGCTGCTGCTGTCATCGATACGTGAGTCTTATTGGCCTATCGGAGGTAGGCAGTTGGCGCGCAAGGTCGCAAAATCTTGTGTAATATGTGCTCGCTATCGCGGTAAGACTTCAACCTATTATGGGAAATTTACCCGCAGTAAGGACAGAAGCAACCTTCCCCTTCTATTCATGTGGCACTGACTTTGCAGGCCCTTTTCTTATATCAAGTAAAAGGGGGAGAGGTAATCGTAAAACAAAATGTTACCTTTGCTTATTTGTGTGCTTGAACACTAGAGCTGTCCACTTGGAGGTAGTGAGCGGTCTCACTACAGATGCCTTTATATTGTGTTTGCGTCGTTTCATCGCGCGTCGAGGTAAACCTAAAGTTTTGTATTGCGATAACGGTACCAATTTTGTAGGAGCAAATAATGAACTTGGTAAAATTTTGCGCTCCAGTCGTGAGTCTGTCACAGATTTTGCTACCTCTGAAGGTTTAGATTTGATTTTTTAGTCCAGCTTATTCTCCTCATTTCGGAGGTATATGGGAGGCGGGTGTTAAGGCAGCAAAATATCATTTAGTTAGGATTGTTGGTAATCAATCATTTACTTTTGAAGAATTGACTACGCTATTTTCACAAATCGAAGCTATCTTAAACTCCCGTCCTCTTTCTCCTATCTCGTCCGATCCTTTTGACCTAACTCCCCTCACCCCAGGGCACTTCCTCATTGGACGGCCTCTGGTGTCATTGCCCTCGCATCCAGCAGACGACGGCAGACCGAAATACCACGCAATAACAAAAATTCGTGATGAATTCTGGGAGCGATGGCGAAAGGAATTCTTGGCGGAATTGCAATTGAGAACTAAATGGACGACTCCTCAAGCCAATCCTAAGGTCGGGGATATGGTAGTAATTAAAGAAGATTTTTCACCACCGCAACGCTGGCGCCTTGGCCGCATTTCACGTCTGCACCAGGGACCAGACAACGTGTGTCGAGTGGTTGACATTTACACCGCCAGAGGCACTATTCGCCGAGCGATCCACAATGTCGTTCGGCTACCACAAGAAGTTGAAAGTTAAACTTTCAAGGGCCGGAGGATGTCTACGCCGGAAAGCATTATTCTTCGTCGTGTATGGAACGCATCCGTAGCGCGAGCGAGAGGTTCGAGCTGCGCGCCTTCCGGCCACTGCCATTCTAATAGTCGCGACGAAAACACACTCAATTATTGTAAAACTTATATTATAATTAGTGATTAAAGAAGTACATCTGCAAAGGGATTTACTTATTTATATCGATCATTACCCTTGATTGTGTAACTGTAAGTATACTTATTAAGCCATTGTGGTGTTTTTTGTTTTAACTCGTTTTTTTTTTTTGTTTTTGTTCCTGTACCAAAAAATAAAAATAAAACAAAAAAGTACGGTACGGTAAGTTGTTTGATCACTTAATGTATTGAAATCCACTGTATCAGATAGGTATTTAACCACTTGGAATATGTATTTTAAACATGGTTGCAAGTTGATTCAATGTTATTTAACTCATCTTCTTTCAAATTGGATTTTCTTCAATGTAAAATCTAATAAATAAATACTGACAGCATAGCCGGTGTTAACTGGTTTTCATACAACTGATACAGCAACACATTTAAACAGTGTGTGGGTGTATTGCTATTGCGGCCCTTTTATTTAAATAAAATAAGATATCTTTATTGTCAGGTATCGGGGCCCATAGCATTACATCAGTATAAAATAAAATATAGACAATTAAAAAAAATAACAATTTAATATCCAAATTAAAATAACGTCCTACTTACAAATAAAATAAGAAATTACATAATGAGAAATGAAATTGAACTAAAATCACTACAAAATTAAAATTTGTAAAAAAAAATGTCGTGTTTATTTGCGCGTTGACTAATCATTACCTCCACAATTATTACATTAGCTGCTCAAGTGTATGAGCTTACATATGGATTAATCATGCTAACGTTGGCTGGATAAAATCGGTAACTGACTCTTCTGTAACCATTTATTAACTTAATGATGATGCGTAAGGTTTGTTATAAGTTTAAATTCTGACGTTATCGTTTCTTCCGAATTTGTTTTATAGAACGATTTCTTGGGGATATAATTAACTTTTCAGGTTCCCATGGAGAATAACAAGCGTGGACGTATGCTCTACACACCGACTGATCCGACGGGGTCACCCAGTGCCAATCGGAGGTCACGCAGTCCTGTACGGCCTCAAACCTGCAGCCGGGACTTGAATCGGCCACGCAGCCGGTCGGACCGTCAGTCAGGAGGACGCCCAGATTGCTGCTCGCCAGTTGAATCGGCGCATCATCGGGCTCGGGATCGCTCCCGCGCACGCAGTAGCCGCGCATCGGGCCGCAGCCCGGATCGCCGCGCATCGGGCCGCAGCCCGGATTGCCGAGTATCGGGCCGCAGCCAGGATCACCGAGCATTGGGCCGCAGCCCGGATCGCCGAGCATCGGGCCGCAGCCCGGATCGCCGCGCGTCGGGCCGCAGCCCGGATCGCCCCACATCGGACCGCAGCCCGGATCACCGCGCATCAGTTTGCAGCCCGGGCCGCCGCACGTCAAACCGCCGCTCGGACTGCAGGGAACCAAGACGTCCGAATCTGTCGCCGGTGCGGCAAGAAGCGTGCAAGCCACCACTCGGGGTAAGATCGCAGGTGAGCAAACTTCTTCACTCGAATTATCTACTCTTTCGGACCTTGTCAATGTTTTAAAATCGATGTCTAACAATAATGCAGATAAGTTAGGTTCCTTGAACAACACAATTCCAGAGTTTGACCCAAGTAAAGGGTATAGCACAAAGATGGTACGAAGGCCTTCCGTCAGTCCTGTTTACTTGGGCTGAATGGCAGGAGAAACTTCTGGCTACCTTCCCATCAGAAGAAAACTATGGTCAAATGCTGAGCGATATGTTAGCCAAACGGGCTAGGTTTGCGGACTCCTTAGAAGAGTATTATTATGATAAGCTGTCTCTTGTCAACAGATGTGGTATAAGTGGGAAGAGGGCAGTAGAATGTATTTTACATGGCATCGACGACCGGTCGGTTAGATTGGGTGCTGAGGCGGCTCAGTTTGATGACCCTAATAAGCTTCTTTCATACTTACGTAATGCTCGTAATACAAAATTCAATAGCGAGCGTAAATTAATTAAAGGACAACCTCAAAAACATCAAAGTAGCTCCAACCCAAGACCAACGCGTTATTCTAACTGCAAGAAAGATGGTCATGTCACGTCTCAGTGCACCCAACCCATTAAGAAGTGCAGTCGATGCAATAGAGTAGGTCACGAGGTGGAACAGTGTTATGCCAAACTGCCATCGACTGAAGAGAAGAAGGTTATGCGAGTCGAGGATAGGGGTGATGTAGGCGTGGTTGACTCTTCAGAAGTAACCACTTCAGTATCGGAATCCAACAAGAAGTATTTCAAAACTGCTACTGTTAACGGTTCTTCCGTTACTGCATTTATAGATTTTGGTAGTGAATGTTCAATGATTAGGTTGTCAGTATTTCGAAAAATAGGTTCTTGTTATAATGTCAATAAGCTTCCAGTATTAAGAGGTTTCGGTAATTCGAGTGTCCAATGCGTCGGAAAACAGATAGTCCAAATTGTTATCGATAACGTGGAGGCTAATCTCGAGTTGCCGATAGTCCCAGATGACGTCATGCATGTGCCTCTCCTAGTAGGACAGACGTTCACGGAACAACCACACGTGATCATTCGAAGGACTAGCGACTCGTTAGAAAGGACAATGGGCGGAATCGTCCCCACCTATCAACAAAAATGAAATGTAGCTCAATTGACACATCTTGGCAAGATGATATTTTTTTTACTATGGGGACGTTGCTCAAATGAATTGGGTTCTCATAGTAACTAACTTTTAAACAAATATTTCGTTTACGTATAAATAATAAATAATAAATCGTTTATTTGCTTGAACAAGGTACATATAAAAAGGTCTTTACAAATAATAGAATCTCTTATTCTGCCGTTTATTGCGGCGTGCAAATTTCTTAAAGCTATTAAATTTAACAAAATAATTCTACCTACCGAAAAACAATGACATTGAGAACTTACAACTTATAATCTAGGAATTCATTAACACTATAATAACATCTTTCTGTCAAATGGTTTATTAAGGAACGCTTAAATTTAGGAAACGGAAGAGTTTTGATGGGATTGGGGATCTTATTATATAACTTGATGCACATAATATAACAGTTATTAGATGTAAATGTTAGGTTTGTTCTGGGTCTATACAACTTGTTAGCGTTCATAGATCTAGGCGTATAGTAGCTAATTACTGATTGGAAAAGTGCTTTATGTTTGAAGACAAATGTACAAGACTCCAGCACGTATAGACAGGGCAATGTTAATATCTTATATTTCTTAAAGTACGGACGACACGAATCAGTTTGTTTAAGACCAAATATGGCCCTTAAGCATTTTTTTTGCATTACAAATGCCTGGTCAATATCTACACAGCGGCCCCACATAGTGATACCATATCGAAGTATCGATGATATATAACCATGGTATGCTGTTATTGCTGCGCTCTTAGATACTTCACAGCTTATTCGTCTTAGAGGGTACACAAAACTGTTTAATTTACCACAGATATAATGGACATGATCTTTCCAAGAACAGAACTTGTCTAAAGTTATTCCTAGAAATTTGATAGACTCCGTTTTTGACAATGTTCTGCCTCTATAAGATATATTTAAATTCATAGGTTTTGTTCTACATGTGTGAAATTGCATTAATCTTGTTTTACTTATGTTAACCTTTAAATTATTTAATTCTAGCCACTGTATTGAATTATTAAGGGCAGTGTTTATTTCGTTCTCATATGAATTTTTGTTATTGCCCTCAATGATAATCGTGATATCATCTGCGAAAAGGACGGATTTGTGATTAGTAACACTAGGGAAGTCGTTTATGTAGAGCAAGAACAGCAGCGGGCCCAAAATACTGCCTTGAGGCACGCCGTACGTATTCAACATGAGTGAAGATTGATATGACTCTATGGTTTTAGTTTTCTCGTTATATCTGTTTAATTCCACTAACTGTTTCCTATCAGATAAATATGAATCCAACCAGTTGTATGCTGTTCCTCTGATACCATATTTATAAACCTTCTCTAATAAATGTTTATGGCAAACATGGTCAAAAGCTTTGCTCATGTCCATAAAAAGGACAGAGACAGGGATCTTATTATCTATATTTTCTGTAATCGATTTAATTAGTTGAAAAGCTGCTAATGATGTACTTCTGTTTTTGCGAAAACCATTTTGTTCATCTTTAATAATTTTATGTTTTTCTATGAAATCTATTAATTTATTATAAAATACTTTTTCAAAAATTTTAGAAAATATAGGGATTAGGGTTACAGGCCTATAGTTATCCATATGAGCTTTATCTCCTTTCTTTTTATATAAAGGTTTTACTACTGATCTTTTCAAAATAGATGGAAATATTCCTTCTTCTAGAGATTGATTAATAATATGTAAAAGCGGTTCCAGAATAATATTCATAGACAGTTTTATGATATCTGTGCGAATCCCGTCATATCCACTTGCTTTGGAGTTGTTTAAAGACATAATAATACTTTTAAGATCACTGTGTTATACTGGATACAGAAATATCGACTTCCCATTTGATTTTATATTCTTAATGCTATCAAGTCTTATCTGTTGGTTGCCCTTATCTGAAATACTGCCATTAGCTGTATCAATGAAGTATCGATTGAAACAATCAGCAATTATACTGGGCTGAGTGTATTCATGGTTGTTCACTGATATTTTAGAAATATTACTATTGTGTGGTTCTCTTTCCGTATGCTTTTTTATAACATTCCATACCGCTTTGCACTTGCTTTGGGCTTTGTATATATATTTCGCATTATTATTTTTTCTAGAAGATAAAATGCACTTTTTTAACAAGTTATTGTACTTTCTGTAACTCTCTCTATTAAATTCACTATTTTTATTTTGTAATCTATAGTATAGCAGTCTCTTTTTTTTACAGCTGATTTTAATTCCTTTAGAGAGCCAATTTAATTTAAGTTTATTTTTATTCGTTATTTTTACACGAATGCTAGGGAAACATAAATTGTAAAATAATAAAAACGTGTTAAAAAAATTACTAAATGCTTCATCAGTGCAATTTGCTTCATAGACATCACAGAAAGACAGGCATGATAGTGAACTTAAAAATTTTAATTTGTTTTCGTTACTATAATCTATTTTGCGTTCATACCACCATTTAAGAGTTGGTGGTTGACGTTTCTCTACTGACCAGGAATATGTTTGAGTGGTATGGTCCGATAGGCCAAAATCATGTACTAGCCCTTTTCCTTTTTCTAAATTTGTCGCAATGTGGTCAATACAAGTTTGCGAACTTTCTTTTATTCGGGTTGGTGTTAAAATGTAATGTTTTATATTGAATGACTCTAATAAGTTACAATAGTCCCTACTTTCTTTAGATTTTTTTAAGATATCTATGTTAGTATCATGCATGATTGTTAAATGAGGATTGTTTTTAGAGTTAAAACTTACATATTTTTGTGGCATGTTTTGATAATTATTACTCGGCCCGAAAAAACCTAAAATCATCATTTTCTGAGTTTATAGTTTGATGACTGATAGACGTATAACCATAATACATATAATCAATGTTAATTCTCTGTAATATGTTCCTGTAAATATGCTTCATTCCACTTTCCATAATCTTTCCAGTCTTTGAGGAGAACATATCTAAAGATACAACCAAATTTGTGTCATAGAAATAGGCATAGTTATTGTTTTGGAGTTCCAACCATAAAAGATTATTAAATAATTCTATTTTAAAGTTATATATAGGAGCTCCACATATGTAAGTTGGAGCACATATAATTATATTTGTGTTCGAAATACACTGTAAAGCTTCCCTTATTTGTTGTATTAATTCTACGTAGTTATATGTATTTTTAAAATCTTGTTCACCAAACATAATAATACAATAATCGTTTATATCAAACTCCTGTAACTTAATATCAATATTTTCAAGTAAATCTTTAATATTGCTGTGAGGGGATGCGTAGCGAATGTAATGAAATTGCTGACTGAACGTATCTTCTATAGCTTGCAAAGTTCCGCTAAAAGCACAGTTGGTCAATATACATAGTTTAGTTTTTTTAGTTTCTAGTACCTGTGTGGCCATGTAACGGTGAGAGGCTGATAAAATTTCTTTACTTGTTTCTTGTGGTAATGATAGTTGTAGAATTGAAATCTGTTCATTCAGCTGAGTTATTTCCTTATTGGCCGTTTTCAGTTGTACTTCGAGATCCATGACTTTACGCTGTAGCGTAAGTATGTGACTGGATACTTCTTCAGTTTTTTCTGTAGTTATTGTTTTAATGGGAGTAGCTATCCCTGGATACTGTAAAGAACATACACTATCCTTTTTGGTACTATAATTTATCTTGGGCTTCTTCGGCGGTGTGTTGGATAGGAAAGTTTTTAAAGTTTCTTTTTCTCTGTTGAGTTTGTTGACTTCTTTGCGAAGATCATTATTCTCAAGTATTAGGTTTTCTAATTCATTCTGCGAACAACTAAGCTCCAGACGTAATTTATCTATAATTTCTTTCATTTCTTGATTATTATCCACTTCTTTAATTGTAGAATCCATACTTTTAGACAATGTTTGCTCATTTATGCATATATCGTCTGAAAAGGTATCTGAGAATACATCCGAGTCGGACTTTTCAGACATATTGCTTGACGGGGTACACCACGGCGGTGTTTCTTGTGATGTATTGGATGATCGGATTATACGATTCTTTTTTGTAATGGATCCAGGCTTTTTTTTTCTAAGTGTTATATTTGTCTCCACACGTTCATCGGTAGTATCTTTGAGATCCATTTGTTTTTTTCCTTTACGGCTTGGTACTGGAAGCGACACCTTGTGGTTGTTACCAACATCACCTTTCAGTTTTAATGACATCGTTGATCGGTTATCGATCAGTACACATCCACTCGCTAGCTATCCGTAATTGTAATGGTTCAGCCACTTGGTAATAGATGGCGCTCGGAGTCACTAATAGTAGTAATTTAGTAATTTGGTAATAGATGGCGCTCGGAGTCACTAATAGTAGTAATTTAGTACTTTGGTAATAGATGGCGCTCGGTGCCACTAATTATCATAATAACGAAAGCAGATGATTGGTTGATTGATTTGATTGTAAGAAAAAACGATTTTTTATGATACTACAATAACAAGAATGTTTTATAAAGCACTTTTTTGCACACAGAGTTATTTTATTATATGCTCACGGTAGTTATTATTATCAGTATTAACTGAATAGTAGTTCTGGAAAAGTTGTGCATTAATGGTCACTGTTTATACTATTGATAATACACTTGAAGTTCACTTTAGTTTGTATTCACAATTACAGTTTTGATCACCGAGATAACACTCACGCAAGACAATTATACTCTAGATATTGGTTTTTTTATAAGTTCACCTTGATTTACACTATATTAGATTTTTTATTAAATTAAATATTCGGAGCTTAAGTAAACATGAGCACAGTGCTGCCCTCACTCGTACGATTGTTGACGTATTATTGACGAGTAATTGTAAAACACCTACTCATTTATCTATTCATTAGTGCACAGTGGCGGCGCATGCACACAAAGATAAGTTCTTAGAAAATACCCCGCACCCCCACCCTCGCTCCTGCGCTTTTTTTTTTTTTTTTTTTTTTTTGTGAGGGGAAAATCATCAAATGACTTCTCCCGCCCAGGGCCGGGCAGGAGGGAGTGTCAGACTCTTACTGACTAAAAACCCCCCTGTTCCTTCTCCTGCTCTGTGCCGAGGTCGCGGTACCTCATTGCGCTTACCCCGCAACCCCGGCTGAACATCAGCCCTTTAGGGCCCCGTCTGTGGTGGTCTATTGGCTCTTTGAGGCGCGCGCGGAACGCTACGCGCCGTACGCTCGGGCCTGGTTCTGGTCGGGCGGCGAGCTGCCCTTACTCGCCGACCGCAGGCCCGTACTTACGGTGGCCGGAGATCGTCCCTCGATCCCCGACGCCCGTAGTGTCGCCAGTTGCGGCTGCTGGGGCGTGAGGAGGAGAATTGCTCCCTCACGCGGGCCGCCTCTCTCTTTGCGAGCATGACTGCTTCACAAAAGGAGGAGACGGCGTCCCAGTTCCTCTCACTCCGCACCATGGCCTCGACTAAGGCCGGGCGCGAGAGGTCGCCGCCGCCGATCACTTCCCTGAGGATACGGCGGTGCTCAGCCCAGGCAGGGCATACCGCTACCGTATGCTCCACCGTATCCTCTAGGTGGTCCTCACAATGACGACACTCGGGCGTTTCCTCCCGCTGAATCCGAAACAGGAACCTACCGAAGCTGCCGTGCCCGGTAAGCACCTGCGTCAGACGGAAGGTGAGGACGCCGTGGCGTCTCTCAAGCCACTCCTCAAAGAGGGGTCTTACCGCTGCTATGGTAGCGTGCCCGGCCCTCGGTTGCGACAGTCGTTGTTTCCACTCTGTCGCTCCTGCGCTTGCGACCCTATTCGCAGGCAGGTAGTCGCCCGAACCTTAGTCACTCACAGTCAGTTTGTTGCAGTGTTCGTTCGTATTTATTTATCTCTGTCTTATCGGTTTTTACTTTACAACTACGACCCCTGCTTGTTTACTGGACAGATTGATAGCTTTTCGATTGACCCTGGCACGATAACTGGATTGGATACTGTGTATTATGGAAACTGGACGGCGGTGTATAATGTGCCCGCGATCTGTGTTGCGACAAAGGCGGCACGTTTTGGAAGAGGCGTTAATTGAAAATGAACCTGAATTAGTCAACCATATTTCACAAAATGCACTGATACAGGTAAATAACATCTTTTATATATAAATATATAACTACATAATATGTAAACTATCTATTTAATTCATACTAATATCTGTGTTTTCACTGCAATTTCCTGTAGCACACCTTCATTTTTTTATATTTATTTCATATTAGATTAGATGGCTATTGTATACTTTGAACAATCATTGGGCGATAACTAATAACGTTAATAAATACTTACACCAATTATTTAGACCCAAGCTAAACATAGTTTGTACTATGAGAACTACGTTACGAAACACTTATATAAATACATATTTTAATATGTTTTATAAACATATGTGACGCGGAAAACACGTCATATTCCATCACAAATACTTGTACCCTTCGAGATTTGGCCACGCGAAAAGATTAGTTCTGATACTCATCGAGTTTTTTTATGTTCCAGGTTGTATTCAATAACACTATGGCAGTGTGCCATAGATGCTGGCAAAGAGCTACCAATGCTACGCGACAAAGTCGCATCGGGAATGCAGACAATGACATCCCAGGTCTTGAAGTTCAAAGAAACGCAGATGATGTCAATGTACAAAACGTCGTTGTTGAAGATCATCATGATGTTGATGAACAAGATCAGGTGATGAACGACGTAGCAAATCAAGAACAGGACTTTTACGTTCGCGATTATGTGAGGGCACCAAATTCTTCTCGCAGCTGCTGTTACAGACAGTGCACAAACGAAAACCTAAAGCGAATTCCAACTTCAATGAAAGTGTATTTGGTATGTAACTATCGCCTGTATATTCCACCGAGTGCGCGATTATGTGAAGATCATTTAAGGAGTACTAACATCGACGAAGTATTAGACATCATCAACGTTACGAATTATTTCAATTTTTCTTTTTTTTCGGACATGACGAACATGTTGGTAAATGCCATTAACAATGCCCCTAGTTTCGATTTTGAATCTGGATCTTAATGCACAGGAATTACATTTTTGGACCGGTTTGACATTAGAACAGTTCGATGCTATCTTAGCGGAAACACCGAGTCTATCAGAAAGGTCCCGTCATCCACGTACAGTTCTAGGTGTGTACTTAACTAAACTCAGAACTGGTGAATCTAACAAGAGACTGGCGACGCTCTTTAAAACATCCCGCAGAGAGCTTGAAAGAAAACTAAAAATAGCAAGAGATTGTCTCACCCAAGATTTTGTTCCGAGTCATCTTGGAATAGGTTATGTTTCTAGAAGAGATCTTCTTGAAAGAAATCTAATGATACCAAAAGCTATTTTTGGTAATGAGGAGAATACTGTTTTGATTTTAATAGCAGACGGAACATACATATATTGAAAAAAGTTCGAACTTTTTATTTCAGCGAAAAAGTTACAGTCTGCACAAGTTCAGTACTTATTAAAGCTTTTTTTATTAGTAACCAGCGATGGTTATATAATCGATGTTTTAGGCCCATATCCTGCTGTATCCGATGCAAACATTATGCATAATATAATGAACCAAGACGACCATTTGTTACATTGGCTCATCCACAGAGGAGATGTGTTTATATTAGACAGAAGATTCAGGAACAGCATTTATGACATACAGTCGCTTGGCTATGAAGCTCACATACCTCCATTAAAAGATAGAAATGCTACCCAACTTACCACTGAACAGGCAAATAAGTCGCGTTTAATAACGATATGTCGGTGGGTGGTAGAAGCCGTGAACGGAAAGTTCAAAAATAGGTTCAAGCTTTTAAGGCAGTCATATTTTAATAAAGCTTTACCAAATATGTTCATTGATTTTAGAATCGCTGCAGCGATCATAAATGCATGTTATCGCGTTGCTACTGATAGCAGGCTTGCCTCAGAAATACTTAATATCATACAAGCTGAAAACAACACGCCTAATCTGTTACTTGATTACGTAGAAATGAAAAACCTTAACCGTCAAAGAGTAACTTTTACAGCCATGGACGCACAAATGCCTCATTTTGAAGAGTTTCCACGATTAAATGAAGACGACAATATTTTATTTGCACTAGGAAGTTACCATTTAAAACTGGCCAAGTCGTACTGTGCAGAGCATTTTCGTAACGGATTATACATCATTGAATTATATCGTGAAAATGCATTGAGTGATTTGGCAAGATGCAATATTATGATAAATAATGCATGGCTGATAAGAGCGCGAATACAATCCAGACATGTAAGGTCACGCATATATTATTCTTATATGTTGATTGATGGGAATAGGGGGGACAGACATGCTATTGCACACTATTACTGTACCTGCTTGACGGGCAGTCGCACTAAAGGAAGTTGTGCACATATTATATCGATTGTATGGTACATAGGAATAGGTCGTCATACAGATTTTAATCTGCCAGCGCAGCTGTTAAACAGTGTTATAATAGACCAGTAATATTAGCACTCTCTATTGTTATTCGCCTACCTACTATGAGCATTGTAAGAATGAATAATTAGAACACAATGAATTTAAATGATTCATTCATTTATATTCATTACATATTTTCTAATTATTCATTCATAATCATTTACATGTATATGTTTAAATATACATTATTTTTATTTTGTTTAGTTACTAAATCATGTTTTGTACTGTAATATAACCATAATGTTAAAATAACTTACAAGTGTAAAAGGAAAATATAGGTTAATTAATAATTATACATTGTTTTTTTATTGATATATGCTACGGATTTAAGTAAAAAAAAGAATTTTAATCAAATAGTGGATACTTAAAGAACACATTGGCATTAGTTCCATGTGTGTTAGTATATGGGGACGGAGCCCATACATTTTTGCCCATAGTCCTTTCTGAACTTCAGCTCCAACATGTAGCCCCTCATTTAAAAATAAATTTGTATTGTAAGGACTCTGTCGAGTTTGTAGGACTCGCCATTGTGGATGTTTACACAAACCCGCCATATGAGGGTGAAGTTTTTGTCGTTGGAGGTACTAGATTCAGAAAGAGTGTTTGCTATTCAGTAGCCAGTGGATTGTTCCTGATGGGAGAAGGAGGAATAGGACAGATCGTTGTCAGTAACACCTCTTTAACTCCTTTAGCGCTCCCAAAAGATTTTCTTATTGCTCGTGGTCGTTTGGCTCAAGAAGAACCCTGCATGCACGTTTTGAATATTTCACCAGCTGGTAACGATAAAGTTAAACCTATTTCTGAGGCTGAATTGAATCTCGAAGCCGGATTTTCTATTGAGCATAAAACCCAATTGTTGAACTTGCTCAATAAGTATCGATCCTGTTTTGCTTTCAACTTATCAGAATTGGGGAATACCAAAACTGGTTACATGACGATAAATCTCCATGACAACGAACCTGTCGTCTACAGGCCCTATCGTTTGTCGATCAGCGAAAAGGAGAAGGTTCGAGAAATGATCTCAGAGTTATTGGAGAATGATATCATACGGCCTTCAACGTCGTCTTACGCTAGTCCTATCGTAGTGGTTAGGAAAAATACGGGCGAACTTCGTTTATGTATCGATTACCGGGCCCTTAACAAAAAGACGGTTCGCGAAAATTATCCTATGCCACTAATTGACGATCAGCTAGATGCTTTGTCTGGTAATAAATATTATTCGACCCTAGACCTTGCGTTTGGGTATTACCAAATCCCAATACGCGAGTCAGACAGACATAAAACTGGGTTCGTAACGCCGGATGGCCATTACAAATTCAATCGTATGCCATTTGGCCTTGCTAATGCCCCGGCTACGTTTCAACGGATAATGCATCAGGTCCTTGGGTCACTGCGACATAAAGAAGCCCTGGCCTATTTGGACGATGTCATTATCCCTTCAAATGATATAAATGAAGGAATGTCAAGATTAGAGTCGGTTCTGTGCCTTTTCGCTGATGCTGGCCTTACGTTGAAGCTTCCCAAATGCTTCTTTTTCCGTAGCTCTGTAGAATATTTGGGCTTTGAAATTTCAGTTAATGGCATCCGTCCTGACGAAAGAAAAGTGGAAGCTGTGAAGCTTTTTCCAACTCCTCAAAGCCAACATAATGTTAGACAGTTCCTTGGGCTGTCTAGCTTCTTTCGTAGATTTGTCCCAAATTTTTCAGTCATTGCGAAACCACTTACACAGCTCTTAAAAAAAGACTCTAAGTGGTCATGGGGTACAGAGCAAGAAGCCGCGTTCCGTCGTTTACAGAAAGAGCTAGTACAACGTCCCACCTTAGCTCTATACAATCCGAGGGCGGATACCCAACTTCATACAGACGCTTGTAAGCTTGGAGTTGCAGGTATATTATTGCAAAAAGATAAAGACGATGTACTTAGGCCGGTTGCTTATTTTAGTAAGCAAACAACGCCCGAGGAACAAAATTACTCGTCTTACGACTTGGAAACACTTGCCGTGGTTTCCTCCTTACAGAAGTTCCGCGTTTATTTGATAGGTATCCCTTTCAAGATTATAACCGACTGCAACTCACTTCGTGCAACTTTTCAGAAGAGAGATATGATCCCTCGAGTCGCTAGGTGGTGGGAACAAATGCAGGAGTACAATTTTTCCATCGAATATAGAGCCGGTCATCGCATGGCTCATGTCGATGCACTTAGTCGGAATCCTATGCGACAGACGCACGATGTTATGGTTGTTAGTGATTTCGATTGGCTAGCTACAGTCCAAGCCGCAGATAGTGAGATACAAAGGATAGTTGGCATTCTCAAAGATCCTCAATTTGACGACGTAATTGACATAAAATCAAATTATAGGGTGAAGAACGATAGGCTTTACAGGGTAACTAGTAATGGAGATAAATGGGTTGTGCCTAAAGGGGTAAGGTGGCAGATTGTCAAACAAAATCACGACGATATAGGCCACTTCGCACTTGACAAAACTTTGGAACGTATCAAAGCGACATACTGGTTTGTAAAGATGCGTAACTTTGTAAAGAAATATATCGGTTCATGTCTAGAATGCGCTTATTCAAAAGCCTCTAAAGGTAAGAAACCTGGTACTTTACACCCTATACCAAAAGTTGATGTTCCCTTTAACACAATCCATGCCGATCATGTTGGCCCTTTTGTCCGTAGTGCGAGAGGAAATATGTACATCTTGGCTCTGATTGACGCATTTACTCGGTATATATACTTGAAACCCGTAAGGAACACTAAAACCTCTACCTCCATAAAGGTTTTTCGTGAATATTTTGGTTTGTTTGGTGTCCCAAAAAGACTTATAACTGATCGCGGAACCTCATTTACTAGCGAAGCCTTCAAAAGGTTCATGATCGAGAAAAACATTAAACACGAGTTGAATGCGGTTTCGACCCCAAGAGCCAATGGTCAAATAGAACGCTATAACAGGACACTGGTCGATGCTTTGACTGCGAAGTGTATTGGCTCCCCTGAAAATAAATGGGATGAGCATCTACCTGACGTTCAGTGGGCCATGAATAATACATTTAACAAGGGCATAAATAGAACACCGTCAGAGGCTCTATTTGGCATAAGACCATCTGGTTCTAGCGACTGTAAAATTGTATCGGAATTGGCAGACGATACAGCCGGTAATTTCTAGTGGCTACAAAATCAATACGGTCAAATTCAAGGTATTTTGCACCAAAACAGCTTCTTTTTTTGTGATGAATTACCCATGGTATTGTATGTCAACAACACTTCACAAGATACTTATCCATGGATCAAATATAATACAGAATTCAGAAATCATTCTGTTTTATCCTTTGGCGGCCCCTTTTATGTTTATTTTTTATTTTATTTATTTCTTTCAAATACACTGAAAACACGTTTGACGACGCCGACAAGGCTTCCGAGCGGCTCGTATCAAAGAATGCCGCCGCACACAGGCGAAGAATCAATAAAAGTCGGACAAAACCTAAACACTAAATAATATTGAAGAAAATGGGCATATAAGGGTTGGTATGTGATGAAAAACACATATTTTAATTTTTTGACATTTTTATTAAACATCGTCAGAAATATTTGGTTCATCCAAAAGATTTAAAACGTCTGGGCACATAGAAAAAGTTTTTTTTGCGATTAATTTCCTAAGTCCTGATATAATGGGATCGGAAGAAACCATGAGTCTTTTAAAAGTGTCTTCCATGGCTAATTTTCTCGAAAATTTTCTTGAAAACCGCTCTCTGTATTTTCGCACATCTTTGTTTTGGCTTTCTTAAGCATCTTCGCTCATTAACCCAATAACCGCCTAAAATATTGACGACAATTAGGTTGTGTGAAAGAGATAAGTGTAGTTTTGTTTGTTACTTCGCTTTCTTGTCCAAAACTATTACCTACAAATTTAGTTCACGGCCACTGGTCAGTGTGTCGGTGCAATCCGGTGACGACTTACCTACGCGTTATCGCTTCAAAGTGCACGAGTTCCGCGCCGCAGGACTTGTAGTTTGCGAGATTCGCCACCGCGGGCGCCGCGCCCCGCCGCGTTTGTCTAATACTCTAATTATTATTTACGACGATAAATGCGATATTGGACGCTTTATTTTAGTGACAGGACACGTAACCTAGTTAGTGATTTGTGTGACATTGGACGCTTAGTTTTTATTGTGTTTTGTTTGAGTTATTCATTATGCCTCGTTATAATTACACAGCTTCGGACTACACTGACATGATTTTAATTTATGGAAAGTGTCAAGGAAATGCCGCTTTGGCTATAGGTACGTACGTACATAATTATCGACAGAGATATTGGGACACTCGAGTTTGTTCGACCAACGGGTGTTCTATTGTCCAAGCTGTCCAGAATGAAAATAAACCCTTAATCTCGCATATGGATAGTGCTCCTCGTACGAGAGTAATCAATGAGGAACGAATTTGACTTACATTTATGAATCGAACAATTTTGTATGCGATTAATAAATAACACACGGATTTCTAATTATTTAAATAATACATCGGTGATTCAGTGTAATTATTACCGTACTGAACATTAATAATAATGCCGCGAAAACATCAAGTTGCTACTCACTACCTACCTACTCGCTACGTACGGGCCCGCACCAATGCTACCTACTGTTGTCACAGGTTAGTGAACTTCGTATAAAAATGGCGTTCAATTTTGTTTGCGTTTTTATGCTATTTTGTTTGTTTGTAAATTTAGATTTTTTATTTTTGATGTTACGGTTTTTTTGATAGCACAGAATTATTGTTATGTATCAGTATTATCATTGGTTAAATTTATTGTCGCATTGTCATTACCACCTTGTATATATATATATTATATTATTACCTTGTATATAAATTGTTCAATATTTTGCGATATTAAAATGGAGTGGGGTGATAAAGAGAACCGAATCGCTGTGATTGCATTACACAAAGTGGGTATGGAGCCCAATGCAATTTTTAAAACTCTCCACACGCTTGGCATTAGTCAAATGTTTGTGTACCGGGCTATTAATAGGTACAATGAGACCTCCTCTGTTTGTGTCAGAAAAAGATCTGGCCGTCCACGTAGTGTTCGTACGAAAAAGGTGGTCAAAGCAGTAAGGGAAAGAATTCGAACAAATCCTGTCCGAAACCAAAAGATTTTATCTCGGGAGATGAAGATAGCACCTAGAACCATGTCGCGTATTTTAAAAGACGACTTAGGACTTGCAGCCTATAAGAAACGCACTGGACATTTTTTAAATGATAATTTAAAAAAGAATAGGGTGAAAGAAAGAAAGAAAGAAAAATAATTTATTTGGCATGAACAATAAGAAAAAAAAAATATTGCAAAGTTATGTACAATAATAAGAAATAATTATAATACAACAATAAAAAAAAGGTACCAAAAATATAAAAAATAATAAACAACAAACTAATACAACAATGTTGAGTTTAGGAACTAAAATATTTCTTAAAATGTAAAATAATATTAAAAAAAAAGTGCTTAAACAACTAAAAATGTTGACATAACAGCATACCCATGCCAAAAGGGTTGCCATCTCAGTATAAGTTGGGCTCAATAAGAACTCAACACTGGTTTTCAGTTGGCACCCTTGCAGTGACGTACGGACGGAAGCAACACGGGGTGATAAAATCTAAACAACTACTGAAGCGGTACGCAAAGGGAGGTCACATAAAAATTTTGTTTACGGATGAGAAATTTTTTACAATTGCGCAACATTTTAACAAACAAAATGACCGTATTTATGCTCAAAGCTCTAAGGAAGCTTCTCAATTAGTCGACAGAGTGCAACGTGGGCATTATCCGACTTCAGTGATGGTTTGGTGGGGTGTTAGCTATGAAGGAGTGACTGAGCCATACTTTTGCGAAAAAGGTATCAAAACATCGGCACAAGTGTATCAAAATACCATTCTTGAGAAGGCAGTTAAGCCCCTTAACAATACCATGTTCAATAACCAACAATGGTCCTTCCATCCACGCAGTCTTGGTTGGAAACGAACGTTTCCGACGTCATCAGAGCTGAAGATTGGCCGTCGTCTAGTCCCGATCTTAATTCGCTGGATTATAATTTATGGTCAGTTTTGGAGCGTAGGGCTTGCTCTAAACGTCATGATAATTTGGACTCCCTAAAACAATCCATACGATTGGCAGTGAAGAATTTTACCATGGAAAGAGTGCGTGCTTCTGTTGATAACTGGCCTCAACGTTTAAAGGACTGTATTGCAGCCAATGGAGACCACTTTGAATAAGCTTTTTATGTTTTAAATTGTTTTATATTTATGTATTAAACTTCATACTGTAAAAGTAATAAATGTTATTTGCAATAGAAAAAATATTTTTTTATTTGTTACAGTATTTATGGCTAGACTAGGTACTTCAAATATAAAAATAGTAGTTTATCTTTTTATTATAACTTTCGTGAGACATTCTAAATTATTTATTATGTTTTCGGCTTACTCACGAAATTATTTGACGAGATACTCGACTAGTTTGAAGCCACGCTAGAGGCCCATATTCATGAGCAGCATTCCGCGACACGCGACTCGGCGACTGTCGCGCTGCTACTGGCTACTCGAGTCTGCGCGCCCAACGCGCTCTCTGCCGCGATTCACGCGCACTTTCTTCTAGCCGTGGTGTCGGCAGCGACGGCGCGCGCGACACTGTTAGTAGTATGTTATTGGGCATTCTATTCCACTATCGGCAAGTCGCTCGGCGAGTGCGCCTCGCTACCGATAGTGGAATAGAATGCCCAATAACCAATAAGCGACTCGACTCTTTACTCGACCGATAAATTCGAACGGAACAGTTCATTGTGTTGCGTACTTGATTAGGAACGAGTAACTTGTTCCGTACTACTATCGTTCGTTAAAAATTAGCTACTCTACTATCCACTTGCTTACTGACTCGACCGATCACTCGATCGAGTTTGCATTCGCTGTTAACACCGAATGTCAAAAGGCGATGGCGATTGATGTTGGTGTGTGTATGTGTGTGAGTGTGTAATAAAAAAAATATAAAATTAACTTGTAACCAAAGCGGTAAAGGTTTGTTAGTGTAAATAAGAAACGACTATAAATTAGCTACTTCGTTTAATTATCATAAAACATTGGCTTATCTGGAAACAAAATATCAGTCGCCTGCACGAGCTCTTGTAATTTTCGCCACTGTAGAGAGTCGACATCAGTCTGGAACTTCATTCGGATGAGTGCTTTCTTCCACAGCTCAGCGGAGTCGGTAAGGCGAGCATCTTCAGTCTTGTATACCTTACAGTCGATGTAGAACTCTCCATCGGTGGTCGTTGCGCGACGCTCGCAGCCGCTGGCTACACGGTTACAATGAATGAAGTTAGATGATCCAGTGAATGTTCTTTGTTTGGGATGTTGCGGTTTTTACTGATGCCGAATATGTCGCTGTCAGTATTGGTTTTCTTACTGAAACAAAAAAAGATGTTATTAGTTAATGTTTAGTACGAGAAGTACAAGGGGGAAAAATATTATCAACTTGGTTAAAATATAATTTAATATTTTATGAAAGACAGCTCAGATATTTCCTTAGAAAATGCTCCTCTCCTATGTATAACTAAAAGATTATATGTAATTCAAATTGGTAGATACGTGTCCATACAATTTACTTTTATAATTTAACCAAAGGTGGATAGTTTATGAAAAATATTAGTTACCTTGCTCGAGCTGATGTTGTATGTGACTGTATCTTGCGTTTCCCATTGCTTTCTGCGGACGGTTTGCGGCAGGATTTTGCTTTTTGTCCAGTGCTGATCGATGTTGTTGAGTATTCACACTCTGAGTCTGACCTGAAATAAAGATAAGAAGGCTAAATTAGTCATACAATTATTACTATTTAAGTATGCCAATGGAGTAATATCCATTGCGCAGGGCAAGTGTTTGGACAAATACTGGTTCTCTCATATTCCAATGAAATAGCGCTGCTTGAGAATTTACCTCTAGTGGCAGATCGGTTGAAACAAACATATAAATTAACAAGCGGATCACAAGTACGAACGATGAAAATGAACAGAATATTTTGATATAATAGATATAATAATAATTATTGATACACTTACATTTTTCAATCAGAAGTTCCGCCTGGTTTGGTGATTTGGTTGGTGATGACAGTAACTATATTGTCACCGATATTGTAAGGAACTCGTAGTATTTGTATACTGTTGATATCAGAACACTTCGTTGCACTTTGAAGACTGCGAATACTATGTACCGAATACTTGTAGCTTATAAGTTAAAATTGAATTATCAGTCAAGCATGTTAAAATCCATTAAAGTCAATCTGGTATTGCAGTATTAAAGTTACTTTTTCTATAGTCGTATTATACACATTTGTAAATGAAGACATAGGTATCATTTTTCGCTGTAACAACAATGTCGATGCAGCGAAATGACCTAGGGCTGACCAAACGATAGCGTGCACGGATTTGTCATACACTACATTGTTTTTATTTTTTTTTAATTTAGTAAATATCTCTTAGGTACTAATTTTGTATTTAACTTTTAGGTACACCGTTGTTTACGAACTCTCTGTATTACTGTTTTAAAATGTATTTAGGTGCAATGAAGAGTAAACTAAACGAAGTCTAGCTAAGAAAATATAAACTTATTGTGTAGATTTCCTTAAAACATAAATACATAATTCCTTTAACTACGTCAACAACCACCATAAAATCATGCGAATAATTATTTCTCGATATACTATGATAGATATAAATGGTATTTAGTGTAAAATTTGTATATTGCTAATATATAGATTGCTACCGAGTTATTGCCAACCCTGACTAAAATAGCTGATTATTGCGATTGTGAAATAAGTAATAAGGTTTCGCACACGTGTAAACTATTGGGTAATAACAAATTTTATGATGAAATATTTTATGATTTGTAGACAAAAAATAATAATAATAAAATATAGCCTAAAATATTATTTATTACCTTAAAGGCCTCTCTCGTAGTGAGCACCTTTCTAAATTGTCTGTAATTTTTTTTTAAATATTTGATTGATCGCACACAAGAAAGTATATACGAAAACTTTCATCTTTTGAAAAAAATTTTCGGTACCTGAATACATAATCTACATATTTGGATTACACACATACTTATGTATGAATCATTACATATTGTGCAGGTAATTATCAACAATTAGAACATAATAATAATTTTCTCAATTTCAACTTAGAATTTACAATTATATACTTATTTTTTATTAGTACCTAATAAATTAAACATTTTTTTTATTTCAGATACCAAACAAATAACTTGTCTTTGCAAAACTATTTAATTACCTGAAGTTTATCAACATATTATTATTTGGGCCACGCAGATACATATTCTAATGTACGAAACATTTCATTTTTCGCAGGTAATTATTAGATATATTATTTTCCTCGGAACGTACCGTAACCTACCTACTAATCATATAAAGTACCTAATGCATATTTTTTTTTATTCAGATACATACCGCATGAATATTATTACCGATTTGCCTGTGAATAAAATTACACAAAGACCCTGGAATGAATATCAAGTTGTACTAATTTTATAAAATATTTTGTAACAATACACCTAAGACCGTGAATATTACTTGTAAGTATTACGTAATCTAATTGTATTGAAGTAATTATAGTAATCTTTGATTTAAACAATAACATAATGCCTCACTGTTCTGATTGGCAAAGTATTTGTAGATAATCGTCGTTGGTCCAGTCATTTACGTAGCAATGTACATAAAAACAATAGTTCTACCCCTATTTATGATAATGTTGAAATTATTAATTCTTCTTTTAAAGAACGAATTATAAGTTATAAAATCAAAGCGATAGGTGAACAAATACAAAGTTTTCCAGAGATGTTTCTCAATAGTATAAGTACACAAGTCAAGCATCTAATAGATAAATCAATTCAGAAACACACCTCTGTCAAAATAAACTTCGAACTGTTTGCTTCGTTTCTTTTGTATAAAAATGACCAACAAGAAATAAAATCATTCCGTTCAAACAATTTTATTACACACTATAATTACGATTTTGATTCTATATATAAATTAACTGTTAACTTACTATTAAAAAAAATTGAAGAATTCGAGGAAAGAGATAGTGGTTGGACCTTTTTAGGCAATTCGCACTTAGAATTAAATATTTATAAATATCAACCACTCAGCGGATCTAAATTTTTTACTTTGCCGAAATTCATAAAAAGTAAAAGAGCTTGTTTGAATATTCGGAACAATGATGGGTATTGCTTTTTGTGGTGTGTTGTGGCGGCGCTGTACCCCACAAACAAACACCCTGATAGAATTTCGTCTTATCCTCACTTTCAGGATGTTTTAAATGTTAATAATTTAACATTTCCAATTACATTCTCGGACATAGCTATCTTTGAGAAAAATAATCCTTCTGTCAATATATTTGTGTATGGTTTAAAAAATGAGAAGACAATTATCGGGCCGTTGTATACAACGTTGAATAATAAGTGTAATAAGAGTATCCATCTACTGTTTATAGAAAACAATAATAATTCTCATTACTGTCTTATCAAGGATTTATCTCGGTTAGTTAGAAATCAGATGACCAAACATCATGGTAAATTATATTTTTGTGAAACCTGTTTATTATTTTTCCCGACCCTTAAGCAAATTGAATCCCACTTGTGTGGAGGAATTATCACGGTATTACCGGAACAAGGCTCGTTTTTGAAATTTAAAAATTATAATAGAAAGCAAAGTATTCCGTTTGTCATATATGCCGACTTCGAAACGTTACTTGAACCCATTTCTGGTAATGAATCCAACACCGCTAATACGACATACTCAAAACGCCACGTGCCAGCGGCGTTCGCATATAATGTCGTCTCATCAAATAACAATAATACCGTTGAGGGCTATAGAAGTTATCGCGGCAAAGATTGTGTTTCAAAGTTTATACATTTTCTTACTGAGGATGTGAAACAAATACATAAAATAATATCCCAAAACGAGCCTATGATATTCACTGATGAGAATTCTATTGAATTCAAACGTGCCGTAAAGTGTCATATTTGTGATAATCTACTCTTGTCCGATAAAGTAAGAGACCATTGTCATATTACAGGCCGTTATCGAGGTGCAGCACATCGGCATTGTAATTTGTTAAATAAAGTACCAAACTTTGTTCCGATATTTTTTCACAATTTATCCGGGTACGATTGTCATCTATTCATAAAACAGTTAGGGGAAATTCCCGGCCCGATCAAAATTATACCCAAGACTAAAGAAAAATACGTAGCATTTACTAAATTTATTCCCGTTGCTGATAACGCGTATATTTGTATAAGATTTTTAGATTCATTTAACTTTTAGGAACGAGTCTAGACAAGCTCGCTAAAACGTTGCAGGTGGAAGATTTTGTTAACCTTCGATTTCATTTTCCTACAAATAGTCAGTTTAATTTATTAATTAGAAAAGGAATATATCCATATGACTATATGACCGATTGGGAATGTTATGATCAAAAATCTTGCCAACTAAAGGTAACTTTTTAACTCTTTGACTAACGAACGACATTACTGATGAGGATTATAATCACGCGCAGTCTGTTTGGAGTGAATTCGAAATAGATAACCTCGGCGAGTATACAGACCTATACTTAAAAACGGATGTGCTTTTGTTGACAGACGTATTTCAAAATTTTCGGAAAACGTGCAAACAATATTACAGTCTTGACCCCGCGTTTTACATTACTGCACCTAGTTTATCTTTTGATGCAATGTTGCTAAAAACGGGCGTTCAGTTAGAACTGGTATCGGACTTAGCTATTATCAGAATGATACAAAGCGGTATACGCGGCGGTTTATGCATGTGTTCCCATCGGTATGCTAGAGCTAATCATAAATACATGCCTGAATATAATCCATCACAACCTCAGAGTTTTATAGTGTATTTAGATTGTAATAATCTTTATGGTTTTAGCATGTGTCAGTATTTACCGTACTCGAGTTTCAGATTTTTAAGTGATAACGAATTAGCTAATTTTAATGTTACCTCTATAGAGGATAACGCAAAGTGGGGCTTCATACTAGAAGTTGATTTATTATATCCCGAGCATTTACATAATGAGCATAATGACTTACCATTTTGTCCCGAAAAATGTGTACCCCCTGGAGGTAAAACAAAGAAACTTATAGCAAATCTGTATAATAAGTATAACTATGTAATTCATTACGTTCATTTGAAAAAATGCTTGGAACATGGTTTAATATTACGTAAAATTCATAGAGCTATTACTTTTAGACAAAGTCCATATTTAAAACAGTACATAGAGTTAAATACTCAATTAAGGCAAAAAAGCAAAAAGTTCTTTCGAGCAAGACTTTTTTAAGTTATTAAATAACAGTGTTTTTGGAAAAACGTTAGAAAATACAGAAAATAGAGTAACTGTTCATTTGGTTAATCAGTGGTGCGATCAGTCTAATCGAACTAAGAAATTTATATCCGCTGAGAAACTTATATCCAACCCTTATTTCCACAGTGCATCGGTTTTAACTGAAAATTTAGTTGCAATACAAATGAAACCTGATCAAATTATTTAGATAAACCAATATACATCGGCTTCACTGTGTTAGAACTTTCGAAAGCACATATGTATAACTATCACTACAATATTGTAAAGCCTTTTTATAAAGATCGAGTGCAGCTATGTTACACAGATACCGATTCCTTTGTCTATAAAATATATACTAACGATTTTTACCACGATTTGAAATACAATTTCTTGCAATATTTTGACACCAGTAACTATGAGGCCATGAATGATTTACAGATACCACTAAAAAACAAAAAGGTTCCCGGTCTTTTTAAAGATGAAATGGGAGGAAAATATATAACAGATTTTGTTGGTTTGAGATCGAAACTTTACTCTATAAAAACCTCTAACAATATAATTAAAAAAGCGAAAGGGTAAAATCACCCGTGGTTAGGGATTTAAACTTATCCGACTATGAAACCATTTTGTTTAATGGAGGAGTAATTCGGAGGAAAAATATTATGTTTAAATCGATAAAACACGAAATATTTACTCGAACTGTCAACAAAGTTGCTCTATCTAGAAACGATGACAAAAGATCGATATCTGTGGATCAAATATCAACTCGAGCATGGGGTCATGCATTAATTTTTAAGAATAAATTACTTTGATTTTAATTATTTAAGTTTTACATACACTCATGTATTAGTTTAAGTTTAGTTTTAGAATGAACTAAATGTTACTGACACTAATTATGATGTTATTTAAAATAAATAAAATGTGAATTAAGTGTTACAACTATTAACTCGTTTTATTTATGATATCCTATTTAAAGAAAGTAAATACTGATTGCAGTTATTGCAGTTAACTATGCACCTAGAATACCCTGCATCATAAGGTTGATTTTCAAGTAACTACCACTCTCGAGTAATGTGCTTACAAGGCACTATATGAATTGTCATTGTGTAATTATTACCTATGTTGGAGTTCATTGCCCTTAGCCTGGAGACATAAATGCTCAGTTGACGTTAGTATGACAGGTAATTTTGTAATAATATTAATTATTAATCATTTACAAAATATTGTTCACGGCGAACGTCTGTTTAATATTTCTAATTTTCACCAAAAGTCATCATGTCGGTGAGTAAAATATTTCTTAAATGTGTTTTCACCCGACTGCTGAGAAGGGTTACCAGTTAACCATTTATCTAAGCCTAGATTTTCAGGCTGTTTTTGAGAATGTCTCGATAGAAAATCTGCGCAAAATTTACATTGATACTGGTATAAGTTGTGTTTATATTTGGTTCCAGATTTCTTCAGAATCCGAGATTGTGTTCAGCCAGTATGCTCAGGATCCCTTAGACGGATTCTCTGAGATGTTTCGCAGTGAACCCGAGCACAGCAAACAGGTCACGAAGGATAAAAAACCAAACAACGATGCAGAGAAAGTCGAAAAAGCAAAAACCAACAAATCCTTCGTTATGAGTCGACTACAACGAAGAGGGATTAAATTAATAAAAATTTCGGTGGTAGATCTCTGCAATAACAACTCTCAAACCATAGCAGTGATAGTGACAGTGAGAACGTAATTATGAACGCACAATATATTGTTCAAGATTGTATCGACAGTGTTATGGACGATACTGAGTGTTTGGTTAAGAAAATATCAAAATCTTTAATAGATACCGTGTAAACCATGTAAGCCATGTATGTAATATACTATACTAAGTATTATATTTATGTATTATATTTAATATGTACGGGGTGTTAAGTAAAATAAAATCATATTTAACTTATTTAGATTTTTTATTCTAAAAACCAATACCTAAGTACATTACACATTATAATTTACATCTTAAGCCCATTCTAAATACTTTCTAGGCAAAGTACATTTTTAAGCGCACAGTGTTTTATATGTTTATTACAATTAAAGTTAGATGTTCCTTCACAGTATTTTTCATGCAAAACAGATAAATTAGGGCACTGTTTCTGGACCAAGGTCTGAAACTTTACAATTTACACAAAGATCCTTTATCCAATTCACCTTCTCTAAACACTTTACAATTATTTCCTTATTTTCTAAATACGGAACGATTATACGTCGAAATTCTCTATAGTCAATATAACCTTCATTCCAATAAATGCCTCTATTTCTTTCTAACCATCTAACCTGTCTCTTTTCGTCACTTGTTAAGTATTTAAACAAGTATGGTGGTTTTATTAAAATGTTTGCGTATAATCACGACTAGCAATAGCTAATTCTTTTATTATAAATTCATTTTTTAGGTCTTTGAACCTTGAACATCTAGTATGATAGTATTCGGATTCATGATATTTTTTCTCACAGTATTACTCAACGGCTTATACTCAATTATACAGTCATTCAATATAAGACAATATGCAGAAGTTTGATCTGGTATATCCGTCTCACTCTCGATTTCCACTCTTACATCCACAATAGGACCTGTCTTTACATTATCAGCTTGTCTAGAGCAATCTATGACAAATAGCGGTGCCAAATCTTTAAATTGTTTCTCACTTAATAAGGGTTCCGGACGACGACCGTAATAAGACTGTTGAAATCTGACGTATTGCTCGTATAATAAAGCAATTCTGTTATTCGTGAAGCTGATATTTAGGTTTTCATACGGGAAGTAAGATGAATTTAAGTATACTTTGACATCACGAACATGGCAGTGATCGAACTGAGACATATCAGAAGTTGAATTGTTTTTTTCTATTTGTTTGTAGACCCAAAATTATATATCTTGGTTTCTCTATTTGTGAGGATGTTTTGATAGACCAGGTATGTTTTGTAGTTTTAGGTAAAGCGGGATATTCATACAGATCCCAATTTCTGAATATCATCTGGAGTGGTCGATCTTTTTCTAACAGTTTTAGCAAAGTTATTTTTCTCTTTGTCGGACACTTTAACATGTGGTACACGCCAGATAATTTTATTTATCTGTACGTCGTCTACAAATTCACCGGTGTTAAGTTTGACTGCATTCAGATTAGTGTTACTTCGTAGCAATATCAGTTCATGTCTACCATTTATCACAACTTTCTTAAAATCTTCAGCGAAACCGAGGATGTTACAGAGTGGTATAGAAACAGAAAAGCTACCCCCATTAATATTTTTTATTCCATCGATATTCCAGCCCCATGCATGAGATATCTTCGACTCACTTTCACTCATTGATATTAACGATTTAATGGTGGTAGTTACACCAGCATTTTTTATTCTATCGATTTCCACGCCATTTAGCTCGTATCTTATATCTTGGAATAGATAGAGTAAAGCATTATTAGTAAAATGAACAGTAGTGGCTTTCTCTTTCATATCCTTTTTGTTAACGATAACAGTTCCTTCCAAATACAAGGTACTAGCTGACGGAAGTATATACAGGTCCTGTTGGTTAATAGGTATGCGGATTTCATCGTTCCTGTTGAAGCTCGTTACGTAGGGTTTGTAAGAATGAAATTCAATTCCTTCAACGGTGTTGTCATAGGTTGGAGCGGATAACACGTCTAAAATATTCATTTTAGTAAACCGATTGCTTTGAGGAACGCTTTGTTTTCTTTAGTCAATTTTATCTTCTTCTTCGGGTGAGGTCTTATTTGCTTGATCACTTTAGTAGAACTGACGTTTCCAGTTTGTTGATGTACATATTTATTGTAGTCAATCATTTTTCCTTCGAATATGTAAATATAGCTGCACTTCTTCACCGCGTAGGTTTATTAAGCGATTGTTAATATCTAATAATCTGATGTGTATACAATTTATGTTATTTTGGTTGACTGGGAAGTATATGGCGTTTTTCGGAATTTCTATAATTCTATATCCAGGTGGCACGTTGAGTGCGAATTCGTGTACAATGTGACTGGGTTTTCCGTTTATGTACGAACCACTTACAATATCACATTCTATCCTGATCACGGTCGTAGGCAAAATGTTGACTGGTAACTCGGATACATGCCATTTATTTGCTTCTAAAATCTGTTTGTTAAAACCTAATAATTTCCTAAAGTCCCATCTTTAGTAAAATCTATATCTTTAGTACAGTATATTAAAGCTTTTAGAGTGTTATTATTACATTGTACCTTTTATTGAGCAATCTTTCATTTCAGATTTTAAATAATCGCTGATATCTTGTAGTTCGTAGGAGCCTTCAGGTATTTCGAGAACTTCGTTAGAGCCATAATGTAATTTATTATTTGTTTTGTCGATGTTTGGAATTGAATTAAATGTTGAGAAATGTAATAAGGCACACTCATAATGTCCATCGAGCTGTAATGTATTGGGATAATACGTAGATAAATCAGAGGAGTTTGCAGTTATAGACAAGGTGAGTGACATGATGAAAATGATTTAAATAAAAGACATGCGTAACATTTATACGTATTTATTCCAAAATTTCCAAAGATATTCCAAACATAAGTGTCCACAGTTAAATGCATCAAATTGTTGAAACCTAGTATAATTATAAAAAACATTACAATTTTTAAAGTACTGCATTAATTCCATTGGAGGTTTCAAATCCAAAGCTATCAAAGTATTCACAATAATTGTTTATTTTAGCATAAGCTACCCAATGCGTTCCTTCATTTCGTGAATCGTCTAAGTTGACGATAGCACATTCAATGCGTTTTGGTGTTTTTGGTAACCGATCCTTCATATACACTCCTCGAAAGTAAGGAATGTCACGTGCATGCTTACTGATATTAATATTAGTTAAAGGACGATTAGGTAGCCTTTCATTCAGTTTTTTGGAGGTTTTATAAACAACCCTTTACCGCTTTTATGGGGTTTAATATATAACCCTTTGCCCAACGCTAAAGCTTCCATGGTCTTGTTGTGTCGTTCCGTTTCTTGCAAGCTTTTTTGGGCAGCCTTGTATTCGTTTACGGTTTTTGCAATACCGGCTGCACCACCCGCTAAACTTCCTAAAGCAGATAATCCAGCGAAAATTGGGATTAAGGTAAGACTCCTCCTGTCTTTGGTATGGGTATAACACGGGGTATGCGAATCTTCTGAATGTCTGGAAATATCTTTTTCGCAGCTGAGTAAGCAACGTTGATTAGTGCTTTACTGTTTTTAGGTTTTAGTTTTTTAATTTGTGACTTAATTTTTGACACAAAAGCATTAAATGTTTTAATACCGGCTCCTGACTTTAGTTTGGCTTTCATAACCTTGCTCACTATCCATGAACTAAGTTTTTCCACCTTTCCCTGCATCTTTTGATTTTAGTCTTTGTTTAGCCATATTTAAAAGTTGTAAATCAGCTTTGTGACGATTAGGTAAGTCTGTGTGATTTGCATATGCGATGTCGTGATGCATACAAGCTTCAATCTAGTTTATTCACACCCCCGATCACCTCGCAGCAATCGTTTCTCAAGTTTTGTTCCCGGTCCACAATAGTTATACCCAGGCAAATGAAGTTCGAATGGTAGATTATTAATCACACTGTTGACTAGTCCACTGCCTTGCATAGTAGTCAGTGAAATGAATAAAAAAATCCTTACGAGCTTGGTTATATATTCATAATCCTAACCCACAATTGCATCTTTATCAATCCAACTATTTTCTTCGTTGCTTAAGCCCAACCATTTCACGTAAAGTTTCTTTCCTTCCTTTGAAGAACCTTTTCTATCAAATAAACACCTGGATAGCTAGTTTTTTTGAAGTTCTTGTTCGTAGAAACAACCTCTAATGGGTTGCTTTCGATGATCTTCTAAACGATATGTTACTGGTATGGTATTATTAATCCTTTTTACAGTAAATACTTCGGTTGACCAATTAGGCGTGTAACCTTTGTCAAAATATGTTTGTATTTACTGATCCGAACATTTTCACCCACTTTGAATTTAGGACAACATTGTCGTGAAGTTAGTTTTTGAGATTTTTTGAATATTTTCTTTTATCTTTGACTCGTTCAACTTATTTACCTCGAATGGTTTGAATTTGATGGTGCGATGTTTTGTACTATTATAGGTTTTTACAATAACTTCTAATGGTGAACCTAACCATTTATAGTTCCCAATCAAACTAAAGTATTTATACATTTTATTTTTAATTGTTTTAATTACCCGTTCTACAATTGAAGCTTTCGTGGTAGAAAACGTGGAGTAGTGGTTAATATTGTAGCTCTTCATAAGCTTTTGGAATGTAGTGTTATAAAATTCTGTTCCAGAATCAGTTTGTAAATTATCAGGTTTTCGTTTGCTGGTAGTTAGTATTCGCTCAAATGCACGAGAAACATCTAGTTTACTTTTGGATTTTATTGGTTCTGTCCAGGTGTACTTTGAGAAACAATCAATCACTACTAAAATGTAACTATAACATTTATTAAACTTTTTTAGGTTTTGCATATCTATCAGATCAGCTTGCCATAAGTCATCTATACCTTTTATAATAACTGAACGTCTAACAAAATTTCTTCGTGCTGCTTTGTGTAATTCATTAACAATTTGTTGTTTTACCATCATGGAGAGTTTTTAGATAATTTTTGTACTTCCGCTTTGTTATAAAACTTATCCTCCAACTGGATTAAAATGTCAGGTATCTTCGCTTTTAAAGTAGCTTGGACCGTTATTTGTGCTTCTTTTATGATTTGAGCACGCAACAACCCCGATCATTCTATTCTGCTCCTTTATAGTCTGATCGCACAATCGATCAACGTAATCCTTGTTGACGGCATCATCTGGATCTACAGGAGATCTGATTCCTCTCAATCTACATTTTTTCAAGTCAAAATCACCACTTTCCGATTTTAGCAATGCATTTCCATTGAACTCTAATAATTCAGAGAAAACGCATTCTCTTATGAATATGGTGACCGAATTTATCTACATTCATATTTTAGTTGTATTATATTTAAAGGTTGATAGTAAAATGAACAGCAATTTTTTTTTACCATTTATTTATTACTTAATATATTTACTTTCACGTAGTTCTTCAATAATAGATATAATTTCGTTGTCTAATCCAGTGTTACCAGCGTCTCGAGATGCAATCAATAATTTTTAACCTATCCACAAGTTCATTAGGATCATCCCAATATATAAAATCTGTATCTTTCTTCCACATTTTTGTCAAAGGTAGCCCTTTTCCTTTTGATTGATTGTTTTGAATAGCAGTTGGCGGTTGAAAAAGAGGTTTTATGACTTGCATATATTTTTGTCCCTTATTACTTTTTATTGGTTTGTTTGAGTCAAAGTCTCGACGATGTGCGTTTGTTGTAATCAACATCATTTTATAATTCTGCAGATCAGATTCTTTAATCATGCTCAAATCTACGTCCTTTTTTAATAACAGTTGTCTTAGTCCAGGAGTGCTTGGATATTTCCGTCCAGCGACGGTGATATAATTGTCACTGATCGTTATGACAGCAGAACCTAACATCAGTTGTCCTTGCGCCGTACGAACACCAAACGGGATATCTGAAAGTGCTTCTGAAGATATTGACCAGGATGATGTATTTGTCTCTGGATTGTTGTCTCCCAAGGATTGGTACGACTCGTCACTGTCTGTATAACATTCATTTTCTTCCACGTCACTTTCTCCTCCGTTTATAGTATAGTCTTGTTGCAATGTATCGTTTTTGCACGGAATTTTTGTTTCTTCAACTTCTTTAGATCGCAAGGGGTCAGTTTGCTTATTGCTGTTAGCAATTAAATTAAGAGACTCTGTTACAGGTCTAAAAACTGATTCTAATGCCTGCTTATTCTCAGTGTCAAAATCTCGCATTTTTCGTATTTTTTTTCTTTACAGCTTCTGCAGCATCAACAATTTGTATTTTCAATGATTTTTCCATAACGGTAGACTATGATTGTTATCGCTTAAGAGTCGGTCAAAGAGTAATGATATCAAGTAAGCATCATAGTCTTAAATATTTGTATTTCTAATCAAAGACTACAAATGTATCAAATTTATTTCTATAACATCCGTTATTTTTATTACAGTCTTTATTAATTACAACATAATTAAAGGGTTTACTCCATATTTTAGAACACATTTCTCGAAATTCAAGCCATGTCATATCAGTGTTAACATGTTCTTCATAAACATGCCTCAAGTTAATATCATCTTGTTTAAATAATACTATTAAATTAGCATTATCTCTTACTAACTGCTTAGGGATTTTGCTATATGTTTGATTTAGATAAAAACAATCGATGTGTTTATGCCTCCCCATTGCGAAATAATCACGCATGTTAGTTTGATTCTCGCAAGCAACGTCATCGAATATAATTACAGAGTTGGGTTTTGCGTCCTGAACGCTTATAACTTCCTCGTTCCCTTGATATTTCTGGAGTGAGATATTTGGTACCCGTTGTAATACTTTTTCTAAAAAAATGTACTTTGGTTGGTGTAAGGTTTTTTGAATAAACATAAACATTTTGAAACCGTAAACCATTTTCATGTATAAGAAGTCCAATAAGTAAATAAGTTTTGCCACAATTCGATGGTCCGCAAATAATACATCGTACTGAATTAGGTAACAATTCTCCATGACGCAAACTAGTTTTACAAAAGTCACCGCAAATCGTGCCTACATGCAGCGATTGTGGTTGTTTAACAAATTTCATGATTTCTGTTGTCAACGAACTGATTAGTAATGAGTAAAATTTTACTTCCACAATCTTTATAAACTTAAACAGCCTACCTAGCTACTATCTATTTTACGTTCATTTATCGGAAGTAAAATAACTTGAACTATCGTTGGTCGAGTAGAGAGTCGAGTCGCTTATTGGTTATTGGGCATTCTATTCCACTATCGGTAGCGAGGCGCACTCGCCGAGCGACTTGCCGATAGTGGAATAGAATGCCCAATAACATACTACTACTGTTGGCACGCTAGACTCGCCCGACACTGTTGGCACGCTAGACTCTCCCACCTGCAGCTGCGTCACCTAAGACAGGTACTGGAAAATAATGGGTACAACTGGCGTCAGTGTTCTCGAATGACGAGCTCATCAAGTAAAAGGCAGGACGGCCGGCAGTTGCGGAACGGACTCCAGCATTTTTACCATATGTGAAAGGAGTAACCGACACCGAACTTGGTGGCACCAAGTAGGCGTAGGACCCACGCCTGTCACTGAAGAGCGTTTACACTAAATAAAAAATATGTGGGTATATGCGAGACGTGGTTGGCGGTGTTGGTGGTGGCCACTTAACTAAGAGCGAGGCATGAGGATGAGGCGCATGCCGGTGCCGCTATCCCAGTCCGGGGACAACGCGGCGGCTATAGCGCAATGGCACGGGGCCAGGCCCATGACGCTCGCCTTCTTCATGTCGCCTCCACAAACGGGAGTTCTCAACTCCGAACATGGCTTTTAAGTTCGACAGGGCCTTTCAACTAAATCCGTGATTCCTGAAACCACCAAATAGGTAGGGTGTAGTCCACCGTTGTCCAAAAATGTCCTGGTGACCACCGACCAAATCCTATCACTGGGCCCTACGGTCGGTTGGTCCTTTACAAGGGTGGAAAGTTAAAATAATAAAACAATAAAATTATCTCACAAAATAAAAGACAATAAAATACTAAAGGAGTAGTGTGAGATAATATTAAATACCCCACTGTTGGATTTCAGATAATTTTAAAATGTGATAAAAATACAATACAATTAAATTAATTGATTAGGCATTAAAAGAAACCCAGATCAATTATTAATAAAGTCGTCCACCCTCAGAAACTACCATGGCGTGTCATATTTTAAATTCGGAAAAAGACGGTGACAGTTTTTTCTTGAAAGCGAAATTATATAAAAAAAAAATAAGAATAAGACACGCCACGCACAGGTTCAAGATGCGACGAAACAGGAATTAAACCCCAATTAATACAGGATTCGTGTCATGATTAGAAACGAGAACTAGAATAAAATGATATGAATATACCCTCACACGAAAATAATAAATTTTAATAATTAGATAATATGCTCGTTTCTTAATCATGAACACGGTACAAATAACACATTTAACAAATAGATTTAACGAGAAACCCCATGAAAGTATATAAATGTAACCGTTACTAACGGCACAATTTAAATTACAAATAAAACCGAAAAATCAAAATACATGAATTTACAGTCACTACGCTCGACTCAACAACACTTACCCTTTGCAGGGAACCACGGAAACACTGAATTTAAAATAAGCCTAAAAATGGCTTTTACGATAACTATGCAACACAGTACGTATCTAGGTCGGCGATCAGGATTCCAGAAGAAAAGGAAAGATTCTACTCAAACCCGCCTTATAAGAAAAATGCATTTCATAGACACCATATCTACTCCTTTTTAATTATTTGTCCTCAAGGCTAACTGTCCGCGGGCGATTATCTATTAGTAAATAAAATTAAAACGATTACCCGCTATTATTGACAAAAAATATATCATCCTACCGCACATTGATTTTATTATCGATTGGGTGAATCTATAATCTGTGAAATGACAACTGACGTTGACATTTCCCGACAAGCGTAACGTCACTTTGAGGTGAGGTTTGCAAAACACTTTGCAAAACAACAAAGACAATATTATTGTGAATACAAACAATCAAAAATACATCCAATTATGTGTTATTTGGAATGCAAAACGGAATGAATACTAACTGAATTAAGGTAGGTCCCAAGTCTAAGGTATACAACGTTACATTGTATAATAAAATTTTAATACATTATTGCTTCACACTTCGATCAGTAATCATCTTATTGTAATTAGCTTGTAGTTTCAGTTTTAATTAAAATTATTAATTTAATTTTGGTTTCTTTTACATCCTCCGGCTGTTGTCTACATAAGATTCCACAATAACTAAACAAAGAAAAATAATATCTTATCGTCAATAATTTAAGAGGCTAAAACTAAATAAATAATTATTGAATACACATACGGTCACTAATGTTTCAAGGACTAACACTTTAACATTAACTTAACAACGAAGTTGGTGGTCGGATATGACATCAGCTCCCGACAATGTGTGCGTGTTGATTATTGAACTCCTCCATCTTGCTCTGATCAATATACAAGGTGGTAATGACAATACGACAATAAACTTAACCAATGATAATACTGATACATAACAATAATTCTATACTATCAAAAAAACCATAACATCAAAAATAAAAATCGAAATTTTCAAACAAACTAAACGGAAACAACGGAACGCCAGTTTGTGATCAGTTTTTACAATAAACTTTCTCCCATATAAATATGGTCTAAAATACTTAACTGACCAAACTGTAGCCAGTAATTCTTTCTCTATTATAGGATAGTTTAACTCACTCTTGTTCAAAGATCTACTAGCATATGCAACAGGTTTTCCATTCCCATTGTACAAGACACTATCTGTGTCTCTAATTGTCTCTAATTCTTATGTTTATAATAGTGGAGAAAAGTTCATATAGACTGGGCAGCAAGCTGATTGGTCAGTAGTTTCCGATGTCCTTCGGGTCGCCTTTTTGTAAATTAATATGATGTTGGATTTGGACCATTGGGAAGGTGTTTCCGAATTTTGCAAGATCTTGTTAAACAGTTCCGCTAACGGTAGTGCTAGAGTTTTGTATCCAATTTTTAGTATTTCGTTCGTAATATTATCTGAATCAGGGCTTTTATCTAGTTTCAGTGTCTTTATTGCTTCAATTATTTCTATTGCATCTATGGGTTTAACTTTGTTTCTAGGTGTAGCATTTGTTTCTGTGTCAAGATTAAATGATTTCGTGTCTCTGTTGCTGTAAAGATGTCTATGAAATTCTGTTGCGATAGATATGATGTCGCCTCTAGTGTACAGTTCTGTATCTTTTTTCCTCAGTCCTTCTATCCATGTTGTATTTATTTTTAGCTTCTTATATGCCTTCTTTGTACTTCCATTTCTTTGTAGATGTTTTTTTATTGTGTCTTTCCTATATTTTTTGTAATCTGCTTTTATATGCTTATTGACTACTTTGTATAGTGCGGACAGTTCATTTTTCTGACTTCGTGATTTGTTTTTGGTTGTCTGTAATTCTTTCCTTCTTTTTAGTAGCCTCGCTGTACTTGCCGATAGTATTTTGTGTTGTTTATTTTCTTCTGTCTGTGGGCGAGCTTGCTTCAAGCTAAAAGTGATAGCCTTTTCTATCCTGTCGTAGCCGTATTGTACCGTGGTGTTTTCGCCAATTGTTGTAGATAGTTGAGATATTAGGCTTTCGTTGAACTTACTTATTTCCTCTTCGCTCTTTAATTTGCTGTTTTGTATATTTATAAATTTAGCTCTTGATATTTTTTGTTTGTTTAGTGTTATTGTTGATCTGACTATTCTATGATTGGAATTGTAGTTCAGATTGAGAGTCTCGATGTTATGGAATATTTCGTGTTGGTTAGACAAGATAAAATCGATTTCGTTTTTATATTGTCCGTTAGGGGATCGCCAGGTCCATCTTTTGCTCTGCTTTTTTTTAAAACATGTGTTTATTATCATTAATTTGTGTTGGAGCACGAATTCTATCAGCCTTTATCCTCTTTCGTTTCTCTCGCCGTATCCGAATTTTTTAGTAACTAGATATTCGTTAGCTTTGGGGATTCCAAGCTTGGCGTTGAAGTCTTCCATTAATATTGTGTTTTTTTTCGATGTGCTCAGGGCAATTTCTATTGTAGTGTAGAGTAGAATTTCTATTGTAGTGTGTATTGAGTTTAACTCACTCTTGTTCAAAGATCTACTAGCATATGCAACAGGTTTTCCATTCCCATTGTACAAGACACTACCTATAGCAAAACCTGAACTGTCTGTCTGCAATATAAAAGTATTTTTATCAGAAAAAATTGGATGATCTAATACTGGAGGATTCATCAATGCTTTTTTTAACAATAAAAATTATTCTTCACATTGTTCGGTCCACTGAAACACCATATTCTTTTTACACAACTTAGTCATTGGAATAACTATTCTAGCAAAGTTAGGAATGAATTTCCTATAATAATTTGCAAACGCTACAAAACGCTTGACTTCCTCACTATTTGTTGGACGCAGACAATTTTTAATTACTACGACCTTTTCTGGATTTGGTGAAATACCTTCTGATGAAATTACGTGCCCTAAATAAAGTATTTGCTTTTTCAAAAATTCACACTTCTTCTATTCTTGACTTCTCTTAGTCGAGAAGAAACTGACATAAGGTTCCGATTATGCTCTTCCAAATTCCTTCCGAACACTACAAGGTCATCTATATGTAAATATACTAGACATTTGTCATAATTCTACAGGCATTAACCTGCTAAACGCATTTGGACTTATTTTTAATCCCATAGGTAACCTGCACATTTGATACTGACCTTTATCTGTAGTAAAAGCCGTATATTTTCGACTATCTTCATCTAAAATATACTGATAATAACATTGAGATATAGCTAATTTATCTCCTAGAATATGGAAAATATCTGGATATTACGCGCATATTTGCTTAACTGACAACCTCTCCTCGGACCTCAAATAGTCAAGTTTAAGTAAGGAAAATATTTTCTTTACACGCTCAACGTCCTTTTCAGGTTTTACAAAATTACAACAATCGAAATTACTTAATGGGAAAACTTCTACATTCGACATGCTACACATAACTTCTTCGGAGGTTGTATTTGAAATTCTAATGGGTATCATCCCCTTCCTAGGCCTAGCCATCACACTAGCTAAAAAAACTGCTTTGCGTAATTCTTTCCTAATCACTACACAATCTTCTGCTCTATTAACAGGAAAATACCTTACTACTTCACAACGCGGAGGTATAGTTAATAAGAAATCATAGATCCTTAGTGGCATCAAAACTAACTATGCATATAGCATGATTTTTAAGAGTCAATCTGTTCGTCGAAAAATCTATAATACCTCCATACTTCTGCAAGAAACCCTGTCCCAATATGCCAAATGACTTACAAGGCAAATCATCAAATATATAAAACTTATGAACGAATGAACACTGTCTGAGTTCCAACTTTAAATGTACATAACATATAGCTCGTAAACTACCTCCTACACCATTAATCACTAACTCATCCTTAACTATCTTACAGTTCAAAGCGTTATCCCTTAAAAAAATATTTTTTACGGCTGATATCGACGCACCCGTATCTATTAACCATTCGCTATGTATACTATTTATTACTAAGTTAACCCAGTTAATACTATCGTAAGCTAAAATATGCTTAGACTCGAAAAAACTGCGTTTCATTCAACTGTCCACCTTAGCTACTTCTTGACATTGACAATGAATCATTATCGCTCCTCGCGTGCGCAAAGTATGCTACACGCCTTCTACCTTGCTGAGTCTACCGTCCTCGATAAGCATTATTGCTGCGACCGCGCATTCCACCGTTATGCTCCATGTTGACATTTTTGCGCTTACTCTGCGTGTACGAATTTCTTACAGAATGTCTCCTAAAACTATCTCCACGACCTCTATTGAATGTAGAAAAACTACTTCTTGAGGGCCAGCGTTGGTACGTCATGACTTGTGACGATGAAGCACAATTCTCGTCCTTTGCTACCCTAATAGCACCTTTTAAGGATGTTAAATTCCGCGCCGTAATGATCGTACCAAGACGTTGCTTACGAAGACCGTCTGCAAACTTCCTAATCGCATATTTTTCGTTAAATGGTTGTAATATTTTATAAGCTTCCGAATCTTCTCCCGCCTGAGAAATAGTCAAATCAGTCATCAGCCTTTCTATTTCTGCTCCAAAGTCTGCAATTAATTCATTATCTTGCCTAGTGCGCGTTAACTTAGCTTGTATTGCAACGTCAGATTTTACCGTAAGAAAATGTTTCTTCATATCTGCCCAAAGACTGTCTACCGACGCGTAAGTAGGTGACAACCGAATCCTAGCACCCTGGGTAAGCTGTGTAGTTAGCACAAACTTAATCAAAAGAACACTATCGGTCCCTTCTAACATAGAACTATATAATCCTGTTTAGGCTTGGCGCCTTACAGACTTCTATGTAGTGTGAACATTATTGTGCATTACTGTTTCTTTTTGCGTAGGCGTTTTAGGTTTAGGTAGGCGTTTTTTAACTTAAATTATTGTATCATTAAGTTTATATAATTGGTATAGTTTTGATTTCTATGAGTGTGCGCTTGCGCAGAAATAAATGTTTTCTCTTTTCATTCTTTTATTTTGTTATACGTGAATTTAATCGACCCTCCGCCACGGCACTTGCATTTGAACCTCCGAACAAGTGGCGGCCTGTTTTACCTAATATATTGTAATTCTTTTTTTGTTGAGTGTTTCATTTGGCACCAGTATATTCCAAAAGATATGACATGGTGTCCCATGAGGGGGGAACTAATAATATATAATCGAGATTCGCGAAATTATAAAATAAAATACCACGGATTTCTTCAATCGAACTGCCACGAGGACAAAGAGCGTGCGGAGACAAAGAACACCAAGACGAGAGATTGGAAGCCTTGCAGTGGAGGGAGTACATCCATGGGTTCCAGCGTTTGGTGGACTGTCGCCTGGACAAACAAGGGAGCCAGGTTTTGAGCAGCGGTGCCGCTAAAGCATTGCATTGAGCCGAGTGTCAAGGTTACCTCAAAGTTAAGCGCCGTTCCTTAATGAAAAAATCCATCCAATATCCAAAATATCCTTGCACATCTTACAAAATATTGAGTATGGCAATCCATTTGTGTAAATTAAAGTGATTTCTTGCATATTATAGCCGAAATTTCCGTAAATTGCGAATTGCATCAGATATTTCCTTCTACCTCCTAAATTCGTTGAGAATTTGAATGATTTTGCAACATTGCGTTATTTATAACGATATATTACTTTCCTTTATTTTATTCTTATTCAATATTTGATTTAAAGAAAAAAAAAAGGGTTTTATATACCTATATTTATCGTTCAATTTAAAAGTCCACCGTTCTTCTTACCAGTTAGTATCTACCTACCTACCCGATTAGTGTCCGATTTTGTGTTAGGAAATTAGCATAATTTGCCGACTATTCCAGGCCAACTTACAAGCTCCCAGCACGCTTGTCTTCGGGAGTGTGCCTGCCGGCTGCCAGTGCTGACCGAATTCTCGAGTTATTGGCGCTAGCTGATCGTGTGGCCCCGGCTTCCTAACTGGCAGGCTCAGAATACAGAACAAACCAGAAGGCGTCAACGCCCTTCATATTAAAGCCACTAAAACCACTCTTAGCTAGAGTAGTATGAAATTTCTACGATCAGTCAAATTTGGCACGTGGCATGTCGTGACGTATTTACGAGTATCTTTTTTAATTTTATTATGCAGTCTTGTGTTATTCCTACGAGTAAAAATGGCGCTGGAATTACGGAAAAAGTGGATAAGATTGCATTTCATCTGTAAGCATTGACTGCAATAGTATATTTAATTAATTATTGAATTTCTTTTACAGATTTATTTTTCTATGACAATGATGCGGCCATTTTGTGAGTGTTGTCATTTTTGGTGTAAATTTTACCCACTTATTTATTTGTTGTGAGTTGTATTGTTGTCCATTGTGGAATCTTTGTCATATTAGTTTTAAAATGGATAAAAAACACATTTACTATACACGATGTGTATAGTCGGTGTAATTAAAATTAACACAGCCAGAAATCGTCAACTTTTATGATACCTGCATGAAATGTGTAAACAACTAGTCTGTTGCAATTATCGTAAGTTTTCCTATATTTTTTTGGGTTTTCCCAAAGAATATATCTTACCCCCCTTTAGTAAAATTACCCCAAACCAAGGGAATTGTTCGCTGTCGGCAACACTACGCGGGTGGGAAGTGCGGCTGGCGGGGGGATTGACGTTGTTTTTGGGCACATTTGACAACATGCAATAATGAGTGAACGCGGATTCTGGTTTGTTCTGTATTCTGAGCTGGCAGGTGACATCGAAACGAGGAACGTGAGCTTATTAAGTTTATTTGCCTTGGTAACTGTAAGTTAACTGTTGTACGCCGGCTTATTCACTATGGAAACGAATAAGCAGCGCTATAAGGAACTAATAACAAAAAGAGTGTCTGCCAAGGGTCAGATCACTAAGTTTAAAAATTATTTAAATAATATCTCTTAGGAGGATGAGTTGAGTAGCATTCAATTAACTGAATTAAACTTGCAAAATTTGAGGCATTATCCGTTAGGGTTGATGAGTTGCAAAACGATATAGAGGTTCTAAATCCTGATAATATTGCGGCCGAGATTGATGAGCGCGATAATATCGAAAGGGATATTATTATTAACATGGCTACTACTAAGAATTTGTTGGAAATGTTTTCTCGCAAAAACGAGTCTGAACAAAGACGCAACTCCGTTCACAACGCTTCATGCTGTACGGATGAGCATCACAGCATCGGATTAAGACGTCCACAAATTCAAATCGTGAGACATACTAAATTAACTAAAATTCGCGGGTTACTCACGTGTGAATGTTGAGAAAAGCTCTACTAGTTTACGCTTACTCTACGCGCAGCCTACGTACGCGACGTCGCCGCGTCCGCGCACGCTGCTCATGAGGAAGAACCCCTCTGTGGTTCGAAACTAGTAGAGCTTTTCTCAACATTCACACGTGAGTAACCCGCGAATTTTAGTTAATTCAAATCGCTAAATTTAACGGTGAATATTTCCGTTGGTTAGAGTTTAGAGATACCTTCGAAAGTTTAATTCACAACAATGACCGCATTTCCGAAATAAATAAATAATTTTATTATCTAAACTCTTATTTGGAGGGCAACGCGGCTAGAATAGTTTCTAACCTTGAAGTGTCCTCTAAAAATTACACTGAAGCTTGGAAGTTGCTGTGCCAACGCTACAATAATAATTGAATATTAATAAATCACCATCTTAACTCATTATTAGATATAAAGCCACTTGCTCGCGATTCAGAAAAATCATTAAGGTATTTAGTCGACCACATTACAAAAAATTGCGTGCATTGGCCAGCTTAGGACAACCAACGGACAATTGGGATGTATTGATAATATTTCTCTTGTCGGCTAAGTTAGATAGTCAAACCTTATTAAAGTGGGAGGAACATCGCAATAGTATATCCAGTGAGTCACCGAGCTTAGATCAATTTTGTAAATTTATCATAAATCGCGCAAATGTACTCGAGTCTACCAACCGCAATAGCAACAATAATGACAATAGTATGCCTTCGAAAACTCATGAACGTGGTTCAAATAATAGTCAACAAAATCCTTATCAAAAAAGGGCTCAAACTAATGTAGTTAAGTCGTTCGCGAGTACAAATAATATTAATAAGCCTAAGGTTCCGAAAGGATTTTCTTGTATTGTTTGCGACGATTCTCATAGAATCTATGATTGCCCAACGTTCAAATCTAAAAATATCGATGAAAGAATGTCGGATGTGACAAGATATAAACTTTGCTTAAATTGTTTAAGACAGGACCATGCCGTAAAGGACTGTCGATTCAGATCATGCCTAGAGCCTGACTGTAATGAGAGGCACAATACCTTGTTGCACCGTCCAGCCTCTTCGGCCAAACAAATTGCGACGGTTCAAGAACCAGTCGAAGTAGTTTCAAACTTTTGTAATAAAAATACTAGTCAAATTTTATTGTCAACTGCCATGGTAGTGATATCGAATCCGTTTGACCATCAAAAGGTCAAAGTTCGTGCATTGTTAGACTGTGGCAGACAGTCATCCTTTATTACTGAGTCCCTAAAGACCAGATTAAAGTTATCGTCTCATCCCATTGACACTCTAAAGGTCATTGGCATAGAAAGAAAGAAAGAAACAAACATTTATTTCTGCGCAAGCGCACACACATAGAAATCAAAAATACCAAAAAAAAGGAAAAAAAAAACTATACCAATTATATAAACTAAATGATAAAATAATTTAACTGTTAACTAAAATAAAATTATTAACAAAAAGCACAAAAAATAAAGAGTAAATAGTAAACTTTTATCTATCTATGGTCGACAGAGTATAACATTATGCGCGAGGTCGCGTGTAACTTTTTATTATCTGTGGACCATAAGTACAAGGATGTAACCAAAGAGTAAAGTAACATAACATCAATAAACGTAATAGACGTAATAAACATAATAAACGTAGTGATTACCTATTCTTTGCATAACATTAACATCATTCATTTGTAATTGTAACAATAAACACAGTGTTTATAATATTTTTGATACTATTACCCTTGGTGACAAACAATAACAAAAACATTTATTAACTACATTAAGTTTAGGAATTCCTTCAATGTATAAATAATGTGGTACGTGCGCAAAAAAGGGACATGCTCAGCATTTGTTGAGACCCCAACCTCAAGGAATTGGTGCCACAGCGCTGATTTTCAGCATATCCTTGGGTGACGTGATGGCGTCCCACCATTTTTCTGGACACTGAAGCGAAAAGCAGCGTGAGTACAGACTATTCAAATTAATATGAATCGGTGTAATGATTGGCGTGAGTAGAGATTAAACTAAGAGCGTGTGTCGTGTGTGGATGTACCGTGTAGGAGGTGTGTGTAGTGACTGTGCGTCTTGTTTCCAGCATGCAGCCAAGGGTTTTTGCAGAAACACGTGTGCTGTACTAACAGGGGAGAAAGGATGCAATTGTGGACAATATCTGTTGGATGCCTGTAACCCTTGAAGGAAGGCCGCGACCTTGAAGGTTAGAATTATATACTAATTTTATGTATTTGTGTAAATAAATAAATAAATTGATAAAGAAGAGTGATTAATATTGTAAGGTTAGGTTGAGTTCTGAATATTTTGCAAATATTTTTTCATTTGTGGCAAAAAAATCCTTTTTGTATTCAGGCCTCGCATTGGTGGTGGCAGGTTATTCCAACAATGAGTCGCAGCATACCTGAAACTCCCCCTGAAGGCCGCAGTTCTATGTTGAGGAATAGAGAGTGGATTTGTTGCAGAGCGTATGTGGTTTTTGCATGAATGTTGCCTCCAGTTTAACTTCTCATACAGGTACCGTGGTTTTTGAGTAGTTATCACTCCAAACAACAGACCTGCCATGTGTAGTCTTCTTCTAGCCTCCATTTTTAATATATTGTTTTGTTTTGCAAAAGGGGTGACATGGCTTCTTGGTATGTCAACACAGTACCTTATGCAAGCATTTTGTATACGCTGGATCAATGTATTTGTTCTTGCCAGCAAGCACGGGCCATAGACTGTGTCGCAGTAATTTAACTTTGACAGTACCAGGCTATCCACAAGCTGTTTGCGCACACTCAAGTGTTTTCTAAATGTGTAGAGCATTTTTAATCTATAAAAACAGTTCCTCATGCAATTTACAATGTGCTTCTCAAAGTGTAGCTCTGGATCCATAGTGAGACCTAAGTTGGTAGCTGTGTTCACTCTTTCTATGTTATCTCCCTTAATTATTATAACTGGCCCAGCTGATATCATGGCACTAATTGACCCCCTACTGCCCAGAACCATGTATTTAGACTTAGCTGGATTCAGTACCAGGGAGTTACGCTCTGCCCAAGTGGCGACATTCTGCAGGTCTTGATTAATTTTTCGGGTAGCCTGTAGCATTTCTGCAGGCCTACAAGATATGTAAAGTTGAATTTCGTCTGCATACATGTGATACTTGCAATGTTTAAAAGACTTTACAATATCTGCACTGTAAAGAATGTAAAAAAGTGGCCCCAAAATTGATCCCTGAGGTACTCCGCGCGAGACAGGAAGTGGGGAGGAGGACAGGAGGGCTCCATCCTGGTTACGGAATTCAACGTATTGGGACATATTTTCTTAGTAGCTTCCAAACCACTTTACTGTTTCTGCTGCAAATCCATAATATGTCATTTTGGAAAGCAATAATGTGGTGTTTATCGCATCAAAGGCCCGAGAAAAATCAAGCAAAGCCAGTATCGTTCCCTCCCCCCTGTCACGAGCCTCAAGAATGTTTCCTATAACATCAGCCAGTGCCGTTGCTGTCCCACGACCCTTTCTGAAACCGGATTGCAAATCTGGCAGTATATTGTTGTTCTCCAAGTATTCAATTGTTTGAGTATCCACCACTATATACAGTATACACCAGGACTTTTGACAAGCAGGGCAGGATACTGATGGGACGAAGATCATTGCAGGAGTCTGGATTGCTGACTTTTGGTAAAGGCCGCACCACTGCACACTTCCAGGCATCAGGGAACGTATTGGACTCAATAGATGTGTTCACTATGGAAGTGATAGTCTGAATCGTGAATGGCAATGTAAGTTTCAGCATATCCAGACTCAGTCCATCAGTGCCAGCTGCATTAGTTCCGAGGTCCTGCAATATCCCAAATACATCTGCTTCGCTAACACTCCTGAGCACGAACTGAGTTTCATGATGCATGTAACTGTTAAACTCAAAGAATGTCAGCTGAGATATTGATACACTACATGTCCCCGGAACATCAAGAAAAGCCCTGTTTATATTGTCTGGGTCATTGAAGTGACCAGGGAGGAAGCTATCCTTGTGGTCGGGTAAGACGTGGGTTTTTCAGTTCCTCCATAAAACTTTAGGATTTTTTAGTTGTAGTTAGGTTGGTTGGCGCTGGCCGTCACGTAAAAATCGTAGACCGTTATTTATTTCTCTCAAAAATATTTAAAGTAGTTAAATATTTCAAGTTGCATTGATAATGTCATTCTAATAGTATAAATAACCAGGATAAGTGTTATCTCAACATAATTACTGCAATTACCAAAGTTATTAGTAATTTTTAATGTACCTACGTGATAAAATAACCTAACTATGACAGAAACAGTGTTTGTAGTGGCTAAAAACATAACAAAGTGATAAATTACTGTGAACGTAACGAACGATTAACAATAAAACTTTGAAAATTTTGAAATATTGTTTAAAGTCAAAACATAACATAACATAACGTAAACTTTTTTTTGTTCTTTTTTTAAAGTTACCTACAAACTATAAATTAATAGTGATTGTGTTGTGTGATATTGTACCTACTAGTTTTCACCTTCAAATACTCGAGTTCGTGCCTCATGACGCGCAAGTACTTTTTGTGTTTTTATAGTATTTTTAATTATTTTTTCTGTTTTCCTGGACTTATTTCTATTTTTATTTCTATTTTATCTTTTGCTATCTTCTTGGCGATTGACATTGTAATTCAGTGACCTGTGTTGTTCTACATTATGAGAACTTTCACCTTTGGACATTGGATGGCATTAGTGTGCGCTTATTGACATTGAAACTTGTGATTTTGCGTCATCCTTCGAGTTTTTTTTTTGTATATATTCTCAAACTGTAAAAATTTTTTTTTTCCGCAAGATGGCATTAGTATGTGGTGGTTGTAAACAATTCTTGGAGGATAGTCTATTCCTGACCTGTTTTAGATGTAATTACACATACGATTTGGAGTGCGCTAATGTTTCTCAAAATTATTTCACACATTCCATGACCACGATACAAAAATCCAACTGGGAATGCCACGAATGTCGCTGTAAAAAGCCAAAAACATTAAATTCTGCTACACCAGCGAAGCCAATCTTACCCGCGAGTGCCGATAATTCTGGTGACACAGCTAATGTAACAATAAGGCGTAAAACTACATTACCTACGGCCATACCAAATACTCAGTCCTCGAACGCACTACGCCTAGGGCCTGATGTAGGCACCCTCGAAACTGTTTTGATGGAGTTGCGTGCGTTTCGCGAGGAAAGTGTAGCTAGATATTATACTCAAGAAACCTCGATAAATAGAATAGCTAATGACATAAATGAAATTAGGAGTTCCATAGACAATCTTCATGGCAAGTATAACTGCCTTAGGGCGGATGTTGACAGACTGTTCGTGACCTCTGAGGCTGCTTCCATTACACAAACCGCACTACAACTGATGTGTGACGAAAATGCAAAACGTATATCCGACCTGGAAATGAAAGATTTTGGTGGTGAAATTGTGGTCCAAAGACAACGTATTGACCTTATAGAAAGGCAAATGGAAAACAAGGAAAAATCACTTAGTGTAGATAATTTGTTTAACAATAACAGCATTACCAACCAATCTTTGGATTTAGCAGCCGGAACGGCTTCGCCAATGCCGAAGTCGGTCTCTATCCTACCTTCTAGACTACCATGCGCGACGCCACCGAAACCCCAGATGGATAGTGGGCATTCCTCCACGGGCTCTGTATACAGTACAAGAATATTTACGACAGGAAATACTCATTCGCGCCAGCGTCGACCTTTTATACGTGCGACTGGTGCCGCAGATACTGAATTGAAAACCTTACGACCTATCAAGTATATTCATGCTTGGAATTTTCATTCCGACGTCTCCGTGGAGAGTGTTCGATCCACAAAAAACATCCAGACATTGAGACTTTCTCTATAAAAAAGCCTGATCCTGAACACTCTAGACACAACTGTTTCTTAATCGGAGTCCCATTGCACCTGTTTGATTTCTATCTATCACCCGACAATTGGCCTGTGGATACATCACTTCAAGAGTGGTTCACGTACCGGAACACGAAGAAGAATGAACCCAATGATCCCACCAGGACGTTTTTTCGTGAAAAAAACTAAACTGGTTGATATGATTTTCTACCAAAATGTTCGAGGATTAAAGTCACGACGTTCTGAAACCAAAAATATATTATACACCTTTCCAAGTAATTTATTGGCCCTAACGGAAACACGACTTGACGACAGTGTGTTTGACTCCGAGGTGTTCCCGCAGGAGTATGCAGTGCTACGATGCGACCGGGTGGGCCGCGGCGGCGGTGGCGTGCTGCTGGCCGCGCGCTCGCCCTTCGTGATCACTCGTTTGGATTGTAATCCTGAGCCATGCGACGAAATAATATGTGCAATAGTTACTAAGGGTCGATTACGCTTTGCTTTTTGTGTTGTCTACTTAGCCCCTAATGTACCGGGTACTAGATATAATTCTATTTTTAATTGTATAAGAAACATTTTGTCTTGTATTAAAAAACTCCCTCTTATTATCCTAGGTGATTTCAACCTGTGTTCGGCTAGTACCTCTATATGTAATGAGTTTGATTTGTTTCTCTCTGAATGTAACTTAGCACAAAAAAACGAAATTGTGAATGATCTTGGTAGAATGTTAGATTTAGTATTAGTTAATTCATGTGTGGCAGGAGTCTCAGTGTCAGCATGCTCCGGGATTGTTTCGTCTGAAATGCATCATCAGCCATTAGATATCTCTATAAACATTAACACTCCTTACTCAAATAAAAACAAAAGTAATTGCTTTAACGCTAATAACTCGACCAACAGTACAACCCCAGAGCGTAACTTCCGTAAAGCAGACTTTTTAACGTTATATTCTGAGCTGACTAATATAGATTGGAAACCAATATACGAATATGATAATGTTGATACTGCGATCGACATGTTTTATCAACTGATCGACAACATTATTAGTCAAACTGTCCCTTTAAAGAAGACTAGTATTGTGCGACTAAATTACCCCAAATGGTTTACACTTTCTTCTATTAAATTAAATAACCTTAAAAATCATTATCATAAACTTTATAAGCAGGATAATAATAACCAACTGCATTATGCATTCTTTTCTTATTATAGGCGCCTAGTCAAAAAAAGTACTGAGATAGACTTTGCAAGTTACACTCATCGTATACAGTCTAATATCAAACGTGATCCCAAGACTTTCTGGACCTTTGTAAAAAGCAACAGGGAAAATAATGAGCAGGCCACGTTTGGTGACATGTCACCAAATCAAGTCGCAGATGCGTTTTCAGAGTATTTCAGTAGTGTTTTCCTCCCAAATTTACCTTTCTTAGATCCCTTACACGCTATCAATGCTATGAACACGTTTCCTAACAACATGTCGCCTCTTCTAAATATTGATTACATCAACGATTCCGAAGTTCGTGATGCTATGTTTCGACTTCCTCCAAAAGCAACTCAAGGTCCAGATGGAATACCACAGTATTTGGTTAAGGATGGTTGTGAAATTTTCAAGCTGCGCTTACAATTTATCTTCAATCTATCTATTAAGTCAAATATGTATCCAACTAAATGGAAAATATCTAAAGTGCTCCCAGTTCATAAAAGCGGACCAAAAAGTGACGTCAAGAATTATAGGCCAATAGCTGTTTTATCCATATTTGGTAAAATATTCGAATCGGTTCTATACAGACAAATATATAACAAGTTGCGGCGTTGGTTTGCAGAAGAGCAACACGGTTTTCTTCCGCATCGCTCGACCACGTCTAATTTGATCAACATTACTACACTCCTAGCCACCAATATGAACGACAAAAAACAGATTGACGTAGCCTATTTTGACTTCCAAAAGGCTTTTGACCGGGTCGACAATGATATTCTCTTAAGTAAATTGGCAATGGCAGGTTTTTCTATGAATCTGCTGAAGTTTTTTGCGAACTATCTCTGCGACCGCAAACAATATGTGACATATAAAAACGCATATTCAAAGTACTACTCTGTCACCTCTGGCATAGGTCAGGGCACTAACCTAGGACCCCTTCTTTTTCTTATAGTAGTTAATGATCTACCTTCATCTGTAAAACATTCGTCCGTGTTAATGTATGCTGATGACGTCAAGATTGCTAGCCCAAATGATGTAGTTGCGCTTCAACTCGACATTGATAGCATTCACGCTTGGAGTATCTTACACAACCTTAATTTAAATATAAATAAATGCGCGATCATGACTTTTTCAAAAGCCAAACATCCCATACATCACACCTACACCCTAAGCAATTCGGCTCTCAAGCGCGTTTTTACTGTGCGCGACCTGGGAACTAACTTTGATCCACACCTTACTTTTAACCAACACATCTTACAGATGTGCAACAAATCCCGAAAAAATCTAGGCTTTGTTTTGCGGCAGGCAAAAATTTTCAATAATCGACAGGCCATTACTATACTGTATAATGCATACATCCGCAGTTTACTGGAAACCAACAGTATAATTTGGAATCCTCATGAAAAAGCATATACTTTGGTCATTGAGCAAGTACAAAAATCTTTTGTTCGCTACCTTTACTCTAAGTTATATGGCTACTACCCTTACATGTATCCAACGCCGTTTGTATTAGGAATGGTAACATACCAAAGCTTGGAAGATAGGAGACATCTCGCTCTTTTTAAGTATGTCATCCGTATAATTCGTGGTTCTCACTTCAATTCCTCGTTACTGCAAAACATTTCCTTCAACATTCCGCTACCTATCAGACACACACTGCGACCTCGTCGACGCACACTATTTGCGATACCTGAATCTGGTACCGTAACCCTCAAGACCAGTCCTCTGTTCCTCGCACTTACCCTTATTAATAATATTTTACTTGATAACGAATCCTTAGATCTCTTTGCGAGTACTGAACTGAGCATCTCCACCCCCAGCACCATATCTTACAATTAATTATGTATTGTTCTTTCTTTTGCATTTTGTTTTCTTTTGTGTAACGTGAACTTTATATAATTTTGTCAATGTCATGTTTGTAAGTTTTTTGTATTGTTTGTGTTTTTTTTTTTTTGTATATTAGCCTATAACTCATATGTGTGGTGTAAGCCGTAAGTGTAAGTTGGTGTATAGATAAATAAATAAATAAATAAAGTTGTCTATTAATATCCCTGGAGAAATAAACATCCTTCTCCCGAGCCAAAGCAAATATTGCCTGATTTTTAAGGTCTGTGTAGTATCTCCTAGCAGTTTCGACATGTTCCATATTGCTAGCCTTCTTTTTTAAGTTATAATACTTACCTCGTGCCTCGTTCCTTAACCTAAACATCAGCTTTATGTTGTCGGTGATCCATGGAGTGGGGAGGTCTTTAAACCTCTTTGTTCGTATGGGTGCGTGGAGGTCAAATAGCTGTTTAGTAGCATTAGTAAACTGTGCAACTATATTGTTGACGTCATTTGACCTCGTCATTCCCAACCATGGTATGGATTTCAAGTCCGCTGTGAACTGTTCCTCTAATATGTCCTGTAGTGGTCTGTAGGATACAGTTCTTGGTTTGACCTTCTCCTTCTTGATCACTGCCTCACAGGTGATGAAAGAGTGACTTCCAAGTTCGCTGATGTGATTTACAACGACATTCCGTACCCTTATGTCTGTACAAACAATATCAATAAGGGTACCACTATCCCCCACGAAATGCGTAGGCGTCTGAACTACCTGGCTCATTTGTATTTATAAAGTCAAGCAAGGTAGCAGTCTTGTAATCATTAATTAAAAGATTTACATTAAAATCCCCTAGCAAAATGACATAATCGTAAGGGGCCAATGCAGTGACGCTGTCAGTTATATTATCCAAAAAACCAGTCAAGTCAAACCATGGTTGTCTGTAAGCGGTGCCAACTAATATCTTCCTATCATTGACGTTTATAAGAAGCCACATCTGCTCTACATTTGATTGTTCATAGTGTTTCATAACTCTAGCCTTATTTCCTGTTTTTATGTAAAAACCAACGCCTCCACCTCGTCCTCCCCGCACAGACGTCGACCGCGGTACGTGCTTCAGTCTGTAACCCGTGATGCTAGGCGCACGCCCCTCTTCACCCGGTCTCAGCCATGTCTCATTGATCGCCATGATATCTACTGAGTGTTTAGACATGGCGAACCTAAATTCATCATGATTTGTTCCCAGTGACCCCGCGTTCAACAAACCGAACTTTAAGCACTTAGACTTGTTGTATGTAAAATATATTGTATAGCGTGTTAACAGTAATAGTTGTGTATACTGTGTATATAATAAAATATGTGTAGATATAGTGGATATTATTTAAACGTAGGTTAGGTCTGTAAATAAAATACTTCATTGTTTTTAATTGTAAGATTTTGTATATAGTAATTGTTGATTTGTAAATATTTGGCTTAAGATAGTATCTAAGTGTAAAAATAATTTTGTGTATAATAATTGTTGATTTGTAAATATTAGGCTTAACATGGTATCTAAGTGTAAGTATAATTTTGTGTATAGTAATTGTTGAATTGTATATATTTGGCTTCAGATAGTATCTAAGTGTAAATATAATTTTGTGTACAGTAATTTTTGAATTGTATATATTGTGCTTAAAATAGATACTAAGTGTAAATATAAGTTGATTGTAAGTTAAGTGTGTTGTGTCCATTTCTGTAACTATGTATGCCAATTCTACAGTTATGCAAACAGCTGATCTGACTCATGCCTCTTCCCAGAAACTTCACCCTGTTATGCCCAAAATGACGCACCAGCCACTCGTTAGAGTGCCCATACACAATAAAGCCTACAAAACTAAACTGAATTTGTATACAAATATGTCTAGACTGTGTATTGTCCAATAATTTCCCGAATGTCATGCTCAGATCCAATTCTGCGGGCCTGTTCCCCAGGCTTTTTCCGGACCAGGATTCGTCCCCGTTTCGTCCAGACGAAGCGCCAGCCATGGATACCGGCAGCCGCACGCGTCTGACGAAATAAGTCTTGGTTTGCCTTGGTCAGCCTTTCGTTGACGTAGAAACGACCCGCATGACCCGGGAGACCCAAATCTTCCGTCGTTGCTCCTCGCCGCTGTCTCGCGCCGTCAAGAACAGCATCCTTGGTGTCCCGGCGCGCCAGACGCACCATGACAGCACGAGGGCGGACCTCAGCTGGTTTTGGGACTCGTCGCCTTGAGGTGTCTCCCTCCCACCCTCTCAGCATAAACTATGTCCCGATCATCCAGTTGGACACCTAGCTTGGTAGCAATGACCTTGACCACATGGACTGGGTTCTCTGCTTGGGATTCGGGCAAATTTGCTATAACCAAGTCATTTGCCATGAGCTCCTGATCCCTCTCATTTAGCTCCCGCCTAAACTGCTTCACCACTCCATCAACGACGGTAGCATCAGCCGGCACACCAGCATGTCGCTCCTCCAGGACCTGCAGCCTGGCCTCAATCGTGTCTATTCGCACATTGCAAGCGTCGCCTGAAGATACTGATACTGAGTTCTAGAACCTCTAAACGCAGGCTACGTTCTTCCATGATAGATTGTAGCTGGGAAGCAACATCCATCTGTTGGTCGTGAGGTTTGTTCTTCATGGCGACACCGCTCTCCTGGACACAACCCGCTGGTTCACACATACCGATGTCCGTTTCTTCTTCTGCAGACTCTTCAGACTTCGCGGACCGCAGCACCGGCGCCTCAGCAGAGATCAGTGGAGCCGTCGCCGACTGCACCTCAGCCTGACTATTCCTGACAGGCGTCTCAGATTTATTGTCCCTACGGACATTGTTCTTGCATTCTGGGCACTGCCAGAACGACGCACTGGCAGAGGTGCCTTACACCTCTTCCAGTCAGGGCTACACATACCCGGTGGTAGTGCTCGTTGCATTTCGTGCACCTAGCGGCATCTGCCGGCGAAATGAATTTTCCGCATCCCCCACACTTGATCATCGGCATTATTGATTGAATCAAAGCAAGACAAAACCTTTGTAAAAAAAGGGTTTTTTTTTTCGGAGGGTACTCAAGAAATAAATCACTCAAGACAATTTTATTATTGGGTTTATTTAATAAACAACAATAATATGGGCCCTGTTTTAGCACTCACTATATGTACTATCCTTGTATGTTTGTATCCTTTCACCTCTCACTTCAATGCATAGGCAACACATTAGCAAACAACGTTACCGAAAGTTGTAATATTGTATTACAATCATTACACAACAAATTTAAGATAATCTGTTCTTGCCTCGTGCTAAAGGAATTAACGGGTCGATTGCCGAAAACCCCCATTGATACCGGCTTATTGCAGCTGCCTAAAGATGTTCAGCTGGCTGATCCTATGTTTCATCAACCGGCCGACATAGACGTTTTGATAGGTGCAGACTTGTTCTGGGATATTTTAGGCAATAAACAAATTACACTAGGGGTAAATGAGCCTAAACTAAGAAGCTCACAATTAAGTTGGATAGTCTCCGGTCCCATTCAGTCATCGGTGCAGCGGAAAGTTGTACACTGTAACCATAGTTCAGTTTGTAGATACACTAATAGTGAAGACAATATTGGAAAAATGCTAACTAAATTCTGGGATCTGGAGGACATTCCTACAAGGGCTGGTATGAATAAAAATGAGTGTGACAGGTAGATTTCGTGTAAAATTGCCTCTAAAAGATACCGCGGACTGTTTAGGCGATAGTTACAAACTAGCTAAAAGACGCTTCATTAAAACTGAAAACCGATTAAAACGAAACCGTACGCTGAAGCTAGAATACACGAAGTTTATAATGAATATGAAAAATTGGGTCATCTAACTGTGTTAAAAAATGATTATTTTAATAACAAAACAATCCCAAGTTATTACCTATGTCATCATGCAGTCTTAAAACAGGAAAGCGAATCTACTAAACTTCGTGTGGTATTCGACGGATCCGCTCTCACTACTTCCGGTTGTTCTCTGAATGACATATTAATGGTCGGCCCAACCATGCAGGATACACTTTTCTCCATTTTGTTGCGCTCTAGGCAATATAAATACTTACTCACCGGAGACATATAAAAATGTATCGGCAGGTACTTGTGCACGGAGACGATAGGTACTTACAGCTAATTTTGTGGAGAGAAGAGGAGTCTGAACCCATTCAGTCGCTTATGCTCAATACATTAACATACGGTACTGCAAGCGCAAGTTATCTAAGAACGCGTTGTTTATGGCAAGTGGGACAAAAACATAGCGATGACCTAATTAAAACATATAAATAACCTAATTAAAAGATATAAATATTCTTTATTTAAATCAAAAATATAAACTGTTGGTTTTAATACAAATATTCAGTAATTATTATTATAACATTTAAACATCATCTAATGTAAAATACAAGTGAAACAGTGAACCACCTGCTGCCTCATCAACAAGTAACAAATTGATTGCACTTTCTTAACATATTTTCTATAAATACATCACAATTCACAATGCCGCAATTAGATGAAGTCCTTTCTGTTACCAAAACAGTGGAAGAAAAACTTATGGCTAAAATGGAGGAAGTGCAGGCCCAAATACAGTGTGCAAGTACTGCTAAGGATACTGTTGCAAAAATTGCTGAAGAATTCCGCACTTTCCGTCAATTAGTGTATCAGATGTTGGGTCTACTCCGTAACCAGATTCATGAGTGTTCCAAGCAGGTGGATGCAGTTGAAACAAGACACCGTCGGAAGGCTCTTGTCATCAATGGTGTTGCCGAGGTTGAGGGTGAGGACTGCGGCAAGTTAATATTGGAGCTCTGCCTGGAGCAGTCTTCGATTAAATCTTGTCACAGACTGGGTGGTATTAAAAAGGATCACTGTCGGCCCATATTGGTTCACTTTAATTCTACACACACAAAGGCATCAGTATGGCGGTTAAAGACTAAATTAAAAGGCTCTCCAGTCTCGTTGAAGGAGTTCTTGACAAGATGCAGGCAGGCAGTCTTTGGCAGGGCACGGCAACACTTTGGAATGCGGTCCTGTTGGACTCAGGACTGCATCATCACAATTAAGACTGCTGATGGGGAAGCGGCACAAGGTGACTTCCATGGACGAACTCAACACCTTGATTACGAGATACCCCAGGATTACCAGGGCGTCGCCTGTGGATTCATCAACAGGTAGTAGTGAGGTGGAGGCCGGTGGGAGTCTGAAAAATACCAAATAATAATGTCTATGTCTATGTAGCGTAACTTTTATAACTTATATTGCACTTTAGTAATTAACTTACTTGTGGGTATGATTAGATTTCATCATACTTGTTGGTTTTTATTGTTATAATTATTAATTTTTCATTTTATTTCATTCATGTCATCTTGGTATCTTTTCAGTTTTGTTCTATCATTTCATTCACTTTCAATCATTTCACATTATAAACTTTCCTTTCACAATAAAATCTTCTTTAATTTGGTAACGAACGAACAATAACAATGACGCTGTAGTTAGAGTTCACATTCATTATAATCATTTAATGTATGAAGGTACCGGGGGGTTGGTACAAACATCAACATCCCGATCATCGTCTTCACAGTCCATTGCAGGGCGTAGGAATTTATAATCAGACCGAATAAATTACAAAAATAACGGACGTCGGCGATCCGTCTCAGATGACAGTCACAACGCTCGCTCTCTACCATAATGCGCACGCAGAACTGCCAGTTTGACGTTCCGCCAGAGTACGATTTATGGTACCCTCGTCCGATGAATTGTAATAAAACCTCCTTCAAAATTCAATTTTAATAGTCGACGCTCCGACACGGCCAGACTGACATTCGCTCCTCCTCGAGCGATCTTAGTTCTGTGGTAATTCTGGAACAGAAGAAAGATTCCACGTGTATAGCGCGCTGCTCGTTCATCCTGACTTACATGCGCTTTCTCAACATCGCCTGGTTACTGTACTCAACATCGATATAACACAATCATCATTTTCAGTTGTACCTACTTCCAAAACAACTTTTCCCAAACCACACTGATAAGGCCTCAGCGATTGGTGTGCATGGACCGGATGTATGCGCCTCTACCACCAGCCAACATGCTTCGGCAAGACCACATCATCCCTTCGACCAGCTCACCACATCACCTGCCTGGGTCAGACTAGTGCGTCCCTCCGACTAGACACCACGTGATATAGACCGGACGTCACTATCCTCCCCAATGATCAGCTACGCCAACTCACAACTATATTCACAGACATTCACGTTACCCAGATGAAACTAGTACAACCATCAACTAACAACATCTAATTTGTAAATTATCTCGCTCGTTATAACTACAGTCGTTGATTCAATCATATGAACACGCAGATAATGAGGAAGATGACCCGTTATCCCAAAGAAATGGAACTTTCTCTCCCGTAGATGTCTCCAACACGCCTTTGGAAGCACTGTGGCCGCTTAAAATGACAGCTGATCTTTTTCTCCAAGCAAGCAGTAGAAACGTGGCATGAAAAACAGATGACTGCATGCCCCTTTTCAGTGTTGCTGCGTAAGTTGAGTCGAAACTTCCTGGCACGGTGATTTGTTGAAGCTGTCTTGCCGTAGTCTGCACTCTGTTGCTTATGACGTGTCACGCGGCACCAACATTCTTTATCCACGTCAGTTACAGATCGTTCTTTCGGATTATCAGATGGTTTCCCATCAAATCCCACTTCTGATGAAGGCACCGGGGGGTTGGTACAAACATCAACATCCCGATCATCGTCTTCACAGTCCATTGCAGGGCGTAGGATTTTATAATCAGACCGAATAAATTACAAAAATAACGGACGTCGGCGATCCGTCTCAGATGACAGTCACAACGCTCGCTCTCCACCATAATGCGCACGCAGAACTGCCAGTTTGACGTTCCGCCAGAGTACGATTTATGGTACCCTCGTCCGATGAATTGTAATAAAACCTCCTTCAAAATTCAATTTTAATAGTCGACGCTCCGACCTCAGAATACAGAACAAACCAGAAGGCGTCATCGCGCTTCAAACTGAAGCAACTAAAACCACTCTTAACTAGATTAGTATGAAATTTCTACGATCAGTCAATTTTGGCACGTGGCATGTCGTGACGTAATTTACGAGTATCAATTTTAATTTCATTATGCCGTCTTGTGCTATTCCTACGAGTTAAAATGAAGCTGGAATTATGAAAAAAGTGGATAAGATTACATTTCATCTGCAAGCATCGACTGCAATAGTATATTTAATTAATTATTGAATTTTTTTCATCGATTTATTTTTCTATGAAAATTATGCGGCCATTTTGTGAGTGTTGTCATTTTTGGTGAAAATTTTACCCACTTATTTATTTGTTGTGGGTTATATTTTTGTCCATTATGGAGCCTATGTCATATTAGGTTCACTGCCGAATAACAAAAAAAAAAAAAACATACAAAGGGCACGGTTAGATTAATTTTGGAAACCATCTAGCCAGAGCATACCTAGTTTGCTTAATTCACTTTGAAGAGATATATTTATGACAAAGGTGGTTTGAAAACAGCATTTTCTACTAAGATATATCTATACTAATTATAATGCTGAAGAGTTTGTTTGTTTGTTTGCTTGAATACGCTAATCTTAGGAACTTAGTAAAGTAAGTAGACTTCTAATCTTTAGTTCCGAGTCTAAACACAATACATATAAAAAAACTAAACCAGCAAAAGGGAACGCAATAAAACCTTTGTATTTATTGAAGCTTTGTTTTATTTGTTGTGTATGGTAGGTGTAACTACAATTAACACAGTCAGAAATCGTCAACTTTTATGATACCTCCATGAAGTGTGTGAACAACTAGTCTGTCGCATTTATCGTAAGTTTACCTATTTTGTTGGGTTTACCCATATCTTACCCTCCAGTTGTAAAATTACCCCAAACCAAGGGAATTGTTCCACTATCGGCAACACTACGCGGGTGAGAAGTGCGGCTGGCGGGGGGATTGACGTATTGTTTTTGGACACATTTGACGACATGTAATTATGAGTGAACGCGGCTTCTGGTTTGTTCTGTATTCTGAGGCTCCGACATGTATATTGTAGGTAACTGACTGTTTATTTATTGCAATTAAGTACCTATGTCAGATGTCGGGATTGTCAGTGTTCGACATTCGTGGAAGCGTTCGGAAACGATGCATGAATCAATTGCCGAATGTTCTCGATTTTATAATACCTAATTGGATCTATTGTTGTTTGTGAATTTATACTTTTTTTTTTTGTTATTCTTTTTTGTTCCGTTTTTATTTGTAATGTTGATGTCGGCTGGCGGGTGGTGTTGAGATATTGGTAATTCGTTCAACTTTTAATTATTATAATACATACATTTTATAATCGATATATTTTAAACTTATTAGTATTATATTTTTATTTATTTATTATGTCAGATAGTGAAACTTTTGTTTCTGCTAATGATGATACCTTAAGTAGTGATAGTTTTTGCTCGTTGGGCGATACTCTTGCTGAATTTATCAATAGTTCTTTTTCTAGCAAAAGTAGTGGATTTTTTAATGTATGTCACATAAACGCACAGAGTGTTCCCAGTCACTACGGCGACCTTTTTGATGCGTTTAATGATAGTAATGTTCACGCCATTCTGATTTCCGAAACCTGGCTCAAGCCTCAGCTCTTGTTCACCGCCTACCCTCTTACTGGGTTAATCCTCCTCCGGAATGATCGGACGGTAAAAAGAGGGGGTGGTGTTGCAATATATCTCCGTAGTGACTTTCCTCACAAAATACTTCTCACTTCGTCACCAAATTCATCTGCGGAATATTTATTTTTAGAGGTTTGTGTTAGGGGGACTAAAATGGTCCTAGGAGTTGTTTATTGCCCTCCAACAAATGATTACTTCACTGAATTCGAGTCAGTCCTTGAGTCTTTGGGTTCTGAGTTCGAGCATCATGTGATCATGGGCGATTTCAACACGGATCTCCTTTCAAACTCCTCTCGGTCCAATAAACTCCTTCATCTGATCGAATCAGCAAGTCTCCACATCTTGCCACTGAATGCCACTCATCACAATACTGTTGCTAATGACTCCTGGCTCGATCTCATCCTCACATCAAATCCTTCTCTGGTTCCCTCCCATGGCCAATGTGATGCACCTGGTTTTTCCCATCATGACCTTATCTACCTTTCCTATGCCCTGAAACCGCCCAGGGTGAAACCCAGGATCTTGTATAGGCGCTGCTTTGCGGGGATGGATGGGAGAGGCTTCGGGGCGATGCATCGATGCTCGATTGGAAACCGCTTTTGGAAACCGCTTTTGGAGGCAAACACTGTCGATGACAAAGTTGCAATTTTTAATGCGTCGGTCTTGGCTCTTTATGACCGTCATTCACCCATCAGAAGGATCAAAGTGAGGCGTCCACCGGCACCTTGGATGACCAAGGGGGTGCAGATGGCAATGCACCGTAGAAATCGAGCGTTCCGCAAGTACAAGAAATATCGCACTGAAGAGAACTGGGAGGCATTCAAAACTGCAAGAAACAGATGCAACCAGATGGTACGTAATGCTAAACGCCGTCATATTCTCAATAATATATATGGTTCGTCTCCTGCCAATATCTGGAAATTCTTCAGATCTCTTGGTATAGGAAAATCGCCTAATTCAGACCTGCATATCTCAATTGGTTTGGATGATCTTAATCGACATTTCTCCACTGTTACAACACTACATCATCCTACCAAGCAAAACACCTTGTCGTACATAAGAGGTCTGCCACGTCCGAACATTAATAACTTCTGTTTCATTCCCATTGATGCGGCAGAGATTCGCAAGATTATCCTCTCCATTAAGTCTAGAGCTATGGGTTGTGATTCCATATCTCGAGACATGATAGTAAATGTCCTAGACCAACTCCTATCTCCAATTACACATATTATAAACTTTTCCATATTTTCTGGTAAATTTCCATCAGTGTGGCGTAAGGCCTTTGTGCGACCCTTACCTAAAGTCAGTGATCCTTCTCTTCCGACCCACTTCCGTCCTATTTCAATCCTTCCCTTTCTGTCCAAGGTGCTGGAAGCTTGTGTCCACAAACAGCTATCCCAGTTTGTTTACAAACATTGTTTGATAAGCCCGTTGCAATCGGGATTTCGACCTGGCCACAGCACCGTAACTTCCCTCCTTAAAGTGACTGGCGATATAAGGGCGGGCATGGAGGACACCAAAGTAACTGTTTTGGTATTGATTGATTTCTCTAACGCCTTCAATATGGTCAGTCACGATATCCTTTTGGAAATCCTGTCCCATCTTGCGATCTCCGACAAGTCACTGGAATGGTTTTCTTCATATCTTCAGGGGCGTCAGCAGTCGGTCCAGTGCGATGACAATTTGTCTAGCTGGTGTGACTTGAAGGCTGGCGTTCCCCAGGGCGGCATTCTTTCACCACTTCTTTTCTCTATCTTTATTAATTTCATCACTTTGGAACTTCAGTGCGCGTACCATCTGTATGCTGATGACTTGCAGTTGTATTGTCAGACTGCGGTGGATGATCTACCCCATGCTGTGTGCAAACTGAATAGGGACTTAGCGGCTATCCAAAACTGGTCGGACAGGTTCGGTATAGCCGTGAACCCTAATAAATGCCAGGCCTCAATAATAGGTAGTTCTCGAAATTTGAGATTGTTGATGGTACGAAACTACATCCTCTCTTATATAATGACGTGACTATCCCATTCAGTCAAGAAGTGAATGACCTTGGTCTGCTAATTGATAGCACATTGAGCTGGCGAGCCCAAGTTACCAGTGTTTGCCGGAAGGTGACTGACTCGTTGAGGGCTATGTATCGCCTGAGGAACTTTCTGCCGTCGTCCGCGAAGACGCAGCTGGTGCAGGCCTTGGTTTTACCCATTATTGATTACGCTGATGTCTGTTACTATGACCTTAATGCAGATCTGCTCAATAAACTCGACCGACTTCTAAATAACTGCATTCGATTCATTTTCAATCTACGCAAATATGATCATGTTTCTGCACGTAGGATGCAACTTAAGTGGCTGCCCATACGTTTGCGCAGACAACAGAGGGCACTTACAACTTTATTCTCTTACCTTGATTCTCCTTCTTCGCCTAGCTACCTCGCCCCTTACTTTCAATATACTTGCGCAAACCACACAAAATTTCTTCGGTCTTCCCACAATCGACACCTTCAGTGTCTCACCCATCGCATTGACTTTTTTCATTCTTCTTTCTTCATTCAAGCTGTTCTTTTATGGAATGCGCTTCCTAAGGAAATCAGAATGGCCACGAATCGTTGCTCGTTTAAGTTAAAAGTCCACGAGCATTTATTTAAGGATTGGCAGACACAAAACAATTGTGGTATCTAGTCTCGACTTGTTGTTTTTCCAACTTAGTAAATATTGTATATGTATATATATTTCTATCATATTCATATATATATATATCTATCTATCTATATATTATAATATGTATATTTTAATATATCCATGTCTAATATGTATTATTTATTGTATTTTTTTGCGAATCTATTTATTTGTGTGTTAAGAACCGTGTTTCTTCCATTTTCCTTCTCCTCTCATTTGTTCTAGATCTACGTATCCTAGCTTCGCACCAACCGCAAAAAATTCTCTGCACCGCCCTATGGTTGACTGTTAGAGAATGCCTTAAGGCATTAAGTCCGCCATTCAGACTGTTTTGTGCGAAGAAGAAATAAAATAAATAAAATAAAAAAACAGTTTTTCAGCAAGACTTTTACGTTGTCGATTTGATAACCGGTTCGGATGATTCACAGCAATTAATTTATATACACAAAGCTGTTTGTGAAGCGTTACGGTCATGTTGCTTTAATTTAAGAAAATTTAAAACAAATTGTTCTTCTATATTTCATAACATCGCCGTAAATGAAAACGATAATTTAACATTTAGCGAATCGTCAAGTACGCTGGGATTGGGTTGGATCCCTTCAAGTGACACATTGCATTTTCCAATAAAAGGATTTCTGCATAATAATAATAATCAAATCATAACTAAACGTTTTATCATGTCAAACGCATTTAAAATATTTGACCCACTTAGTATATTAAGCCCCGTTGTAAGAGTACCTAAAATAATGCTTCAAAAACTTTGGCAACAAAAGGTGGACTGGGATCAGCATGTCCCTCAGGAAGTGAGAGATGACTGGATCAAATTTTCTGACAGTGCAGCTCACTTGTCCAATCTACAAATACCTAGACTAGTTCTAGGCGATTCGCCTAAGGTAATTGAGTTGCATTCCTTTAGTGACGCCTCAAATTACGCGCATGGCGCATGTGTTTATATGCGATCAGTTAACCATAATGGTGACGTCACGGTTAGGTTATTGTGCGCGAAATCTAAAGTAGCACCGCTGAAGCCTATTACAATACCTTTGCCTGGAGCTGTGTGCAGCCTTACTCGCTGCCAAGCTCACTAAGTCTGTGCTGTGCTCACTGCGGTATACCCCGGATAAATTGATCCACTGGTGCGACTCCACAGTGGTACTGTATTGGATTCGTGGTGATGTTAGCAGACTCAAGGTGTTTGTAGCTAACCAAATTACTGAAATTAAGGAGTTAACGTCATCATCCGCATGGCGATACGTCCCCACGGATTCGAACCCTGCCGATTTAATTTCACGGGGAGTGGAGGCCAAACGTCTTATATCAATGACATTGTGGTGGACTGGTCCCAACTTCTTATTAAAAAATGAACATGAATGGCCTAAATTAAACTGTAAAGATCCGGAAACTGTACCTGAGTTAAAAGTACTTTCCGTGACCATAAACAATCCTATCATTAACTTGGTTGACAAATACTCATCTTTAAATAAATTACTAAGATCATTTGCTTATGTTCGTAGATTCATTCATACCATTAAAAATAAACATAATAAATGTACCGGTATATTGTCCGTGAACGAGCTGCGTGAGTCATTCTACTCGCTATGCATTATCGCTCAAGGTCAAGCGTTCTCTATTGAATACAATCGTTTACGCGAAGGCAAGTCATTAGACAATAAAAATAAAATATTATCGTTGTCACCGTTTTTAGATGAACACAAAATAATTCGTGTCGGTGGCAGAATAGATGCGTCCGCTCATTCCTATGCAAAGAAACATCCTGTCTTGTTGCACTCGTCGCATAGATTAACGAAATTATATTTTAAAACGGAGCACATAATTAATTTACATGCCGGTCCGCAGTTGCTACTCGCGTCTGTAAGAGAAAACGTTTGGCCAATTAATGGTAGGCATCTTGCGAGACGTGTCGTTAACAATTGCGTACGCTGCAGACGAGTACGAGGTCAGACTTTACAACCCAAGATGGGTAATTTGCCACCTCAGCGCATAACCACAGACTATCCGTTCTTGTCCGTTGGCGTGGACTTCGCTGGCCCCTTTTATATACGGTGGCCGGAGATCGTCCCTTGATCCCCGACGCCCGTAGTGTCGCCAGTTGCGGCTGCTGGGGCGTGAGGGAGGATTGCTCCCTCACGCGGGCCGCCTCTCTCTTTGCGAGCATGACTGCTTCACAAAAGGAGGAGACGGCGTCCCAGTTCCTCTCACTCCGCACCATAGCCTCGACTAAAGACAAGTTATTTGATTATTTATTTATTTATTTATTAAATAAAACAAAAGAATATGTATAAATAATAATGATTTATTTATTAAGGAGAATAAATAAAATAAAACTACGGAATAATTCACTTTTATATTTTTATTTTACAGTGTATTTTATTATGTATGTGTACCTATATATGAAATGTTCATTTCTGTATGGGCGTTGGCATAGTTATTGAATTCAAGGTTCATCAATGATTTTTGGGGTTTTAGATTCGTGAATATTGTTACATTAAATTGCAATAAATAAAACACATGAAGAATTTGTCATTACAACACACTAGACGATAATAATTTCACTAAACCTTGTGTCAGATTTCTGGCAATAAAGCATAAAATAGGATTTTCTATTAAAAACCATAAGGCGTATTAATTATTCATTTATTTACAATCAAACAAAATAATAGGTATAAACTAATAATGATTTATTTACTAAGGAAAATAGATAAAAAAAAAGGAAAATAAATAAAATAAAACTACGTAATAATTAATTTTTCTATTTTTATTTTGCAGTGTATGTTTGTTATGAATGTTTTTTCGCGGGTTGGATTTGCAAGACGTATTTTTTGTTAAGAACATTATATTTACGCGGGTATTAACGCGGAAAATTATAATTTGAATACCTTGGTAGGCTTGACGTTTCGACCCGGTTGCACAGGTCGTGGTCACAAGCAGACTGAAGACGCGATGTCACAGCTCCCTGCATTCGGGTGATGAATCTTCATCTACCCCCTTATTTTCATTTTCTACCATATTAGGCCGTCTACACACTACGCTGATTATATCCACAGATGTGTTAACCGACTTTGAAGGAAAGCGAGGTTGTGTTTTGCGAAGCACTGGATTCCACGTCGACGACAATTTAAAGCCGTCCTCCCGATTGAAATTATTTGGGCATTTCTTTATTTCAACCGCTTCACGCACAAGTCTTGTATGGTAGTGGCGATCAGTGGAGAGAATTTGCGGTCGGTGGAATTCTATCCAGTGATTAGAACCAGCCTGGAGCAGGTGTTCTGCTATCGCTGATTTGTTGCTCTGTCGGTTTTTGACTGCGGCGATATGTTCTTTGAGCCTCTCAGCAATGGTCCGCTTCGTTTGCCCAATGTAGGAACTACCGCAGCTGCAGTTGATCTTATAAACACCTGGGCTTTGTAGCGGCAGTACATCCTTCGCCGTGCCTACCTTATCATGAAGTTTAGCCTCAGGTGTGTAGATCGTCGGGATCGAAAACTTTTAAGGACGGATCCTATCTTGTCTGTCACACCCTTGACATAAGGCATGAAGGCAGGTTGTCTGCTCACGTTTGGATGTCTGGCTCTCTTCAGCGGTCGCAATAGTCGCCCATCCCCTACACTATATCCGTTCTTTTTAAGTACCTCCTGAACATGGTCTAGCTCTTGCCCCAGATGTTCAGGGTCACAGAGGTCATATGCTCTGTTTTTTAGTGATATCATCACGGATTGTAAGTGTCGGGGGTGGTGATGTGACTTTGCATGTAGGTACCGATCAGTGTGAGTTGGCTTTCGGTATACACAGTGCGATAAGGACCCATCTGATCTCGCGGTTATTTTAATGTCCAAGAATGACAACGACCTGCCCGTCTCCAGCTCATAAGTAAAACGCATTTTTGGGTGGATGCTGTTTAGGTGATTTACATATTGACGTACTTCTTGTTCACCTCCCTTGATAATGCTGAAAATGTCATCCACATACCTTTTCCAAAGCCTGATGGTATTTGGGCCGAGGCTCAATGCCTGTTTTTCAAAGTGTTCCATCCAAAGATTAGCTAACACAGGGGCCACTGGACTTCCCATGGCTACGCCATCGATTTGAAGGTAATGTTGGCCTTGAAAAAGGAAGTAATTTCCATCCAGGCAGTGTTTCAGCAAATCAATATAGTTGTGGGGCATGTCATTGGGGAGGACGGCTTTAAATTGTCGTCGACGTGGAATCCAGTGCTTCGCAAAACACAACCTCGCTTTCCTTCAAAGTCGGTTAACACATCTGTGGATATAATCAGCGTAGTGTGTAGACGGCCTAATATGGTAGAAAATGAAAATAAGGGGGTAGATGAAGATTCATCACCCGAATGCAGGGAGCTATGACATCGCGTCTTCAGTCTGCTTGTGACCACGACCTGTGCAACCGGGTCGAAACGTCAAGCCTACCAAGGTATTCAAATTATAATTTTCCGCGTTAATACCCGCGTAAATATAATGTTCTTAAGATGAAACGCGAAAGTTTAAAAGTTAGTATAGCAAACCGCTACGGGTCGGAAATTGCCAAACAAATCCGTCATCTTGAATGTTTACGGAAAAGGCGAGCGCGAGTGGAAACATCGTTGATATTTTTAACAAAGTGTCGCGATTGGGACTTACTACCTACATGTGTGCAAATAAAACCGCGTAAGGACATCGCATTTTCACGTAAAATTCTAACAAACGCGAGTGTACGGCTCCTTAAACAACTTATACGTAACAAGCACAGTGAACTTAACACGATACATAGTGAGCTATATGTGTTGCTGAATAAGTGTAGTGTGTCTTTGTCTTTTGTCTCGTGAGGACTTTGACCTATGTGACCGTGTAACTTTTCTACAAGCTGATCGGACATTCGAGTTATGCAGTCAATCTCATGACCGAAAATTCTCGAACTTATACAACCGCCAGTATGGAAGAAAAAGTTCTACCCCCACGGAAACGGATCACTTAAGTGACACCGTAATTAATTTATCAAATACGAGTCTCGACGAACCTACCACAAAAATATTGGCCAAAGGTATGAATTTTGCAGAGTCCGGTTCGGTGACACGAGTGTAAACACGTATAGAAAAGAGCTGTGCAAAGATTAATCGTTTATAGTGCAAATAGTGAATAATCGAACACCCAACTACACTAGTTCTTCAGAAGATTACACTATAATAATATTCCAGTAAGTGAAACAGTGTAACAACATAGAATTCGGGTGATTTTCCTCGAGAAAAGATTGGTCAACTTAACCTCAATATTACTCGCACATGCACACATACAAATCGAGACAAGGTAGTGCCAACTTAAGTGAAAGTATCTGTCAAGTGTCAAAACTGCCATCTGTCAATGACACACGACTTTGACAACCATAGTCAACTACTGCAGTGAGTGTTGCCAACTTACAAAAAAGATTACCACCGCCTCAGTAATACCAGGATAAAAAAAAAATAAAAAAAAAACCCGAAAAATGGAAAAACAAATGGAAATCTTTTTTTCTAAAATAAATGAAAAGTTTGACGAACAAACTCTAAAATTAACTACAGCAATTACCAAAAATGTTATGGAGGCATTAGAAGAAAAGTTGAAAATTCTATCAGAAGAAAACAATAATCTTAAAACAAAAGTCAATAATCTAGAGCAAAAAATAACATTTTTGGAGAAGGAAAAACGAAAGAATAACTTAGTTCTATTTGGCATCGAAGAAAAGGGAAAAACCGAGACTGAGTTGATGAATTCAATAACGGAAATTATAGTGAAAGCAGGAACTCAGTTAGATATTAACGAAATAAGTTATATCCGAAGAATAGGAGCAGAAACCGAGAAGCAAAGGCCTTTAATAATGTCTTTAACAACAACTTGGAAAAAACACCTAATTTTAAAAAATAAGCGCAACCTACCTACCAGTGTATCTGTCAAAGAGGATTTCCCCAGAGAAGTCCTAGAAAAACGCAAACAACTACAGCCAAGAGTAGAAGCGGAGCGAAAAAATGGAAATATCGCGTATATAAAATACGACCAGATAATTGTTAAAAAGCCCACGCACAACAATCGTGAAAAGAGGAAAAGAGAAACAACAACATCACCTACGACTCCATCACAAAAGAAGTCAAACAAGAAAAATATCGACATTGCAAATAAGACCGTGAACACAGCAAGGGAAGTAATTAAACCAAGCATGTTAACATACGTAACAAGGGATCGATCCGCTTCAATGTCAGAGATACCAAAAAACAATTAGAGTCCCCCTCCGACCGGAAGCAAAAAATAAATACAACAAGAAATACAAGAAAAACTACAACAAACTGCCCCCCAATCCGGCCGATCACCGTGGGGGATACTGATCACCACCCTCCAACATATCAACCAACAAATTCCATCTCAAAAACAGAAAAGCCAAAGCGAAGCTGTTTATACATATGCACACTGAACACACGAACCTTAAGAACATCAGAAAGCTTACAAGAGTTAGAGTTAGCAATCGAAAACATCAAATGGGACATCCTGGGTATAAGTGAGATGCGGAGAATGGGAGAAGGAATAGAAGAAAGAAGCAACTACATTATGTACTACAAGGGCGAAGTTGCTGGACACAGAGGAGTAGGATTCCTAGTCAAGTTCAGACTCAAAAGCCAAATTCAAGGTTTTGAAGGGATATCAGACAGAATAGCGGCGATTCACATTAAGCTACCAAAGTACAGGAAGAAATGGACAGTCATCCAAGTCTACTCGCCGACAGAACAAGCTTCAAAAATAGACATCGATAAATTCTATGACGACCTACGGGAAGTTATCGAGAAATATTCCGAAAATAATGTGGTGCTCATGGGAGACTTTAATGCTCAAGTGGGTACCCAAGCAGCTGGTGAAGAGCATATAATAGGAAAATACGGAAGAGGTAAAAGAAGCAAAAATGGAGAAAAGCTAGTAGAGTTACTGCTCGAACAAAACTTAACACTTCTTAACTCGATATTTCGTAAAAAACCCAAAAATAAGTGGACTTGGATATCTCCAGATGGAAAAATTAAGAACGAAATCGACTACATAATAAGTAATAAAACTAAAGCATTTAGCGATACGGGAATAATACAGAATCTTAACTTCAATACTAACCATCGTATGGTACGCAGCTGTCTATTTGAAAACGACTCAAAGAATCCCAGACCGAAAGCAATAAATAAGGACTACATTCAAACAGTTAACGCAAAAAGAGAAACAGATAAAAACATAGATCTGATGGCAACTGTTAATTCTGACATGGACTTAAACGAGAAATACAGAATACTAGAGAACAAACTTAGAACAAACACAAGACAACAGACAAACCAGGTTAAAGAGAACTACCTAAGTGACAAAACATTGCAACTTATCGAAGACAGAAAAAACTTGATATCAAGAAGGAAAAAGAAAGAAAACGAAAAAGAAATATCCAATTTAAGTAAACAGATCCGTGAAAATATAAGGAAAGATAGGAAAACCAGGAGAAATAAAATATTAGAGAACCACATCACTAGAACGGGAGGCACGAAAAAAGCACTTAAGGAGCTTCGAGAAAAAGGCAAGGAATGGATACCAAAGTTACAAAACCAAGAATTAACCACAACTACTCGAAAAACAATCCAAACGATAGCAACGTCTTACTACAGCTTACTATACTCAAAACAACCAAGCAACCAGACACACAACGTCTTACAGCAGAAACGAAGGAACGAAGACGAAGAAGATATACCGGAAATATTAATATCTGAAGTGGAGAAAGCCATAAAAAGCCAAAAAATGGAAAAAGCCACTGGTCCCGATAATATAACAAACGAACTTCTGAAAGGGACGATAACTGAACTAAGTCCAGTACTAGCAGAGATATTTAATGAGATTTTAAAAACAGGTATCATTCCCAAACCGTGGGCCGAATCACATATAATACTACTTCACAAGAAAGGTCCAAAAGACGATATTGGTAACTATAGGCCCATATCGCTTATCTCGAACGTATATAAAGTCTTCGCAAAAGTTATTTTGGACAGGATTTCAACCAAGCTCGATGAAAATCAACCTGTGGAACAAGCGGGGTTCAGAAAAAACTTCAGTACCATAGACCATATTCATACAGTGAAACAACTTTTACAGAAATACAAGGAATACAATAAAGTTATCTACATTGCTTTCATCGACTACGCCAAAGCTTTCGACAGTCTCATACACGAAATCGTATGGCAAAGCCTAAAAGAGCAGGGCATCCAGACCACCTACATAAACACCATTGAAAATATCTACAAAGAAAGCAAAGCCAGTATAAGACTGGAATCGACAGGTGATGCCTTTCCAATCAAAAGAGGTGTCAGGCAAGGTGACCCACTATCACCAAAGTTGTTTACAGCAGTTGGAATGGGACCATGTTGGTCTGAAAATAAACGGATTACTATTGAACCATCTAAGATTTGCGGATGATCTGGTCCTACTAGCAGAGGACCCAAAACAATTGGAATTCATGATACAAAGCCTTGCAGATAGAAGTAGAGAGTTAGGTTTAGAAATGAACTCCAGCAAAACCAAATTAATGACAAATTCAATACCTAGAGACATATACGTTAACAAGGAAAAACTTGAATACGTTGAGGAATATGTATATTTGGGCCAGATCATATCACCTAATGACCAAATGTCGAAAGAAATAGACAAAAGAATTGCGACAGGGTGGAAAACGTACTGGGCCTTAAAAGAAATCATGAAAAGCAAGGAGCTAGGCATTAGAATCAAGAAAAAGACGTTTGATACCTGTATCTTACCCACCATTACATATGGCTGTGAAACCTGGGCTTTAACAAGTCGCCACAGAGACAAACTTGCCAGATGTCAGAGGAGCATGGAACGAAGTATGCTAGGTCTCAAACTAAAAGACATGGTCAGGAGCGACGACATCAGGCATAAAACAAAGGTCACTGATATCCTGACACGTATCGACCAACTCAAGTGTAAGAAGGAGAAATGGAGTAAGCTAGTGACAGTTTGGTGCCCACGGGATGGAAACAGAAGTCGCGGTCGGAAAATGAAAAGATGGGAGGACGACCTGAAAATGACTGTTGGACCTCTCTGGATGAGAGTGGCCACAGACAGAAAGCATTGGAGAGAGTTGGAGGAGGCCTATGCCGAAAGGCACACCGAACCAAGAGACTTTTTGTGAACCAATTAAATTTCTATATATTTTTCTATATGTTAAACTGTCATAATAGTTCGGAAATAAAGGCTATTATTATTATTATTATTATGAATTTTGCACTGACACCTACGCGAATCCCGTATGAAAAAGTAATTAGTAATATCGAGGAAACGATTATTCGTAATAAAATACCGCCCGGCGATGCCGAAACCCTGAGACAGGACGTTGCGGTGATATTGCGGAAGTCGAAGCCTCCGGCTAGCAACGTCACTACAGAAGAGCGTCAGGCACTAAGAACTATAAGGGATAATCCGGATATTTTAGTGCTTAAGGCCGACAAGGGAAACGCCACTGTAGTGATTAATACGTCTGATTACCACAATAAAATACGGGAGTTACTGAGTGATGACAAAGTTTACAAGCCGGTCTCATATAACCCTACGGCCCGAGTAACACGGAAAATACGAGCTCTAATTCAAGAACATAAGGACCTATTTACAGAAGATGAGTACGAAAGGCTATATAAACCTAAGGCACATCAACCGCCTCGACTGTATGGCCTACCTAAAATACATAAGTCCAACGTGCCATTGCGGCCTATTGTAAGCCAAATTGCCTCACCGACTTATGATCTTGCAAAGCACGTTGCGTCAGTACTACAACCATTGGTAGGAAAAACATCTTCTTTTGTAAAGGACTCGCGCGACTTCATCCAGATTGTAAAGAGCCTGAAGTTGGAACCTGATGAACTCATGGTGAGCTTTGACGTTGAGTCGTTATTTACCAATGTGCCAATTAAGGAGTGTCTGGATGTTGTCAAAGATGTACTTAGTGACAATGACATGCCCCACAACTATATTGATTTGCTGAAACACTGCCTGGATGGAAATTACTTCCTTTTTCAAGGCCAACATTACCTTCAAATCGATGGCGTAGCCATGGGAAGTCCAGTGGCCCCTGTGTTAGCTAATCTTTGGATGGAACACTTTGAAAAACAGGCATTGAGCCTCGGCCCAAATACCATCAGGCTTTGGAAAAGGTATGTGGATGACATTTTCAGCATTATCAAGGGAGGTGAACAAGAAGTACGTCAATATGTAAATCACCTAAACAGCATCCACCCAAAAATGCGTTTTACTTATGAGCTGGAGACGGGCAGGTCGTTGTCATTCTTGGACATTAAAATAACCGCGAGATCAGATGGGTCCTTATCGCACTGTGTATACCGAAAGCCAACTCACACTGATCGGTACCTACATGCAAAGTCACATCACCACCCCCGACACTTACAATCCGTGATGATATCACTAAAAAACAGAGCATATGACCTCTGTGACCCTGAACATCTGGGGCAAGAGCTAGACCATGTTCAGGAGGTACTTAAAAAGAACGGATATAGTGTAGGGGATGGGCGACTATTGCGACCGCTGAAGAGAGCCAGACATCCAAACGTGAGCAGACAACCTGCCTTCATGCCTTATGTCAAGGGTGTGACAGACAAGATAGGATCCGTCCTTAAAAAGTTTTCGATCCCGACGATCTACACACCTGAGGCTAAACTTCATGATAAGGTAGGCACGGCGAAGGATGTACTGCCGCTACAAAGCCCAGGTGTTTATAAGATCAACTGCAGCTGCGGTAGTTCCTACATTGGGCAAACGAAGCGGACCATTGCTGAGAGGCTCAAAGAACATATCGCCGCAGTCAAAAACCGACAGAGCAACAAATCAGCGATAGCAGAACACCTGCTCCAGGCTGGTTCTAATCACTGGATAGAATTCCACCGACCGCAAATTCTCTCCACTGATCGCCACTACCATACAAGACTTGTGCGTGAAGCGGTTGAAATAAAGAAATGCCCAAATAATTTCAATCGGGAGGACGGCTTTAAATTGTCGTCGACGTGGAATCCAGTGCTTCGCAAAACACAACCTCGCTTTCCTTCAAAGTCGGTTAACACATCTGTGGATATAATCAGCGTAGTGTGTAGACGGCCTAATATGGTAGAAAATGAAAATAAGGGGGTAGATGAAGATTCATCACCCGAATGCAGGGAGCTGTGACATCGCGTCTTCAGTCTGCTTGTGACCACGACCTGTGCAACCGGGTCGAAACGTCAAGCCTACCAAGGTATTCAAATTATAATTTTCCGCGTTAATACCCGCGTAAATATAATGTTCTTAAGATGAAACGCGAAAGTTTAAAAGTTAGTATTTTTTGTTGACTTTCAAATATTTAAATTCATAACGTTTTTGATTTTAAAAGTTCTTCACAAATACCTAGTCACAGAGTAATAGTGTTTGTCACAACCCTGAATAAATAAAACCAACTTGGCACACCACCTGCCAGCACATCAACATATTTTATTTAAAAGTTAAAAGTCATTATGTGCATACACTTCACTATGTCACAAATTGCTGAAGTCCTCTCCAACCAGAAATCCTTGGAAGAGAGGTTCACACCCTTGGAGGCGATGTTCATGCAGAAGATGGAAGCAGTTCAGGCTCGGATCCAGGCAGCCGGTCCCGCCAAGGATACCATCGCTAAGGTGGCTGAGGAGTTCCGAACATTCAGGGAACTAATGTTCAGCTTGCTGGGGCTTCTGCGTCGTCAGATCACCGAGTGCTCCCGGCAGATAGATGACATGGAGACAAGGAGTCGACGTAAAGCACTGATCATGCAGGGTATACCTGAAAAAGAGGGCGAGGATTGTACGGGACTTATGTTGGACGTTATCAACACTAAACTGGGCCTTAATTTCACCACAACTTCCATAAAGCCTGTCACAGATTGGGACAGACAAGTGCTGACCATCACCGGCCCCTTCTTATCAGGTTCGCAAGCGTGGACAATAAATTGTCAGTTTGGCGGGCCAAAACCAAATTGAAGGGTACCAAGATTGCCATCAGGGAGTTTTTAACAAAAGAAAGGCAGAATGCTTTTTTGAAGGCGCGTCAGCATTTCGGTTTGCGGTCTTGCTGGACTCAGGATGGCATCATACACATAAAAGCACCTGATGGAAGCAGGTACAGAGTGACTTCAACGGTAGAGCTGAATCCTATTCTGACCAAGTTCCCGAGGATGCAAGGTGCGTCTTCGTCCGGTGCCAAACGGAGTGCAGAGGTGACTGTCAGGAACCTGAAAAGTACACGCAGATAAGTACCTTCCATCTAGCAGTATTAGACGCACTACAAATACAAACACCACTCAATTTTTGTCTTATGTACTTACCAGTCTGTTTGTTCCATCACTTGAATTTGAAACCACACATTAATTTTAAAGATTTTAAATATTTCCATTATAATATGTTTGTAACCTTTGTCCTTAATTTATCAATTTGTTTCTCTTGTCTCGGGTTGTATCTTTTAAAGTTCACTTATTTTATTTTACCTCCTGTATATATTTTGATATCTCACAACTTCTCTTTGGTTTTACTTTTTGTAAGTTATTTAAATCGTTTATTAACCGTCATTTACAACTTATTATTTTATTTTTGTACTGATCTAATTATTCAACTGTCACGTTTTATTTTTGCTACTGATGACAGATTGACACTTGACGTTTGTTGATAACAAAACAGCCGGTTTTCTATTACATTTTTTTGCGTTTTGTTAAGTCTGTTGAAATTTGTATTTATTGATTTTTAGTTTTTTTACTTTCTTTGTTAATTTTTGTGTTATTAATAATTATTGTGTTTTGTATGCAAATTTTACTGTTATTTAAATGATTGTTGTCAGAATAATGTCTCTTGCTAGTCAGTGCCGATTGCAGTTTACTTTATTTTTGTTTGGTGTTTTATTACTTGTTTTGTGCGTTTTGATGCAACCGAGGCATACTTTTAGTGTGTTTATGTTGATTGATATTTTTCATTTGTTTGTTTTTTTAATTATTTTGACTTTTAATATCGTCATGTAATGTTTTGTTTTTTTTTTTTCTCTCTGTTGATGTCGGCTGGTGGGTGGTGCAGGGTTGTACTAACAATTTTTGTCAAGCAATCAATTTTCCATAATACATATTTAGGCATCCTTAGTATATAATAACTAATTATTTCTATTTATTATACCTACCGTACCTATATATTTTTTATTGTTTGTCCATGTCTGATAATGATTCCTTTTTAACAGCCAATTCATTTTCAGAAAACGACAGCTTTTGCTCGATTAGTGAATCTTTGACTGATTTTATTCACAACACTTTTATCGATAAAAATAAACGTTTGTTGAACGTCAGCCATATAAATGCACAAAGCATTCCGAGCCATCACAGCGAACTATTTGATACCTTCAAAAACAGCAATGTCCATGCCATCCTGATATCCGAAACTTGGCTAAAACCAGCACTGCCGTCCACAACGTATTACGTCCCAGGTTACGTCATTATAAGGAATGACCGGACTGTTAGGAGGGGGGATGGTGTGGGTATATATCTGAGCAGCGAGTTTATGTATAAGGTGCTCTTCACTTCAGCTTCTGGCTGCCCTGCGGAGTACCTTTTCCTCGAAGTCTCTGGCCAAGGGGGTAAAATTGTATTGGGTGTTGTTTACTGCCCTCCCACTGTAGATTATTTCACCGACTTCGAATCGGTTCTTGAATCTTTGGGTTCTGAGTACACACATCACATAATTATGAGCGATTTTAACACTAATCTCCTATCCCATGAATCCTATCGGTCCCGTAAACTCCTTCAAATTGTTGAATCTGCTAACTTTCATGTATTGGCTCTTAATCCCACTCACCACAACACCGTGGGCGATGATTCTTGGCTAGATTTAATCCTTACCTCGAATCCTGCCTTTGTATCTTGTCATGGTCAACGTGATGCTCCAGGATTTTCTTACCATGACCTGATCTTCCTGTCCTACATCCTAAAACCGCCCAGGGTGAGACCTAAGGTTTTGTATAGGCGTTGTTTTGCGCGGGTGGATGAAGCAAAATTGCAAAAAGATGCGTCATTGATAGACTGGGAGCTACTAATGGAGGCTACTGGAATCGACGACAAACTTGCAGTTTTTAATACAGCTGTGACTAATCTGCACGACCATCACGCTCCCTTCAGGAAAGTGAAAATAAAGCGGCCGCCTGCTCCATGGATGACGCGGGGCACTAGGATGGCAATGCGGCGCCGAGACCGTGCTTTTCGCGTTCATCGAAGGGACCGTACAGAAGAAAATTGGACAGCCTATAATTGTCATTCGTTCGTTCTCGCTCGCACAGCGCAGACGTGCGCGCGCGTCCTTTGTAAGCAATGGCGGTTAATAAATTGAAATGTTGTAATTGCAATATAGTTATAAGTGAAGTACTAGCATTCATTCAAAATAAACATGATGTGATGGATAATGAGTCCATTGTTCGTGTGTGCGTGTCGGCCTTTTCGGAACCAGATATCGATGAGGCGAAAACATTGTTTTTTGAATCTGTAACGACGTCGCAGAGGAAAAAATCACGAAGTCGAGATGGCAAAAAGCAAAGGAATTTGAAGGACATCATCTGTCTCTTTAAGGAAATCGACCCGGACGTGATTCCCATTTTCGTTGCAAAGGATCTACAAAAATTGCCTCCAATAACATTTGATCACATTGATGTAACGAAGTTTCTGAACGACATTGTGCTACTTCGGAGTGAGATACAAGCAATTAAGGATAGCTATGCAACCGTGGACATGGTGGAAACAGTGCGTATAGACTTGGACAATTTGAAACTAACTTCCTTGGTCAATTACCCAAATATTAACACGGAAAAAAGGGGTACATATTTTTCGGATAACACTATCTCCCTTGCACCGAAACCTCCTGTTGAATCTGTGGTTCAGGCGTCGCCGGCGTCGTTGACATTGACATTGAATGACAGTGACAGAGTTGAGGCTAAGCAAGCGAAGCCGTGCTCGTCGCAAAAAACAATGGCGGATATAATTAAGTCGCCGGGTGAGTGGAAAATAAACAAAAAGACAGATGAGTGGACTGTGATACAACGAAGACGACATAAGAATCGATTTATTGGAAAAATGGGAAAGGCAGTAACCGGTGTGGACACTAAGTTTAAAGCGGCGGAAACAAAGATTCCTTTGTTTATTTCCAATGTCAACAAGGAAACATCGGAGGACGACATATGTGAATATATACAAAATAAGACTCAGGAAAAAGTTTCCCTTGAAAAAGTAATTATGAAGAAAGAAAGGCCGTACAATTCTTTTAAAATATTCGTATCTGTGAATAAAATTGATTCCTTTTTAAATGATAACATGTGGCCTGAGGGAATAACATTTAGAAGATTCTTACGATTTAGACCGCGGAATTCTGATGAAGATATATGACATACGACTAAATGGATAGCACACTAGTAAGCTACAACTGCAAAAATATTCAAAGAAGTATGATGTGATAGCACTCCAGGAAACTTGGCTGCTACCATGTGACATACATGTATCTTCGCTCTTCTCATAATCTTCTTCTTCATTGTCCCTCTCATAGCTCTGATACTATCCATTCATCCTTTTACATTCAATCCATTCTTCTGTGGAATGGGTTGCCCTTGGAAATCAGGAAGGCTACCAGTAAGCAATCGTTTAAGGCTGAATTGCGTAAGCATTTTGAATGGACTGTTATTAGAACCATCATCATAAAACCCTTATGTTTATGTATTTACTGTGTATAATATTATTCATATATATATTTATATATATCTATAAATGTATATTTATACTTCTATTTATGTAAGAATATAGAGTATGTATTGAGTATTTATATTATTAACCATACCACCATTTACCAGTATAATTATATTATTCTATATATACATAAATATTTATTTATTTTAGTGTTTTTGTTGTATTTTTAAATCTAAATTTATCTTCTCAAAGTTCTCTTCTTGTTGCACGTACCATACTCTCTCTGCATCACCCTAAGGTTGACTGGTGAGAATGCCTACGGCATTAAGTCCGCCTATGTAATGTTTTGTTGCATAAAGTTTAAATAAATAATAGGCAGGCTATACTGTGGAGGAAAAGTGCCTTTCGCAATGTTACGGTGGTGAAGTGCAAAAGTGAGCGCATTGTTGCGGTTAAAGTAGTGACGGGTGATGGTCGTGAAATGTTAGTAATGTGCGTGTACATGCCAACTGACCTAACTGTGAACTTACCAGAATTTACTCAGTGTTTGGGTGAACTTAATGCAATAATACAAGACAATAATATAGGAGTAGTATTTATGTTGGGGGATTTTAATGCGCATCCTAATACTTCCTTTTGTAATGAACTTCTTGACTTTTGTGAGGAAAATAATTGGATTTGTGCCGATCTAGTTAAATTAGGTATGTTATCTGAAACCTATACTTTTCAAAGTGAGGCACATGGTTATTAAAAGATGGCTCGACCACTGTGTGGTAACCAAGTCGGCATGGCAATCTGTGGTAAATGTTAAGGTTTGTAATGGTGTATACTGGTCAGATCATTTCCCAGAATTCAGAATTGTAATTTAGATGTAATTAAAGCTAAAATTGAAATCAACAGTTATGTATTTAATAATATTGTATGGGGGGGTGAGAAAATTAGAGGAAATTAAACAATATCATGACATTTGTAACAATAAATTTAAAGATATTATGTTTCCTGATGAACTTCATAATTGTGCTGATAGTATGTGTCAAAACTTGCAAACAGATCTGTAATTGACAATTTACGTAAATCATTATATTGTAATTTATTTAAATTACAATTTATACAACAATATAATTATATTGTTGTATAAATTGTCAATTACAGATCTGTATATTAAGTTATGCCTCAGAATGTAGCCATAGTCCTATAGTTAGAAAGCCGGCTAATATTAAGTGTGTACATGGCTGGAACAAACATGTTAGAGATGCTCACAGGCAGGCTAGGTTAGATTATCAAGTATATGTTTTAGCTGGAAAACCAGCAGGTGGACCCTTATTTGATAGAATGTGTGAAAGTCGACGTGTATTCAAGACACGCCTAAAATACTGTCAAAACAATCAAGACCAAATACAAATGGATATACTCGCCTCACAACATTCTGCTAAGAAATTTAATAAGTTCTGGAAGGGCACGAAACGCCTGAATGGTAGGGCGAGCTTGCCTGTGTGTGTTGATGGCATAAGTGATGCTAAAATGATTGCGAATTCTTTTAAGGATTATTTTCAGGTGAGGCCTCCTTTGCTGCAGGTGATTGATGCTGAACATGGCCCAATTAAAAAGCCTATTGGTTTTTCAAGTAAGGATGTAGCTCATATTATTAAAAATATGAAGAGACGGAAGTTACCAGGGCATGAGGGACTTAGCATCAAACACTTGCAGCATGGAGGAGTTCACCTATATAGGGTGTTGGCCATGTTTTATACTTTCTGCTTGCGACATTCATATCTACCTTCGGACCTTATGAAAACAGTGGTTGTACCAATAGTGAAAAATGTCTCAGCTGATATCTCTGATAGAAAAAACTATAGACCAATCTCTTTAGCTACTGTGATTGCAAAGGTGTTTGATGGGTTATTGGATAAAAAGCTTGACTGTTTTGTAGCATTGCATGATGCACAATTCGGTTTTAGGAAAGGATTGTCAACTGAAAGTGCAATACTATCTCTGAAAAACACTGTTGATTACTATGTTTAAAGAAAAACTCCAGTTTATGCTTGTTTCTTGGATTTGTCCAAGGCTTTTGATCTGGTGTCCTATAATAAGCTTTGGACAAAGTTAAGACTTGCAGGAGTCCCACCTGAGCTTGTGAACATCCTCGCCTACTGGTACAGTAAGCAACTAAATGTGATAAGGTGGGGAAATGTATACTCGAATGAATACTCTCTAGAGTGTGGCGTAAGGCAGGGCGGGTTGACCTCACCACGGCTCTTCAATATATATGTGAACCACCTGATTGAGGAGCTTAGCAGCATGCATGTTGGATGTCATATTGACCATATTTGTGTTAATAATTTGAGTTATGGTGATGATATGGTGCTGCTGAGTCCCTCAATTGGGGGTCTCAGGCAGCTGCTGAAGGTGTGTGAGGATTATGCTGTGGGGCATGGCTTGGGGTACAACGAAAGTAAGAGTGAGTTCATGCTATTCAAATGTAAACAAACTATAACAATATCTTGATACCACCTTTGTTACTAAACGGAGTACCTCTGAGTCGTGTAACACAGTTTAAATATCTTGGTCATATTGTAACTGAGAATTTGAGTGACGACTTAGACATTGAACGGGAGCGCAGGGCATTGTCGGTGCGTGGTAATATTTTGGCACACAGATTCGCTCGGTGTACTGTTCCTGTTAAAATAACAATGTTCAAGGCATTCTGTCAAACATTCTACACCAGCGGTCTGTGGGCAAACTTTACACAAAAAGCCTACAATGCCTTGCGCGTCCAGTATAATAATGTGTTTAGGGCTCTGTTTCGGCTGCCACGATTCTGCAGTGCATTCGGCATGTTTGCTGACGCTAGCGTAGATGATTTCTACGCAATTATGCGTAAAAAAGTAGCGTCTGTGGTGCGGCGAGTTCGTGGGAGCCGGAATAGCATTCTGAGGATAATAGGCGACAGAAGTGATACTGTTCTGCTCAGTAGGTTCACTGAACTCCATGTGTTGGGGTACAGTCGGGATCGGTGAGCCTATTGACTAGACCCCCCCCCCCCCCATACTTAGTGTTAGGTTTAATTATTTATTATTTAATTGAATTTAATTATTGATTATTAACATTAGTTATAAGTGGATTAATACTAACAAAATTGCATATGGACTTGGTCTGAATTAAATGATTTGTATTTTTATTTTTTTTATTTATAAGATTGCAAGAAATAGGTGTAACCAGATGGTGCGTAACGCTAAGCGCCGCCATGTTCTCGAAAATATCTCTAATTCTTCTTCTGCTGATATCTGGAAATTCCTTCGAACTCTAGGTGTCGGCAAAGCGCAATATTCAGGTCTTACCAATTCATTTGACTTAGATGATCTCAACAACCATTTCTCCAATCTTATGGATCGTCTAGTCAAAAAACGCACTCTGGACCCTATTCCTGATCTGATGCGTCCCAACATCTCTCATCCTTTTCTCTTCGTACCCGTTGAGTTGTCGGAGGTCCGTAAGATAATCCTATCCATCAAGTCCAAAGCTGTAGGTTGTGATAACATTTATCGTCATATGATCATTAATATCTTGGATCGCCTCCTGCCAGCTTTAACCCATATCATAAATTATTCCCTCTTTTCCGGAACCTTCCCATCCCTGTGGCGTAATGCCTATGTCCGTCCTCTTCCAAAAGTCACTGTTCCTATTATTCCCTTTCATTTTCAGCCTACATCTATACTCCCGTTCCTATCCAAAGTCCTCGAAGCCTGTGTTCATAAACAGCTTTCAAAATTCATTTACACGAATGGACTTATCAGCCCTCTACAATCTGGATTCAGACCTGGGCACAGCACGGTTTCCGCCCTCCTCAAAGTGACTGGCGATATTAGAGCGGCCCTTGAGGATACCAAGGCCACCATTCTGGTTTTGGTTGATTTTTCGAATGCCTTCAATATGGTCGGTCACGAAATCCTTTTAGCAATCTTATCCCATCTTGCGATTTATGGCAAATCTTTGGAATGGTTCTCTTCCTATCTTCAGGACCGTCAGCAGTCGATTAAGCTTGATGAGGTTTCATATAATTGGTGCAAACTGAAAACTGGCGTTCCTCAAGGCGGTATATTATCTCCTCTTTTATTTTCCATCTTCATTAATTTAATAACTTCTGAACTTCAGTGTGCGTATCATCTGTATGCCGATGACTTGCAGTTATACTGTCCAGCTAATATTGATGGGCTCTCTGAAGCAATTATGACGATCAATAGCGACTTGACTGCTATTAAGAACTGGTCTGAACGGTTTGGCATAGCGGTGAATCCTTTAAAATGCCAAGCAATCATTATAGGTAGCTCTCGTACGCTAAGTGGAATGAACCGAGCAAATTTACCAAACATTCTCTTTGATAGTGCCACTATCCCGCTAAGCAATGAGGTAAAGGATCTGGGCCTGTATATTGACTGTACTTTGAAGTGGCATGCACAAGTTGCGAGCGTATGTAAGAGGGTCACTGGATCCTTACGGTCACTGTATCGACTGAAGAATTTGCTTCCGTCTGCTACGAAAGCGATGCTGGTGCAGGCCTTGGTTTTTCCTATTATTGATTATGCTGATGTTTGTTACTACGACCTGAATGCTGATCTCCTCAATAAACTTGACCGACTTCTTAACAACTGCATTCGATTCGTTTTCAACCTGCGTAAATATGATCACGTTTCTGCACATCGGTTGCAATTAAAGTGGTTGCCCATACGCCAGCGCAGGGAGCAAAGGGCGCTAACCACTCTGTTCTCTTTTCTTACCTCACCTTTTTCGCCTAGCTATCTATCGTCTTACTTTCAATACATGTGCGCAAACCACAGCAAGAACCTTCGTTCTTCCCATAACCGTCTTCTTCAATGTCCCACTCATCGTACTGATTTTCTCCACTCCTCCTTTTTTGTACAGTCTGTCTTACTGTGGAATGCGCTCCCCCCTGATATCAGGATGGTGTCTAGTCGTTTGACTTTCAAACAAAAGGTTCGTGAGCTCTTGCTAAAAGGTTTGGCTGAATCGTGACCACCACATAAATAGTATATTATAATAGGTATAAGTATATATTATATATGTATATGTTATTTATAAAAATATTATGTAATTTGAGTGCTTATTTTATATATATTATATTGTAACTTGTATGTAAATGGTTTGCACATATATATGTATCTATCTCGTCTTCACTCATTTAAATTTAAGTCTGTTTGCTTGCTTCTTGCACCGACCATTGGTTCATCTCTGCATCACCCAAGACTCGACTGGTAGAAAATGCCTAAGGCATTAAGTCCGCCTATGTAACCATTGTGCATGAAGTTTAAATAAATAAATAAATATATGGAATGTAAAATATATTCTGTATAATTGGGTAATAATATGGCAGTACTTTCCCTTTGAAGCGGCCCGGTTAAAACAGGCGATATTGGTGGTGGCTCTGGTGGGACTTGAAACCACTTAAACATAAGGAGCTGCTGCATTGTTATCAGAAGCCAATTCCTGCACGTTGTCTGAAGCTGATTCCTGCACATTTTCCGAACCCAATTCCTGTAAGTTTCGTGATAAGTCCTGCACTGCCTGTCTATTTGCCCACATCCAGCACACATGACAAACATAGTTGTTTCTTGAGGGCTGAAAATAAACCCCAGTTAGAATAAACACATGTTTTCCAGTTTTATGTTATTGTAAAATGAGAAGTATTATGTTACAACATGCCTACTTTAAAGAAAACGATTCAAACATGAAAAATACATAAAAATAGATATTATAATCACACATACCTACTATGAGTGCTATTTTTTTATAGATTTTTATAGATAAATACAAATTAAAAACAAAATGCTTACCACATCAATAGTATTTTGTGAGATCACCAGCAATGGAGAGTCCATACTGACATAATGGTGTCTTATTTTTCGAACCGATTTTCCACAACCAAGGCAAACCATGTTATGCCCCAGTAGTCTCTCATATTCACCAGCCTCAGTATTCAATAACGAGAAGCATGGTTGACAAATGAATATCTCCAGAGGCAACTGAAAAAAGATGCACCACTATTCAAAATCGCAAACCATTATAAAACATAAAAAAACAGACAAAGTATTATACCTATACTATTCCGACTTCATACCTGGGTTTGAGCATTGGTTAACCAACGCGAAAGTATTGTTGGATGGTGTGCAGGAAGCGAGGATATAAGACGCCTATGCAGCCTTTGTATGGCTATTCCGCATTTGATGCACCTCATTGTAATCCACAAAACAAATCCAAAACGCAAAACAGTCTAGTACTCCAGTATTATTAGCAAGGTTAACAAAAACACGCTGTCAAAAGTGTCAAACACGTTCCGTTTCGTTTAAGTTTTTTTTGGTGAATTGAATAAAAATTAAAACATAATATTATTATAATACGAGTATTTTGTAAAATGCAACTAAAACCAATGAATACAGTTTCGTATGAATAAAATGTTCCTAGTGAAATGCATTTGTCGATCATATACCACGGTTTCTACGAGTGTAGTTTAAGACACGTGGTTTGGATTTGGAACGTCTTTTTATTTATCTTTCTCTATTGACTTTTATGGTGAAGCTTGACAAACGATAAGTTGAATTCACATGCATTACTTATATATATTTTTTAATAATAATTGTCAGGTCTGGAGAGGCTAAAAACTACGTAATAATTCATATTTCTATTTTTATTTTACAGTGTATTAATTATGTTTGTGTACGTGGAATGTACTTTTTTGGCCATGTCCTTTAAATCTACTTAGTAAACCTTGAGAACGCCTTTGTCCACCGATTCCATTTATCAAAGTTTCATCTTTTCTAGGTGTTTCTAGGTAACGCTTAATTTTTAATTATTGATAAAGAAGCACCTGTATCAACAAGCCAAAAATATTTAATTTTTAATGGACGTAAAATACAACATATTTTGCATTACCTAAGGTTGATAAGACGCTATGTTTAAGAACGAAAAAACTGGTTTTCTGATTCCTTATTATCGTTATTGCCACTTATGCCTGGCTTATTGTCATCGATAAACAAACATTTCGATTTTTATTTCTGAAGTATCTTGAACCTCTACTATTTGGTTGACCCCTGTTATTATGCGATGGTCAACGATAGTTATACCTATTTTCATTATAACCTCTAAAATTACCACGCCATGTTTGCCTTTGATTTTTATATCTATTATAGTGACCTCGGTTATTATTATTTATATATTTACCACGATTATTATTGAATTGGCGATGACCTTGTCGCCTAGAATTATTAAAACCCCTTCCATAACTAAATGCATGCAACCCGGTGATGACTGAAAGGTTGTATCTTCATCCTTGGCAGCTTGGATTGCATCCTTCAGGCTGCTATAGTTCCTGGTGGCGATGATCGTGCCCAATTTTGAACTGCGTAGTCCTCCTGAAAATTGTTTTATTGCCAATTTTTCATTCAACGGTTTTAAAATTCCAAACGCGCTAGTATCACCATTTGACTGAGATAAAGTAAGTTCAGTAAACAGGTTTTTTACTTCCGTGCTATTATACTCCTCGATACTATAATAATAAATGTTTATTTGTTATAAAAAGGTAGATTACAAAATGTATAATATCTTAAGTCTAAGGCAAAGTACAATGTTTAACATCAACCTGAACTAGGTGCATGTTGTATGCTTTTTTACCTGAAACACAAACCTGTGTTTCAGGTGGCAGGAACACAGGATTATCTCAACTTATGTGCATATCATGGACTTTTAGCAGCTCATACATTGTCAACACATCAGAGCGGTTCCTGTTTGGATCATATGATGGTAAAATCTAACTCAAACTATATTAGCCTTGTCACTAACTCTACATTAACTGATCATCATGCTGTTTTACTATTATTAAACATCTCGCTACCGAAGCATAATCATCGTCAATTTAGGTCTCGATTTCACATAAACAAATTTGAACATGACTTGCGCAACATTGACTTCGCTCCTATTTATTATTCTGCTGATGTTAATGCGTCAATGTCGTATTTAATTAATAATGTAGAAAAAGCAATTTTGCAGAATACAACAACAGTAAAAACAAAAAACAGACATTGCAACATAAAACCATGGATTACGCCTGGGCTAGTTAGGTGTATCAGACATCGGGATAAACTACACCATAGAGCTAAACGTTTTCCAGATAATTTTGATTTACAATTAACTTACAAAAGATACAGAAACTTTTGCAATAGACTGTTGAAGAACTTAAAAATTGATTATGACAAAAGCGTATTGCAGCAGGCTGGGAAGAATAGTAAAAAGCTGTGGGAGCACATAAAAAATGTAACTTATACAACAAAACAACAAGAATCGTGTTCAGATTTACTACATACCGAATCGTCATCATACTTGTCTGCTAACAATGTAAATAACTACTTTCTAAATGTGGGTAAAAATCTTGCTACACAGTTACAGTCATACTCTCAAAATCGGACAAATACAAGATATCTACAATCAAACAATTATACAGAAAAATCATTTGTTCTATTAGACACAGACGAATATGAAATTGCTCGAATTATAACGGGATTGAAGGATAATTGTGCAGTTGGTTGTGACAGCATCAGTAATAGAGTCCTTAAAACTTATAAGCACGTGTTTGTCCCCCCACTGACGCATATTTTTCGTGAGTGTCTTTCTAAGGGCATTTTTCCGACATGTCTCAAAAAGGCAGTAGTTGTTCCTGTATTCAAATCAGGTAATAAGGAGTCAGTAAATAACTATAGACCTATTTCACTACTGCCCTCAATATCCAAAATTCTCGAGAAAATTATTAATACTAGATTAAAAAACTACCTCGATAAAAATAACATCTTGTCACCATTGCAATTTGGTTTTAGAGCAAATTTGTCAGCAGCTGATGCAGTAAATACACTCACAGATTTTATATCACAAGAACTGGGAAAAGGCAACCACGTGCTGGGAATCTTTATTGATCTTGCCAAAGCTTTTGATACTGTGTCTATTCCACTGCTTCTAAAGAAGCTGGAATGCATAGGTGTCAGAGGTACGCAGCTCAAACTTTTTGCTGATTATCTCGATGACCGTTATCAATGTGTTAAAATAGATAATGTATTAAGTTCATTTCAGAAAAACACTAGGTATGGAGTGCCTCAAGGGAGTATACTAGGTCCTACTCTATTCTTAATATACATCAACGATCTGTGTAATCTTAAAATGCATTATGGGAAACTAATATCATACGCCGATGACACTGCTCTAATTTTTTCATCAAATAATAAGTCTGAATTATACAGTAACGCTCAATTGGCCTTTAACTCGGTTAATAGTTGGCTTTGTTCTAACCTACTAACATTAAATGCAGACAAAACAAAATTTATTCAATTTTCTATGCGTAAGATACCAGATTCCACCCTTATACCTGAATTATTTGCACATAAATGTATAAATAAACTGGCGGGTACATGTAACTGTCCTTGTAAAAACTACATCCATCAGATATCTCGGCATCACACTCGATGAAACTCTTTGCTTCAAACAGCACATTAGCATTCTGGTATCACGAGTCAGAAAGCTGATGCACGTTTTCAAAAAAATTAGATACATCGGCGACATGAAATTAATCACGCAAGTGTACCAAGCCTTATGTCAGTCTATTATACAGTATTGTATCACTTCATGGGGCGGTGCATCAAAAACGGTTATTCTACCTCTAGAACGTGCTCAGAGGGCTATCCTTAAAGTAGCTTTTACCCTTCCTTTTCTTTTCCCTACATCAATTCTATATGAAACAGTTAATACATTGCAGGTTTTATATAGAATTGATGTAGGGAAAAGAAAAGGAAGGGTAAAAGCTACTTTAAGGATAGCCCTCTGAGCACGTTCTAGAGGTAGAATAACCGTTTTTGATGCACCGCCCCATGAAGTGATACAATACTGTATAATAGACTGACATAAGGCTTGGTACACTTGCGTGATTAATTTCATGTCGCCGATGTATTTAATTTTTTTGAAAACGTGCATCAGCTTTCTGACTCGTGATACCAGAATGCTAATGTGCTGTTTGAAGCAAAGAGTTTCATCGAGTGTGATGCCGAGATATCTGATGGATGTAGTTTTTACAAGGACAGTTACATGTACCCGCCAGTTTATTTATACATTTATGTGCAAATAATTCAGGTATAAGGGTGGAATCTGGTATCTTACGCATAGAAAATTGAATAAATTTTGTTTTGTCTGCATTTAATGTTAGTAGGTTAGAACAAAGCCAACTATTAACCGAGTTAAAGGCCAATTGAGCGTTACTGTATAATTCAGACTTATTATTTGACGAAAAAATTAGAGCAGTGTCATCGGCGTATGATATTAGTTTCCCATAATGCATTTTAAGATTACACAGATCGTTGATGTATATTAAGAATAGAGTAGGACCTAGTATACTCCCTTGAGGCACTCCATACCTAGTGTTTTTCTGAAATGAACTTAATACATTATCTATTTTAACACATTGATAACGGTCATCGAGATAATCAGCAAAAAGTTTGAGCTGCGTACCTCTGACACCTATGCATTCCAGCTTCTTTAGAAGCAGTGGAATAGACACAGTATCAAAAGCTTTGGCAAGATCAATAAAGATTCCCAGCACGTGGTTGCCTTTTCCCAGTTCTTGTGATATAAAATCTGTGAGTGTATTTACTGCATCAGCTGCTGACAAATTTGCTCTAAAACCAAATTGCAATGGTGACAAGATGTTATTTTTATCGAGGTAGTTTTTTAATCTAGTATTAATAATTTTCTCGAGAATTTTGGATATTGAGGGCAGTAGTGAAATAGGTCTATAGTTATTTACTGACTCCTTATTACCTGATTTGAATACAGGAACAACTACTGCCTTTTTGAGACATGTCGGAAAAATGCCCTTAGAAAGACACTCACGAAAAATATGCGTCAGTGGGGGGACAAACACGTGCTTATAAGTTTTAAGGACTCTATTACTGATGCTGTCACAACCAACTGCACAATTATCCTTCAATCCCGTTATAATTCGAGCAATTTCATATTCGTCTGTGTCTAATAGAACAAATGATTTTTCTGTATAATTGTTTGATTGTAGATATCTTGTATTTGTCCGATTTTGAGAGTATGACTGTAACTGTGTAGCAAGATTTTTACCCACATTTAGAAAGTAGTTATTTACATTGTTAGCAGACAAGTATGATGACGATTCGGTATGTAGTAAATCTGAACACGATTCTTGTTGTTTTGTTGTATAAGTTACATTTTTTATGTGCTCCCACAGCTTTTTACTATTCTTCCCAGCCTGCTGCAATACGCTTTTGTCATAATCAATTTTTAAGTTCTTCAACAGTCTATTGCAAAAGTTTCTGTATCTTTTGTAAGTTAATTGTAAATCAAAATTATCTGGAAAACGTTTAGCTCTATGGTGTAGTTTATCCCGATGTCTGATACACCTAACTAGCCCAGGCGTAATCCATGGTTTTATGTTGCAATGTCTGTTTTTTGTTTTTACTGTTGTTGTATTCTGCAAAATTGCTTTTTCTACATTATTAATTAAATACGACATTGACGCATTAACATCAGCAGAATAATAAATAGGAGCGAAGTCAATGTTGCGCAAGTCATGTTCAAATTTGTTTATGTGAAATCGAGACCTAAATTGACGATGATTATGCTTCGGTAGCGAGATGTTTAATAATAGTAAAACAGCATGATGATCAGTTAATGTAGAGTTAGTGACAAGGCTAATATAGTTTGAGTTAGATTTTACCATCATATGATCCAAACAGGAACCGCTCTGATGTGTTGACAATGTATGAGCTGCTAAAAGTCCATGATATGCACATAAGTTGAGATAATCCTGTGTTCCTGAGTCATAATTCTCGGAATTTATGTTAATATTTATATCACCGGTTAGTATTACATTTCTAAATGAGGTTAGTGTTTGACATGTCTGATTTAATGAATGAAGAAACGAGTCTAAGTTTCTGGAGGAAGGTGGTCTGTAAATAGCTATTATTGCTGTAGTTGTATCAATTTTAATGACCAAGCAATTGCATCCTGGTGTGGTAGGTTTTTCTACAGTAATTTTTAATGAGTCTTTAGTATAGACCACCACTCCTTCGTTTTGGCTTGTATTTACAGTATTATAGTTTAAGTTATAACCCTGAATAGTGGGCAGGTTATCGAATCTATTTGTTAGCCAACATTCTGTTAGAATGATAATGTCACAGGTGAAGTTAAGCCTCTCTAATAGTACATGGAAACCATCTATATTTTTATATATACTACGGATGTTCTGGGTTAGAATTGTTAGCGAATTTGGAATATTGGACATATATTTTTTGCAATTTTCAACTTCACAAAACTTGCTTATATTTAAGAAAGAATTATCTATTTCATTTATTAAGTTAATGGCCATAATAAGTAAACTAATTAGAACTAAAAATAGAAAAATAGAGGGCGCTCTTAGGCGCCTTCATAATTTACGGAGTTGATGTACCTGTTTTCGGCTGCTTTTTTGGCTGGGCAATCAGCGTCTCCGGTTTGATGGTTGCTCGGCTTTTTAAACCGAGAACATGTAGCGCATTTCGGTGCAATGCCTTTCTTGGGACAATCTTTGATGAGATGAGATGGAGATGAGGGCCACTCCGGCCCTCATCTCCACAATGGCCGCATGTGGGAGCAGCTGCCTGGCACGACTTAGCTGCGTGACCATACAGCTGGCAGTTGTAACACCTGGTTACTACCGTGAAGTCTCTTACTGGACACGATGTCCAGTTGATAAACACTCTGTCTTGCGTTATAAGTGCTTTACGGAAGGTGGCTGGAACTTCTATAATGTAGTTGCAGTGGTCGGCGTCTTTTCTTCCTGATTTGTGGCTTAATTTTATCGACGAAAGGAAGGTATCGCAGGTCAAATTCGGCAGCTTTTCGGCGACGTTTTGTTCAAAAATACATTTGAACACTTCCTGCTCGGCCATTGAGTTTGGAATGCCGATGATAATAATGCGGGGGTTACGCTTCTTCGGTTCGTCTACGGTGAGCCCTGATGAAGACAGCTGGACTGACTTTTTGAGTTTTTCTAGGTCTTCTTTGGTTTCTGTGCTAATAATAACACCTCCATTGCGTATCTTGCGGACGCCTCGAACTTTTAGTTTGATGTCTCCCGGGCAAATTGTTTTTTGGACGATGTCTCTTGTTTCATCGCTGGTCTTGGATTTATCGCTGGGATAGATGGCAACAGAACTCAAAGGACTGGGACGTATAAAGTTGTTTGCACCTTTTTTTACCATGTCGGCAAAAGAGCTATTTTGTTGTGCGGTTTTAGGCAAAGATTCCTTTATTGTTTCTTTGATTTGGGTCAGAGAATTTGCTAGGTCAAATTTTTCATTTAAGTCCTGTAAAGCATAGTGTTGAAGAAGGGCCTTATTCTTCAGGGCTTGATACTGCAATGTAACGTGGGAAAATCCTTGGCACACTTTACGGCAGAGATTGTTGATCTTCAATTTCTGCTCAGAGTTCAGTTTTCCTTCGGAAGAAATCGTGCATATTTCTTGTAGGTAACGCTCAATTGAACCTGTCCATTGATGAAGATCTGACGTAGATGCGGTTTCCGGTGGGTCGATTTCAATTTGTTCTTCTTGCTTTGGATTTGACGGCGGAGGGGTGCGGCGGGTAATCCCGCTGCGATTGAAGGGGCTGTTGTCCATATTACTTGAAATATTTGCACACACAGATCGTCATTATACTATTCAGATATTAACACTTGTTATATTTCAAAGTAGCAACAAAAGTAGGTCACTATTTATAAATTGTTCATTAATATAAGCAATATTATTTTTGCATCGATGTACACGTCTATACGCGTTGACGACAAAATAATATCCCGATCCCGATACTATTTGAACTCTGTTGTATATTTTGCAACCGTGCCTGTAGGGCTGTAAAGGATTTGCGGGTCAATAGATGACATCTCAAATCTTTAACTAGGTCTTGAAAAGTCTTATAATTTCTTGTAATGCGCAATTTGGCATTTTCAGATAATCTGTTTTTAAGGACAAATGTAATAAGTAGTGTCTTACCTTTCTCATCCAGCATATCTCCGTACATCTCAATCGAATCTATCAAGCGTTTAGTTGTCTCCTCACTACCGTCCATTGCTGGAAGCAAACTTCCTTTAAGGTCAAACTCCATTTTGTCAGAAACTTTTTCAGGGATAGTACATAGCCTATTTATTCCCTCTAAAGTTAGCTTAATCTTTCTAAAAATATCTAATGCCGATGCAACTAACTTCGTATCCTTGCCTGTTTCTGTCAATAATAATATTTTCTGACATTCAGAAAAAATACTATTTGCCTCACGTGACTGCGTTTCAGCAACTTTGCCTTTATACCTTGCCTGTCCCTTCTTAATTAAGTATTTTCTAATATTTACCAAATCATCATATTTTTCTAACAATATATCAATCATAATAAAATGTTACATGATATCAACTACTAATTATTTGCTAAAGGAAAAACAAAAGTTTCATATTAACACAATTATTGCGAAGCGGCACCGAAGTATTTCTTTCACACGTTGCAGTTTTAGCCTCGCGGTATCATATTCACTGAGTCTCCGTTTAATATTTTATGTCGTTTAAGTTTTTGCGTTATAAAACGAATGATAAGATTACTGGATTATTTATACGATTAACTTGAATGTGACTTTCAACATGATTGATCAGTTGGCAAGTGTACCTTCAACTCGTCCACGTAGAGATGACCTGATGCGCTGAACTGCGTTGAGTCCGATTTCCTCTTGTATCCATTGGCGATGGCAGCTTCGGTAGTACTTCAGGAAAAAGTATATTACCAGGAGAGATATGATAGCGAGAATGATGATAGTGATCGTGTTCAGCCGCTCCATGTTGCCTCCGATGTCCTTTAGAAGAGCGTCATTGTTACCTCCAGCCGCATTTTGATTAAGGAATACTTCGTCTTTTTTTATTTTTGAGTTGCACATTTTGGAAATCGCGGAGCAAATACTTTGCTTAATCGGCCCCTTGACAGACACAAATGCAGGGTCGCCATGAAATGTTTGGGGTTCAAGGGTCTTTTCCAATAGACAACCGGCTCGAAGTAATGTACTTTAATTAATATCATAAGAATAATATTGGTACAATGCGCATTGAAGTAAACTGCTAACTTAGCTTAAAACGATACTGTATTCTAAAGGAGCGTACTCACTACGTTATTTATTGTTATGGAGCTTACATACACTTCAAATTGGTAAAAGAAATTATATCAAAAATACTTGGAACTTTAAAGTTATTAACACGTTGACGGACAGTACTGCCTGTAGGCGTCAAGCCAGTCAGAAGTAATACGACAGTACGCCCTTCGACGTCGATCTTTTGACTAGTATAAACACAGTACGCCATAAGACGTAAAATTTTATCGGCAATCATAAGGAAGGGCATGTTGTACTGTCACCGAAGATATATTTTAGACTTTGTACTGTCACCACACAATGTTAAAAAATCTGTTCAAAGAAAGTACAGCACTCACACATCCAAATTTTATTGGCACCACCCTTACACACACTACGCCCATAGCCGTCGTGTTTTCATACATTTTGTTTAGTACTGCGCCACGGCGGTGCGCCGACAGGTCGTTACGTGATTTCGCGCGCAATTATTTTTTCGAACGTAAGTATTGTTTGTTTTCAACGTAATTTTATTGTTTTATGAATACAACATACTAAAACTAGTATATTTGTTTATGCAAATAACTTATTTATGTTGCTAATGTATGTTTTCAATACCATTTAGTTGTAACACATTGTAAACTAATATTTTTGCAGATGGCTTCTCGCGATTCATATGAAAAAGAACAAAAGCGGATTCAGGACCTATTCGACGCTGCTTTGACTTCTGAATCGAGTCACGACCCCTTCGAAGATGATGGAGAATTCGGATCCGATGCCGATTTTCAACCATCTGGTGAAGTATCTTCGAGTTCCGAGGATGAAGCTCAGGCATCACAAACGAAACACAAAAAACATAGAACAGCTGCAGTATCCTCTGATGAGTCTACATCCTCTTCATCTAGTGATACAGATGACCATGATGAACTTAGTAATCACGTTATACAAAGTTCTGAGATCCCTGTAAACCAAGAACCTGCTCCATTGGTACCTGATCAAGTCACCTCTGATCCACCGAACCCTACCAATACGAGTCCTAGGGTATCAGACATACCTCTTGCAGATGAATCATGGTCTCACACAATTGCCGAAATACCAGATTTCAATTTTGATAGCTCTCAATGTGGTATAACCGTAAATGTTGATGACATGAACGGAGTTCTTGATTTTTTCTACCTTGCATTTCCGCAAAATTATATAGAATACCTGGTAAACTGTACTAATAGTTATGGGAATGCTTTATGCAATAGTAATAGACCTCACACCAGACATAGCCGCAAAATGGCATACCGTGAAGTCACTTCTGAAGAGATTATGAAATTTCTTGGACTTAGCCTACTCAAAGGTCATATAAAATGTCCTAAACAAAGAAACCTTTTTTCATTATCCGATCCACTATATTATCACCCCATATTTAGTTTCATAATGTCAGGACGAAGATATGAGCTAATCCTACGCTGTCTCTATGCATCGGAATTGGAAGCCAAAGGAGAAAATAAGGTAGTAAAATTTATTGATATGATGACTCTAAACTTTCGTAAAATTTACAATGCTGGAAAAGAACTATCATTGGATGAGTCGCTTCTACTGTTTCGAGGTCGTTTGCAATTTCGTCAATACATCAAGTCGAAAAAGGCTCGCTATGGCATCAAATTTTATGAACTCACCACATCTGATGGCTATGTGCTAAATATGAAAATGTATTCAGGTAAAGAAGCACCTGAGCAAGACTTGGGTCAAAATGGGTCTAAGACAGAAAAACTCGTATTGCGATTAATGCGTCCGTATTTGCTACATGGTCATCATCTTTTTATGGATAACTACTATAATTCTGTGAATTTATCACAGAAACTGATTGATTTGAAGACCCACTGCACTGGAACCTTGCGGGCAAATCGTAGAGAAAATCCTGTATATATTGTAAAGAAAAAGCTGAAGAGAGGTGAGCACGTATGGGCACGTAAGAATAAAGTTTACGTTTCAAAGTGGAAAGATAAACGTCCAGTAATGATGATTACCACTGGCCAACATCCCTCGATTGTGGAAGTGAGTAACAGATTTGGGAAGAGAAGACAGAAACCCGCAGAAGTGGAACTTTATAACAGGTACATGTCTGGCATTGATAGGTCCGATCAAATGATATCTTATTACTCGTGCCCCCGAAAAACTATAAGATGGTACAAAAAGGTGTTGTTTCACTTGCTAGATATTGCGGTATGGAATGCTTACTTTCTTTAAAAAAAATATAAGAAAAACAACGCCTCTTCGTATCATTATATTAACTATCGAGAAGAACTGATCAAGGTGATGATTGGGATTCATGATCGAAATATCAAAGCAAAAGACATGGTCAATCAAAGCAGCATTTATGATAACAGACGATTCCGACCAAGCACATCATCTGCTCCACAGGCAGTCAATATTTCTGGTACCGAAAATATTACCACTGGTCATTGGCCAGAACAAATTTTATCTAGACCTGGTACAACAAAAAAGTTTGCTTTCCTAAAGTGCAAAGTTTGTACTAAAAAAAATATTCGAAAGGAAACGAGCTATCGCTGTAAAGGATGCCCCGATAAACCCCCATTGTGTCCATCATGTTTTGAATCTTACCATAATAGTATTGACAATAATGAATAATTACACTGATTTTTAGATTATGAAACTGATTGTGATATCACGTTCCTTACGTACAAAATGTAAGACTGATTTAAATATAATTATGTTGATTTTTGAGAAGATTTAATTACATTTAGTTTATAAAAATTGTATGTCAATGTAATAACTGTGATTGTTTTGATATTTTTAATAAATAAAACTTAATTTTGACTGATTAAAGCTTTGTTTTATTTTTTACTATCACATAGACATTGACGCCTGAGGGCGTAAGTGCACAAAACATTTACTAAGGGCATATAAAATATGACACTACGGATATAGACGTTTACGCCTCAGAACGTACTGTCATATATCTACAAAAATACATATCATAAGTGACAGAACGCCTTATGACGTTCACGTCTATATCCGTTCTGTCATATCATGTGTTATTATAATAGTTGCGCTGTGACGCTACGCCTATGGGCAATGTATGAACTGTCCGTCAACGTGTTAAAGGTTTTATTATTTCTCTTCCCCCCGGACCACCACAAGGTGTAGACGTGCACAAGACCCCGTTTTATTTTTAAAACAAATTAAATAAAGTTATATTTAAAATTAAATAAAGTGAAATAATAGGACTACATAAAGTGCAAGAGGTTGCTCAGACGTTGACAGACACCGCGTGAGTACGGCGATTAATATTACCTTCACCTATTCTGTTATCCTGGTACCTGAATCGGATTCATCGAATCAGCGCACACGTACTTTTTACGCCCGCTCTGGTCACTGGCTAGTCTCTGCAAGGACGTCAACCACTCACGAAGTTAATGCACCGCCCTCCTCAGGATAAGTGACGCCTATTTCAAGGTCAAGCGCCGCCCTCTAGAAAGTCATTGGTTTGACCTGCGCTTGCGCCGCCTCCTTTGCAGTGATTGACAACTTGACTCGTCCGGCCACCTCAGTGAGTAATTAACTCCTCGCTTCTATTATATCCTAGTACATCGCACGCTCTTAAAATGGATAAATCTTTTTCTGATAGCAATATTTGTAATTTGGGCTTGGACACCACCCCTCCTAACTACATTTCTACACGTAGTAAAAGAATAAGAGAAGACGACCTACCAGAAGAATTCCGTAACTTTAAGGATGAAATTATGAGCATGTTAAGCTCGTATATGGCAAACCAACAAAAAGAATTAAAGATGATCGCATCGAATCTCAAGGATATACAATTAACAAATAACAATATTGAGTCATCCATCCTTAATTTATCAAGTCAAAACGAAGAATTTCGTAAAAAAATAGAATCGCTTGAGCTGCAGTGTAAAAAAGACCGGGAGTACATAGCTGTACTAGAAGACAAGTTGGAAGATCAACAAAGGTACTCTAGAAAAACTTGCATTGAGTTGAAAAACGTACCCAGAATGCCTAAAGAAAGTACTAACGACCTAACTTCTATGCTACTGAACTTATCGAAGTACGTCAGTCTTGATTTGCACTCACACGATATTAAGGATATATTTCGTCTACCGGTTAAGAAAGAAGGGGTCTTGAACACCCCTATAATTATAGAACTAGGTTCCACTATGTTAAAAACAAACTTATTACAAAAAGTCAAGTCTTATAATATCAGGAACAAGACCAAACTTCAAGCTAAACATCTCGGAATCAACAATAACGCGGAGGTCCCTGTGTTCATATCCGAGCAGCTCACTGCCAAAGGTGCCCGTTTATTCTTCCTGGCTCGAGACTTATCTAGAAGTAAGCAATACAAGTTTTGTTGGACTGCTCATGGACGAGTTTTAATAAAAAAAGACGAGAATTCACGGGCAATAGTCATCAAAAGTGAGTCACAAGTACATCATCTGCTACAACAAGCATGACTGAAGAGAGATGTAGCTGCGAGCACTATTATATTAGAGTTAGTTTTAGTGCTTTTAGTACTCATGTATATCATAAGATTAAGTTTTCGTTTTTACTTTACGTATATAAGTCATAAAATTGTTATAACTAAATATTGTTACAACTATAAGCATACACACCACACATCTGTTACATACATTTTACTATTAATTAGTCTTCACAAATTATCATACTTAAATTGTCTCAAAATAGTTATACTCATTCACTCAACACTCATTCACACAACAACACACTCACTAATACACTCAACTTACTCAGGTTTTAATATAATGTTTCCTCATATACTACCTTTCTTGCAAAAAAATCAACTCGATTTCTTACAGTTATATGCCCTAATTACATCTAAAACACATATAATCCGCGGGAAGCACCCTTATTCTTCAACCTTATTAACTAATGGATAGTAACATTTGTTCATTTCAGGAGTTAGACAGTATTGAAATTTCGAACTCAGCCATTGTTGACATTGATAAGTTATCAAGTTTTCTGCAATATACTGATTCTAATTTAACTGTGCTGACACAAAATATACGGAGTATATACAGCAACTTCGATGATTTTCAAATAACTTTGTCCCAGTTAGAAATAAGTGTAGACGTGTTAATACTAACTGAGTGTAGACTTAACATTAACAAATCCATACCTGTTTTAAGCAATTACACTTCATTTACCACATCTAGGCAACTTAATCAAAACGATGGCGTGGTAGTATACATAAAAAACATCTATATTTCCAATGTAACTGAAATCACCATAACACATGCAACAGCTTTACAAATAATTATATCTAACTACACTATAATTGGTATCTATAGGTCCCCATCTAACGTCTCCGCGGAAACATTTATTAACTTACTAGATCAACATCTTCAAAAAGTTCAAACACATAAAAATATAATCATTACAGGAGATATTAATATAAACCTAATTGAAAACACGTCAGAATCGTCCCAACTACGATATAACAGATTAACATACCTAAACATGTCGTCTAGCCACGGCTGTATACCGGGACATCGTTTACCCACCAGATATGAAAGTTGCTTGGATCATATGCTCCTTAAACTGGATAAATCTAAAAATAGCGCATCTGTGGCCATTTTGAATACATCTGTCACGGACCACTCTACAGTTCTACTAAATATAGCCCACACATACCAAACCAAAATAAATATTAAATCAAAATCCACAATCAACTTTGAAAATGCTTATAAACATCTTATTAATTCAGATATATCGTTCTTTAATATATACAAAAACCCTAACATCCTGGCTGACAAACTGATAAATTTGATCAAAACATCCCTTACTGTAAATACCAGTGTCAAGTCAGTCCCTTGCTCCAACCGTATATCAAAACCCTGGATAACAATCGGGGTTCTAAGATGCATCAGACTTAGAAACAAAATGCAGATTAAGTCGAGAAAAGATCCGTATGACGTTATATTAAAAATAACCTATAAACGTTTCCGCACGTTCTGTACTAATTTAATAAGGAAAATGAAGAGGCAATATTATAAAAATCAAATTAAACTTTCAATAAAAAAGCCTAAAAATCTTTGGCGTGAAATTAATAATATAACTCATTACAAAAAACCCAAGGTATCTAACGCACGTCTTCTTCAAATCACACAACATCCCCTCGACTCTTTAAATCGTGTGAATCAGTTTTTCGTCACTATTGGTCAAGTGTTAGCAGAAGAAATTATGGCTCAATCCAGTCCACCGCCTAGATTAGTCAGTAACTTTAATACTCACTCTCAAGTTTCCTCATTCGTGTTACTAGAAACTGACAACAATGAAGTGAATGACATACTTATGACCCTCGACTCAGGAAGTGCCACCGGTTGGGACGGCATACCTATATATTTCCTAAAACTATCTAGAGATTTTATAGTTCCCCTTATCTGTCAATTAACAAATCTATGCTTCGAAAAGGGAATATTCCCTAACGCTTTTAAACGGTTATTTAGTTACACCTGTGCACAAGGGTGGAGACATGGACGATGTCAACAATTATCGACCTATTTCGGTCTTGCCTTCTATTTCCAAAATCATAGAAAAGATACTAAATAAAATACTTGTAAATTACTTGAATAAATTTAATATTCTCTCACAATGTCAATATGGCTTTAGGCAAGGTCGATCTACTCAAGATGCCGTTATAGCACTAACCTCTGAAATTATTGATAAAGTTGACAAGGGATATAAATGTATAACAGTGTTCCTAGATTTAAAAAAAGCTTTTGACACCGTTTCCGTTTCCATCCTTGTGCAGAGGCTCGAAAACATTGGGATAAGAGATAGGGCTCTTTCCCTTTTTGATAGTTATCTTCGGTGTAGGACACAACAAGTAAAAATTGATAACTTCTGTAGTAACCAAGAAAATGTGGTATTTGGTGTCCCGCAGGGAAGCGTACTTGGACCGACACTGTTTTTGGTCTACATCAATGAGTTGTGTAATCTCGAAAACAGTGGCGGTAGAATTTTCTGCTATGCGGATGACACCGCAGTCGTTTTTTCAGGTGATACCTGGGAAACTGCACGTCGTACTGCTGAGCTAGGTCTTAGTGTAATAGGTGGTTGGTTAAAAAATAATCTTCTGACCCTTAATATTACTAAAACTAATTACATATGTTTTTTACCTAGTCAACAATCAAAACCAGGAGTCGATTTCAGGGTCGGGTTTCATGAATGTGTCAAACCACATGAATCATCATGTAATTGTCTGAATATTCAACAAGTAAAATCTACTAGATACCTGGGCATCATTCTCGACGAACGCCTCTCGTGGCACCCACATATTGAAGCTGTCATGACCCGTATTAGAAGATTCAGTTGGGTATTCGGAACATTGCGGTATGTCATGTCCCCTGAACTTCTCAATAACATATATGTGGCGTTAGCCCAGTCAGTTATCACATATTGCATTCCTGTCTGGGGTGGCGCCACAAAAACAAAATTTTTAGAATTGGAAAGGTCTCAACGTTCGCTCATAAAGGTTATGTACTCTCTTCCGTATAGACATCCAACAGATAAATTATATAAAACTAGTGGCTTATTAACAGTAAGGAAGTTATATTATTTAAACACGATTCTCTATCTGCACAAAACTGTTCCATTTAGTCCTACAAATAAAAATAAAAGACGTAATGATTACGTGGTTCACTCACAAAGAGTACGCACAGTTTTTGCGAAAAGGCAATATAAATGTCAATCTGCTTATATTTATAATAAGATAAATGGCACACTACAATTTTATCCTAAGGTTCAACATGAATGCAAAAAACTACTAACAGAGTGGCTGAAAAATCTAAGTTAAGAGGAAACAGAGCACCTATTAGTTAGAATTAGTTAAACAATCTAATATCATAAAACAATAAAATGAGTAAACACATGATAGTCATCATACACACACACACACACACCCGCATACACACACACACACACACACACACACACACACACACACACACACACACACACACACACACACACACACACACACACACACACACACACATACATACACACACAAACCCACACCAATACACACACTCACTTTAAAAATACATCGTGCATATCACACGCTGCTCCAAAAGTAAAAATTAATAGTATTGTTTCTGATTATACCATTAGCTTTGTCTTATAAGTTTAAGGTTCTCTAACCTACTTAAAGTCTCATGTTATTTATTTTTCTCCATGTAAATTTTGAATAATACCCATATTTTCATTATTTTTAAGTACCTACAATCATTTTTAAAATACCTACTTATTAGATTTTAAATTACTTCTTAAATACCTTGAACATTAGTTTTAAATTCCTATCTGTTAAGGTCTCACTTTTGTTACTTGTAAACTATAAAGGGAAGAAGCGAGACAACCCCAACACAAGTATATTCTATTTACTTACTGGGGCTGCCTCAATTACAATAAGTACTGTAATGATTTTGAGATAATAAAGATATTTTTTTTTTTTTATTTCATCAACACTAGTAATGTTAATTTATAGAATCAGGCGTTACTTTGCGGAAATCCATGACATTAAATGTTAGGAAAAATATATAGTTTTAATTCCGCGACAAAAATCCAGGCTTGTTGCAGGATGCAATCCCACTCCTATGCAATCATGCATATGCACATGCACGTTGACTCGCTCAACGAGCGCTCGTCGAGTCAACATCTCCTGAGGATGCCCTGTGGAGGGGCGAAACACGTGTCGAGTATAGGTTTGATTGCGTGGCATATTTTTCCGTTTTGTGTATGGGTGCATATGCATGTACCCTTGCTGCATGTGCATATGCATGATTGCATAGGAGTGGGATTGCATCCTGCAACAAGCCTGGATTTTTGTCGCGGAATTAAAACTATATATTTTCCCTAACATTTAATACTAGTAATGTTAAAAAAAGAAATAATGTAATACTTGATATAAGTATATTTTGTTTATTAACAGTTTTTACCATGTAATAGTCACAAGATTAGGTACAAAGGATTAGGTTACACACTAAACACTAAGTTAGAACACAGAACAGAACTATTAACTATACGCGGGAAGAGTCATAGAAGGGTTTCGTGACGTGACGCGTGCGGCGGTGGCTGCCGGCAAGAGAGAGAGCTTAGCTTGCGCGCGTCTTGACGACGCCGAGTCTCGCGCGTGCGCGGTATGCTTCGGAACGGTTCCGGAATGTTCGCGCGGCGGACGGCCGCGCTGATTGGAGGGCGACGCGGCGACTCACGCATGCGCGTGGTGTCGTACGTTCGGACGGCCGAGTGCCGAAGCGCGGGAGCGGAAACCTACCTACCGCTGGTTCTCGCGTTACATCCGCCCCCTCTAACCCTGGCGTTGCGCCCCCGCTGCCGGGTTAGTTTTACGCGGCCTTCCCCTTCTACGCTTCTCTTGAAGAGGAGCCTGTACGGACCCTGCAAAAGGCGTCAACAAGGACACATGGTATTTTCCTAACATGACCCCGTCACTAATGCGTTCGAGCGCATAGGTGATATGTCCTATAACCTCCTTGATTCGATACGGACCGTCACGTCGGGGAATAAATTTCGGTGTCTGCCCTTTACATGTGTCGTTAGCTCCTTGGGTTTTCAATAGTACCAAATCACCTACCTTGTAATCTGGTTGTGGGCGACGTTTCTCATCGGCATATTTCTTCTGAGATGCCTGGGCCTTTTCGTGAACATCTCGAGCATCGAGCAGCACGACTGACAACTTCCTTAAATAAGGAGTTATCGACGCCACCACATTGTCTTGCTCGATAATAGCCCGCATGTCAGATAAGACGTCAGCAGGCGCACGTATTTCGCGACCAAAAGTCAGGTAGGCGGGTGTCTGACCAGTACTGGCAGTCACTGCAGAGTTCATAGCAAAGCGAATCGCGGGGAGATGTGCATCCCACAAGTCATGCTCCCTACCTACCAAGATTGCGAGCTGTGGTTTAAGGTTGCGGTTCTTGCGCTCTACGGGATTTGACTTCGGGTGGTAGTATGACGTTAACGTCTGCTTGATGCCCATCACGTGACAAGTTTGCTGCATGACTTCGCTTACAAATTGTTCGCCGTTATCGCTAATTAGCCTCCTGGGAACACCATAACGTAAACATACCTCATTTACCAGGGTCTTGGCGCATTCTTCAGCCGTTGCACTTGGGAGTGCGAACAACTCAACCCATTTGGTGCACGTGTCTTCTAATATCAGGACCCATTTGTTACCGTTCGGCGTTTCCGGTAGGGGCCCGAACAGATCTACCGCCAGGACTTCAAATCGGCGAGAAGTAGCTGGTACCTGAAGTAAGTCGGCCGGTTTTCGCGTGTCCACCTTGTAACGTTGGCATGCTACGCAGTTCTTTACGTATTGGGAAACATCATTCCTCATGCCAGCCCAGTAATACTTACCTGAGAGTCGGTGCAATGTTCTCTCGGCCCCAAAATGACCTGCCGTAGGGGCATCGTGATATTCAGCCAGTATATCTTTACGCTCATGCTCCGGCACTACAAAATTTGCATCATCGTTCTCCTCGTTCTCAGGTCCGTAGCGATATAATACTCCGTCAACAATGACGTAACCTCGATCAGCCCACGCTCTCCCCCTAAATGGATCGTCAGATTCCATCGCGTCTATAATCTTGCGTATCTCGGGGTCTTTTAATCGATTCTCCCGAACCTCACTTGGGCTGCGTGGAGGCAAATCCATTACAGCGAGACACAAGTCACAGTCGGTATCGGAAGAGCAAGTAGGGCGCGAAAGGGTATCGGCGATCACGTTTGCCTTGCCTGGAGTATACTCTATTTTTAGATTATACTCCTGCAGAGTAAGCGCCCATCTTGCTAGGCGGCCGCTTGGTGATTTTAAACCCATCAGCCACCTGAGGGGTTGGTGATCAGATTTGACCAACACTTCAAACCCGTCTATATACCCCCGAAACTTTGAGACGGCCCATACAACGGCCAGGGCCTCGCGTTCGGTTGTATTATAGTTCCTCTCAGCTGACGTGAGGAGGCGACTAGCGTATTCAACGGGTCGCTCGTCGACCCCATCCCCCTGGAGTAGCGCTGCTCCTATAGCGTACCCACTGCTGTCAGTTCTGAGTACGAAGGGTTTCGTCACGTCAGCCTGGCGCAGGATCGGTGCTGTTACGAGAAGAGATTTGATTGTATCAAAAGCGGTTTGTTGCTCCGGACCCCATTTCCAGATGCTCGCCTTTTTCAGCAGTGAAGTTAAAGGCGCGCTGACTTCAGCATAACCTGGTATGAACCGCCGGAACCAACTCGATGTTTGAAGGAAGCATTTAAGATGCTTCACGTTCTGTGGTGGTGACATATTAGTTATAGCGGAGGTCTTATCAGGATCCATCTGAATACCTCCTGGCACGATAACATGACCTAAAAATTTTACAGATTCTCTCGCGAAATAGCTTTTCTCACGATTCACTCGCAAGTTAAACATTTTCAAGCGATCGAACACGGTCTCTAAATCAGCGAGGTGCTTCTCAAAAGAGCCCTCGGACAGTATAATCAGATCGTCTAAGTAGGCTAGCAAAGTTATACCTGGCAAGTTGGACTTGAAACGATCGATCAGTCTTTGAAAGGTAGCTCCAGAATTACGGAGGCCCATGGGCATACGTTTAAATCTAAAGGTTCCCAGAGGCGTCGTGAAAGAAGTAAGGTCTCTGTGTGCTGGATCCACACTTACCTGGAAATAGCCTGATCGAAGATCCAAGGTCGTCATGAACTTGGATGTCTTGGCGGCGTGGAGCACATCTTCAATTCTGGGCAGTGGGTAGCGGTCGACGCAGAGCCTGTAGCTCTTATCCTTTTTGCTGACCAGAACGACGTTCGAAGCCCATGGAGACTCGCACTCTTCAATTATATCGGCACTGAGCAGCTTTTGAAGTTCCTTTTCCAGCGCTTCTTTCTTCAACGGTGACAACCTGTAAGGTGGTGAGGCAAGAGGTTCCTGATCTTCACTCACCTTGATCTTGTGAATGGCGAAGTCTGTCGGTGGTCCTTCGCCAGCAAACTGGGCCGATCGCCTGTTTAAAAAGGCGTTCAGTATCTCCCTGTGCTCTGGTGACAACCTATTGCCTTCGTCATCACGTAAGGGTACGCTCGAGATGTCGGCTCGCATCAGTTCAGAGTTATTTAATAGGATAGATCGTACAAACGGAAATATTTCTTCCGGGTTGTCTGAAAAATACCATGCGTCCTGGGCTAAGTCCAGTATGACACCGGCCTTAGTAATAAAGTCGCGACCTAAAAGCGTCCTAGTATTTTCCTCAAGTAACACTAGGAACTCGGTATCTACCTGCCTACCTTCTAAACATACGGGAACTGTCGCGATGAGTACTCTTTTTAACTGTCGAGAGCCGTCCGCAAGCCCTATGGTGCGTTCTGTCTCACAAAACGGTATCCCTTCTGAAACTAGAATATTATGTAACATAGTACTTGCAATACTACAAGTAGCCCCCGTGTCCAGTATAGCCGCGCCTATCCTATTCGCGATGTTAACGCATACAGTCGAATGTGGAGACGACGACACGCACGTGTTAACATCGTTGGACAACGTATTAAAGTCGCAAGTTTGCGAGGGCACATTTTTCCCGTGGCAGCGCTCGCATTTTGTCCTTACAACGCCGGCCTGGCCACAACCGTAACAGCGTATCGGGCTAAGGCTATAGTTATCATTTTTACCGGGCACTAAAGGTGTAATTTCTTTTTGTTTACTTTTTAAATTTCTACATTCGGCTAGGTTATGGCCGTAAAACTTACAAAAAGTACAACGAACGCGTTTTTCGCGTTTAAATTTTTCGTTCGAGTTGCTAGTGTCTTTTGAGTCAATGGTAGGGGAAGAACCAGCGGTAGGGGTACGCTCGGTATTATTACTATCGAGATCGCGATCGCGTGAGACTTTCGGGCGGGAAATGTTCGTTACATCGGAAACGTTAGTTTTTGAGGTGTATGTACTTACGGTACTTAGAGCTAACTCCGAAATCGCGTCTTCGATGACCCTTACCTTCTCTACAAAAACATCAACATCAGTAATGTCACTTCTTTGCAGTCGTTTTCGAACACGACGATGCAACAACCCGTAAATTATATCGATTTGCATGGGAATCGGTACATCATATGGTAATTTTACTATTAGGGATCGTAATCTACACACAAACACTTCGGCACGTTCGTCTTTTTGTTCCTCACTAAACACTTCGCGGAGTATTTTGTATGCTGGCTTCTGCGTCCCATACATGGAGCGGAGTTGGTCCACGGCGTCCTTCCACGTGGTGACGGTGTTGCGGGCGCCGCGCCACCACACGGCGGCGTCGCCCTCGAGCAGCATCGGGAGCCCTCGCAGCGCGTGATTATCGCTCACGTCCGCGCACTCCTTATATATCTGAACTGCATCGATGAATGCTTCCAGCACCTCGGGTTCGTGGGAAGAGCCATTAAACCTCGCGGTGCATTTGGCGAAGTTCCCGGCGGTCGATACCGCGGCGGGGCTAGGTGTCGGCGTCGACGTCGGCAACGGTGACTGCCATGGGCCGCTGGTATTAGGTAGTGACCTCAGCGTTTCCACCAGGCACCTGTTGGTCTCTGCCTGCATCTTCACGAACGATTCCATCATGTTGGCGAGGAATGTTTCCGTGTCCATCCTCGCGTTGGCGCCAGCGCGTTCAGGCGCTTGGACGGGTTCGGGGGCCCGGTTAGGGCTCTGCTCCGTAACCTCGTCGTAATAGCTGTCGTCACTCGGCTGACAATCCGCATCCGGAGCGGCGTTGGCAGCTCGCATAGCTCGTGTGTTTGGCATAACTTTAGTAAGAGCGTGTAACGCGTGAATAGGTACTAACAATAACGGCCGCGGCACTTTTAACACACATTAGGTACTTGAGTTCGTGATTCGAGGCCCCACGTTGGGCGCCACTGTAATACTTGATATAAGTATATTTTGTTTATTAACAGTTTTTACCATGTAATAGTCACAAGATTAGGTACAAAGGATTAGGTTACACACTAAACACTAAGTTAGAACACAGAACAGAACTATTAACTATACGCGGGAAGAGTCATAGAAGGGTTTCGTGACGTGACGCGTGCGGCGGTGGCTGCCGGCAAGAGAGAGAGCTTAGCTTGCGCGCGTCTTGACGACGCCGAGTCTCGCGCGTGCGCGGTATGCTTCGGAACGGTTCCGGAATGTTCGCGCGGCGGACGGCCGCGCTGATTGGAGGGCGACGCGGCGACTCACGCATGCGCGTGGTGTCGTACGTTCGGACGGCCGAGTGCCGAAGCGCGGGAGCGGAAACCTACCTACCGCTGGTTCTCGCGTTACAATAATAATTATTTTAATTATATAGTGTGGAAGTGTAAACCATAATAACTGGGAGTGAAATAACATAAAACACCTTTAGTTTTACATATTTATTCTTGTTGATCATCACCATAATTATGACTAAAACATCATCAAAAAATTGTGCGAGTGGAAATATATTATTTTGATGCCTTGTCTATCCTAAATACCATATCACGGTCATGACATGGGCACAGCATCCAACAGTATGCCAGCCACCAATACAGTTACTGCTGCATGGCCTGTGTCAACAGTGCCAACTAAAACCGATTTACAGCTTTTTGCGACGAACATGACGACTAGCGATTTTGGCCCTTACCATTACCCTTACCCAACCCGTGATTGTTCTATTACTAATATTAGTACATACTTCTATACAGTAAGTACAGTACAGTAGTCAAAACGATAAATATCCTAACGGTACCTTGTCAGTTTATATATGAAAATATTATGTACGTAAGGAAAAATTTGCAATTATTTGAAAAATGAAGCAATAGACATAATTTTAATACTATTATATAGGCAAAGATAGGCTGGCTGTGCCACGATTCCGTCTGTCCAAAGTACAGAAATCCTTTATGGGGTTCTGTGTAAATTGTTACAATAAAATTCCAAGAAGTGTATTAAATCTTAATGAACGAAAATTTAAAACTTATATTAATCGCGAATTATGTAGACAGGCATACTACATACTTGCAGATTATATTGAGGATAAGAATGCCTGGTAGCATGTTGGTTCGGCTCCACTGGACAATACTCAAATATAGTCAGCAGTTAAAATAATGCATCCTTAATTTATATATCCAAAAAGTTTATATAGAAGCACTCTTAAAGATTGTGAGTAAGCATATGTGAGCGCCATGTTCGAGACGACAAAGGAGTAAAATTTTATGATAGGTCCCCTCCTTTGTTCTTTTTTTTTAACAACTTGTCTCTGCATTGTTCTCACATAAGTAACGAATGGAGTTTCTTGCTCGTTCTTCTCCATTCGAATCTACAATTTGGAATGAGCACCTAGCTTCACTGACGAACAGACTGACAGACTACTTTTCTATTTTGACGTTTCAAAAGTACCTATTTATGGTTTAGTTGGAATAAATGATTTTGACTTTGACTTTGACTTCTGAGTCAATATCACATCTTCTGCCAGATCCACTACGGTGCTCCAATGAACCCTCTTCTTGAAACAGCTTTAGATATCCATAAAGTGGCAGTCTTTACCTGTCAGGGACGTGTATTATTTATTATTTTTATGTATCGATAACCATGGATAATAAAATAAATAACGAACGGTCATTGTAAAACAATAAAAAAAAGTCAAAAAAGTCAAAAATCATTTATTTCAATTAGACCACAGTAGGCACTTTTGAACGTCAAGCAAGCAAAAAAGGAAAAAAGTATATTAACAAGAGCTTTAAAATAAAGCGTGTCAGTCTGTCCGTCTGTCCTCTAGTGAAGCTATTTGCTCGTTCCAAAGTGTACATTCCTATGGAGAAGAACGAGCAAGAAACTCCATGGTTACTCTTTTTCAATTAGTTTTACAATACATTTCTTTGTTACATCATTTAGTCGGTTCTGATATGTGAGAACAATGTAACACTAATGTTCAGGCAAAAAGTACGAAAAAGAAGTGAACCTCAAGGACAACATAATTAGACAGCCTGGAGCTGACCAGTCCCAATAGGCGGCGCCCGTTCACGAACATGACACGTACACCAGCACCGCCCAACTCAACCATATTATAGGGAATTGGGCGATCCCGTGCCCGTGCCACCGCCAATGAGACCTCTGAGTGAGCATGACAGCTCCCAGCCGACACAAGTACCTATATTCTACAAGTCTTACTTAATTATAATAGGTTACAGGGCACTCACATTTACAAAAACTTAGAAGATCATCAACAATTAACAACATAGTGTACAAATTAATAATTAAAATCAAAAATTCCTCTAAACATCCTGTGGAGTAGCTAGCCTCCAAGCATTTTTATCTTGTATATAATCATTTAATTTGTAGTATGCTAGTTTACATAAATGTTTCTTTATACATAATTTGAATTTGCTTTCATTTAGATTTTGAATTTCAACTGGGATTTTATTATAACATTTAACATAGAAACCCAGGAATGACTTATGCACTTTTGCCAATCTAAATAAAAGCTCATAACCCATTGAAGCGGTTTATGCTCTGTAATTATTTTAAATTTACGCCCGAATAGATACGGCCGAAAGTATTCCGTGGCCCAAACTATGGCTAACAGCTCTTTCTCTATTGTGCTGTAATTTATTTCACTTGAATTTAGTGTCCTTGAAGCGTAAGCGTATGTATTGGCTTATCCATTCCTATTGGTTCTTGAGAGAGTATCGCTCCTATTGCTTATTTTGATGCATCCGTTGTAAGTAGAAAATCCTTAGAGAAATCAGGGTATTGTAATATTGGATTGTAAGCAAGGTCTTACATTTTTCAAAGCAATTAAGGTAATTAATATCATTGCAATTTATTCTTGAACCTTTCTTAAGGCACTGTGTCATGGGTTTAGTAATTTTAGCAAAATCGGGAATGATTTTACGATAGTAACCTAGTAGTCCCAAAATCTCTCAATCTCTGTAGTAGGGAGAGTTTTTAAGTCCCATCGGCATTCTCAAAAATTCGAAATGACCGTGTTCAACGTTAAATGCGGTTTTTGGAATGTCGTCTGGGTTAATTTCGACTTGATAAAATCCACTCGCTAAATCGAGGGTAGAAAAGTAATGACAGTTTCCTAATTTGTCTAATACATCTGCTATGTTTGGTATGGGATATTTATCGTCTATAGTTTTCTCATTCAATTTCCTAAAGTCAACTACAATACGCCATTTAACTTTGCCGGACGCGTCTGCTTTCTTAGGAACTACCCAGATGGGTGAGCTCCACGCGGATTCCAAAGGGCGGATGATACCCTGTTCTAACATCTTTGCAATTTGACTACGGACTTCTTCGCGATGTATGAATGGATATCGGTAGGTCTTAGTGTAAACCGGCACTTCGTCTGTAGTGCGTATATGGTGTTTTATTTTATTGGTAAATGTCAGTGGTTCGCCATCTACATATATATAAAATACATCTGCATACTGTGAAACTAACGATTTTAAATTAGCACGTTCCTCTTCGTTAAGATGATCGGTGCGTAACCGAGATAAAACTTCCTGCGCACGTGATTGAAATGGTATATCAGTACTTTCGATATTAAATAACTCTGCTTTAACTGGGTGATCCATAGAAAAGATTAAATCATTAGATGTTGGGTTAAATATTTCTATATAACCACGATTATTTTGTACATTAGTAATACACTCATGTACACAACAATTAGAAATAGTTTGCTCAGGAATAAATGCGTCACCTTCTCGAATATTAACCGGAACTCTGACTAACTTTGACGTGTTCGCTGGAATTATTTCTTCATATAAGTTACAATTGCGGGAGTTACACATTACTATGGGATTGACCGCACGGCTTGTTAATAATTTATTATTTTTAAGATCGATATTCGACTCCCATTTATTTAAAAGATCTAATCCTATCAGATCATCGAAATAGTCATGAAATTTATATATATAAAACGTTAATTAGTATTATCATTGAATTCTTGAAAGCAAGGTAAGTTAATAGAATAATCAATTGAGCCTGGGCTGATGCGGTGGCGGCACGGGATGTAAATACCAGCGCGCTAAAAAAGGAGTATAATTTTGCCTCCAGGTCCTTCAAAAAAGTCATAGCGGGGGCCAAGTCAAAACATATCGGTAGAATTGGGGAGAGTCTTGAGCGCCTTCCGTCAGGAACTCGTGCGTTCTGGTCTCTCGCCAAAGCTATCGAAGGCAATTTCTGCAGACCATCATTCCCACCTCTGCACATGGGGGGAGAATCGTTGGCACACGACGCAAAGGAAAAAGCTCAGCTTTTAGGTAAATTCTTTGCGTCAAATTCGACATTGGACGACGGGGGACATGAGCCGCCGGTTCTGCCGTGGCGCGGGTGTAATATGCCGGATATTCGGTTTTCACCAGCGCTCGGTACGATTGGCGCTCATGTCTCTTGACGTCCATAAGTCAAGTGGGCCTGACGGAATCCCACCCATTGTGTTAAGGATGTGCGCTCCAGAGTTGGCACCAGTCTTAACACGTCTTTTTCGGCTCTCATACTCTTCAGGCGTAGTCCCGAAGGTATGGAAGACAGCTCTGGTCCACCCGATCCCTAAAAAAGGTGATCGCGCAAACCCGTCTAATTACAGACCGATAGCCATAACTTCCCTCTTCTCGAAAATAATGGAGTCCTCCATTAACTGCCAGCTCCTTCGGTACTTGGAGGATCATCAGCTTCTTAGTGACCGACAGTACGGTTTTCGTAAGGGTCGGTCCGCTGGTGATCTTCTAGTTTATCTGACACACCGTTGGGCACAGGCGATCGAGTCCAGGGGGGAGGCTATGGCAGTCGGTTTGGATGTAGCGAAGGCCTTTGATCGGGTTTGGCATAAAGGGCTTCTTGCGAAACTACCTTCCTATGGGCTTCCCGAGAAACTGTGTGAATGGGTTTCCAGCTTCCTTGCAGACAGGAGCATAAAGGTCGCGGTCGACGGTGAGTGCTCTGACTGCTTGCCTGTTAACGCTGGTGTCCCTCAAGGCTGCGTACTATCGCCCACTCTGTTCCTCCTCCATATCAATGATATGTTGCAAATTAGTGGCATTCATTGTTATGCGGATGACAGCACGGGTGATGTCTTTTACGCCGGCCGTAATAACATTTCTCGGGAAAATGTCATCGAGAGTCGAAACAGGCTTGTGTCTGAAATCGAGACTTCTTTAGAGAGAATCTCAGATTGGGGTAGACTTAACTTGGTCCAATTTAACCCCGCAAAGACACAGGTCTGCGTGTTTACAGCTAAAAAATTGCCGTTGGTCGTATCCCCTCAATTTCAGAGCACCCCCCTCACAGCCTCGGCCGGTATTGGGATACTTGGCGTCGACATATCGAGCGAAGTCCAGTTTCGCGGTCATCTAGAGGGTAAGGCCAAGTTAGCCTCGAAGAAGCTTGGTGTGCTCAATAGATCGAGGCATTATTTCACCCCGGAGCATCGCCTGCTACTTTACAAGGCGCAAGTTCGGCCCCATATGGAATACTGTTCTCATCTTTGGGCGGGGGCACCCCAGTACCAGCTTCTCCCTCTAGACCGCATTCAACGACGAGCTGTCCGAATTGTCGACTGCCCTGTTGTCTCGGACCGGCTGGACTCTTTGGCACTGCGTAGGGATGTAGCCTCGCTATGTATTCTCTATCGCATCTATCACGGGGAGTGTTCTGAGGAATTGTTTGGTTTGATTCCCGCCGCATCTTTTCGCCATCGTTCCACGCGAAAAGTTTTTCATCCCCATCACATAGATGGTTGGCAGTCAACAACTGTGCGTTTCACCCAAAACTTTCTGCCCCGCACAGCAAAACTTTGGAATGATCTTCCGGCGGCGGTATTTCCGAACCGATACGACCTTCAAACCTTCAAGAAACGAGCATATTCCTTCTTAAAAGGCCGGCAACGCACCTGTGACTCCTCTGGTGTTGCGGATGTGGGCGGCGCCGATCGCTTTCCATCAGGTGATCCGTCTGCTCGTTTGCCACCTATTCCATAAAAAAAAAAAAAAACAAAATCATTACGGATAGTCGCATGCACATTTGTTACTTCGAAGGGGTCGTAATTCCAGGGTAAGTATGAATAATATTTCTTTACAGTTTCCGGGCTGATGAAAGATTGATTTGCCCCGGTGTCAATAAGCAATTTCAACGGTGTATTTTAACTCGTTTATGCTCGGACGTTCCTGAAAATTTTCCTCGTTAGGGGCTGCGGTATTAGCTGGCATTTCTTCCGAGGCCGCGCAATGCATATCAGAATAAGATGGTTGTTGAGGCATGGACATTTATTATAATAAGTACAATCAGGCTGTTCGTAATAGTCATATTGATATTCCTCATAACCATTATCATAGTACGGCTCGTTATAAGGATATTCGTAACATTTGTTGAAGTTAATTTCTTTATTTTTAAAATAGTTTATTCGAAGGTGGTGGATTACCACTCTTATTCCAATCATGACCGCGCATTGGCATAGGTTTCGGAACATAATGGGATACACCACTCTCAGGCTTTAGAGTATTATTTGCATTTGGCACTTTAGGCTGGAAATTAGGCTGAGTTCTGAAAGCGTTATGTTGTGACTTATAATTAGAAGGTCGTGCACCAAACATCTGTTGTGTGCGCGAAGGGCCTTGAAATTGCGATGATTGGTTAAAGTCTGGTCTCCACATATTCTGAGGACGTTGGGGAGGCATAGCTATATTTGGTCGTGAAGGACCTGGCATATTAAAATTAAATGGTTTCTGCATAGGCGTAGAAATAGGCATATGCATAGACGGCATGACATGATTGAATGGCTGAGATTGAGATTTCTTTACTGGTAATTGTTCATTACGCTGCTGTAAATATAAAGTATTCATCTCTTCATGAACAAATTCTAAAGCCTTTTCAATCGTGTCCGGTCGCATACATCTGATGCGCGATCCTAAGGGGTCACGGAGACCTCTTAGGTAAGACTGCAACGTTAACTTTTTATAAAGTGAACGCTTTGAATCTATAGTGCTCTGAAGGGTTTCGTGCAAGCTTAATGTACGTCATAATCGTTGCGAAGAGACTCTGACATTTTTCGTAATATTCCTGGGGTGTGGATGCACCCTGGGTCAGTAAAGCCATGTCATTATAGAGCAAGGTCTCATCACGCTGATCAGAAAAATTGTTAGCTAATGAGCTACGAATGCCTACTCAAGTTTCTGGAACACCGTTAGTGTTTATTAATCTAGCAGCAGGGCCAGTGACCTTATTAAGGATACCATTTAGGAGCACTAAGTTTGTTAATTCGCGTCCTGGATCCTGTGTAACATATTTCTGTACTAGCTGGTCACATAGCTTAATAAATCTAGTTAGAACATTAGTGTTCCCGTCAAATTCGGGGACAATACGCAAAGCCTTATATATTTCATCAATTGACGCCATTTCCGTTAACGGCACAGGTTTATTATTAATATCACTAACACTATTATCAGCGGTTTGTCTTAATAAATCTATATAATCCGATCTTGAAGATCTATGATATGGAGAGCCATGCTTCGGCACGAATGAGTCGGCTCGACCGGAGTGATACCACGGCCTCACAGAAAACCGGCGTGAAACAACCACAGCGTTGTGTTTCGCCGTGTGAGTGTGGTTACCGGAGGCCCAATCCTTCCCCTCCCTCAATCCCTAAATCTCCAAATCCCTTATCCCTAAAAGGTCGGCAACGTACTCATAACTCCTCCGTTGCGGGTGTCCATGGGCGGCGCTGATTGCTTACCATCAGGTAATCCGTCTGCTCGTTTGCCGACCTATTACATAAAAAAAAATCTATCTAACCTAGGGGTCCGCAATTGCCTGGGATGGAAAATCTTGGAGGATTAAAATAACACGGTAAGGATAAAAGGAAGCAACTCAAGAACTATTCTAGAGTACTTGCATGCGCATAATTATTGGCTTCTCTGCGGTATCTACGTCTGGATACACCTCCTGGCTGCAGGTCTTGTAGATCCGGATACTCGTACGGTGCTTGATAGCCACCCGGGTAGCTCACGATCGCGAATCGCGGGTAATAGTAGCGATCCTATCAATTTAATCTCGCGAACCGGCCCGCGAGTATCCTACCGACGGCGCCAAATAAGATATCTGGAGGCGGAGGATGCAAAAAAAACCAATTTACTTAGAACAATTTATTATAAAGAAATTACAATAGTATAATAAGTAGGTGATAATTGGACGATTTTAGTACCAAGAATGAGCTATATTATTACAAGGTTCATCATTACCGACAGTTGCATTATTGCGAAATAATATATGACAAACAACTATTGCGAAATAAGTAGCACGAAGTAAAATTGTAAGTGCTGAGTCGGCCTCGTGCCGACCATAGTTACGAATCGCAGTACCTAATGGTGTCAGCTAACGTCAGCAATACATATGTTGTACCACGGCGTAACACGCGTAGTACACACCATTCCACACTATTTTGAGAATTCAGAATACCTTGCATTTGTTTTTTTTTTTTTGGGTACTTCAATAGTTGACATATTTCCTGCGTCCGCATTCTGCTTCATCCGCTTTTTAGTGCTTTAATGAAACGTACACACACTTTAATGAAACGTATTTTTTTTTTAAGTTGAAAATTGTCATAATGCCTAAAAGACGGGGCGATGATTGTGATCGTATAAAACAAAAGATTAGAAGATTAGAAAGAAAATTAAAACAAAAACGACAGCGATCGCGTGATCGATATTTGTCAGATGACTCAGAATTATCATCAATAGCAAGTTTATGCCGCTGGACACCATCAAAATATCAAGGTATGTACCTTACATAAGTTGTCTTCGAATTGATAATGACCTTCCTATGAAAATTTTGTATGTCGATGTACCCGCTACTTATCTATTAAGTACCATTTTGTGCGTCACTTTGTATTTTATTCATTCAAAGTGAGTCAATCTGCAAAAAATATTGTGTTACGGACAGTACATTGGGACTGTTTAATCACAAACATAGAATCGTATAATATATAACTATTAAAATATATAAAAGGAGTTTGCGGACAGTACATGCTTGCATTGGGACTGTTTCTTACTCATATTTCGATTCTATCACATTAGTTCAGTACCAAATGCAATATGCACATAATTATGTTTATGCGTTAGCGTAAAATAATCATGCAGTCACTTCTCGACACACCGAACAGTACAATGGGACTGTTTCATAGTGCTCGATGAATAGTTTTTGGGCAGTACGTGTTATCATAACTGGGGACTGTCACTTACTTTATAATATTGACTTGCGGATTACATGGCATTTTACGTATTCTTTCCAGACATAGAATACCGGTCGGATAATAATGAAGACGTCATCTCAGACGTAGATCAACGTTCTCCCGATCCAAACGTGACATTAACACCACTCGAAGTAGATCTGGAATCAGATCCAATCCCAAGCACATCTCGAGATGTAAACTCATCCGAATTACAGTCTGTCGTGATAACACCGTCAAACCCTGAGGATTCTTCAAATCCATTTGTTCCGCAACCAACACCCCTTGCAGATCCAATCATAGCTGTAACTGAGGGTCTTGATAGTGACCTGTTGGACATATTAGGTGTGGATCCCTCAGCAAGCAAAAAATATGGAATGGATATAAATAATGAATTAGCAGTAAGGATCCAACACTGGACCACGATAGGGATTACGAAGGAACAACGTAATGAACTTAAAGACAAATATTTTACGCCTGAAAATGCCAAGCTAATTGATCCACCAGAACTTAATGCTGAAATAAAGGCCGCTGTTTCAGAAATTATTATTAAACGAGACAAAGCTATTGAAAACAAGCAAAAAATGCTTACTTTAGCCATTTCATCTCTAGGCGAGGGCATAACTCTTCTACTATCTGCTAAGGAGAAAAATACTGCTTTGCTCAAACTGTTGATGGATACCATGCGTATCATCTGTGATTGCCAATACGCCGACACGGTTACACGTAGAAACTTCCTTTTGAATGCTGTCAAGAAGGAAGTAAGGGAGCAGCTACAAATTCAAAAATTGATGCTCTTCTTTTCGGGGAGAATTTGGCGGAAACTATAAAAACCACGAAATCTATCAATAAGTCTGGTACTGACCTCAAATTACCTACACATAAACCTCCAACTAAAAAGTTGCTAACTATACCTTCAAGAAATTTAAACTGGCAGAATCCGGATCCGGGTCGCAGGCCACCGGGTCCACCAAGGATGAAGGAGCCTGCAACGACCTCGACGCACAAGCGGCGAGCCAGCTCGTCGAAGCAGTCTCAGCATCCGCCTCAGAGACAGCACTACAAACGTCGCTAGCCAAGGTACAGCCTGCGGGGCGATTGTCGTTGTTTTATAAAAAATGGTCAATGATTACTCATGACCCTATGATCCTGTCATATACAGGGTGTAAAAAGATACTTAACGAAGCCGTTAACTACGCATACTGCAGTTCTAACTAAGTAGCTTTACGCTAAAATTTTCACTGGGAAACGACTTTTATTTTTAGGTATCAAAAAAAAAAAAAATTTATTGCGCGCAATGTAAAGCAAACGGGCTTCGTTTCATTGTGTGCGTAGGTTCACAGCTTAGCATTAAAACGCTGTGATAAGTACGTAGGCCGACGTTTTACTTCGCAACAACAAAACAATTCTGTAAAATAAAAATCCTACTGAGATGCACGATGTTTTTTTGTGCGGGTCTGCATTTATTTATTACGTACATTACTGTTCGTAACTGCAAATGCGTAATTTATTTAGAAAAATCGAAAATTCAGGTAATGTTTGTTTGGAAAAAAGTTTTGTAATAATACATAGAATTCGATTGCGCAAAAAAAAAAACAAAAATAAAAATGCATCTTTGACCTTCAATATCTCGAGAACCCGTGGAGTCCCAGCTATGGTCTTAAAGAAAAAAAAAATGATCCAAATAATGGGTAGAATACGTGGCTTTCGGCTTCGTTAAGTGTCTTTTTACACCCTGTATAAAGGGTTACAAAATTCCATTTTCTCGGTTACCTTTTCAAACGGTACCTCCTAAAGTTCCAAAATACTCTGAATCAGAAAAAGCCCACCTTATTGAAGCCATTGATAATTTGTTATCATTTGGGAGCTATTTCCAAATGTAAAACTAGATCAGATCAATATCTGTCAAACATTTTTTTAATACCAAAAGCAAACGGAAAAATGCGTTTTATCTTAAACTTAAAATCTCTAAATCAATTTATTAATACAAGTCACTTTAAACTTGAAGACAGTATTAAAACTAATATCACGCAACAGTTATTTATGCACTATTGATTTAAAAGACGCATATTACTTAATTAAGATAGATAAGGATTATCGAAAGTACCTCAGGTTCCAGTTTGAGAAATCTATTTATGAATTTAATATCTTACCTTTTGGTCTGAACACTGCCCCCTTTGTATTTACAAAAGTAATGAACCCGGCTTAGGCGACTGAGAACACGTGGATACTTATCTACACTATATTTAGATGACATCTGCCTTATTGGTCATGAACATGAAACTTGTTCTGAAAACCTACAGGAAACAAGACGTCTTCTAATAAGCCTGGGGTTTATTATAAATAAAGAAAAAAGTAATTTTTCCCCTAGCCATAGTTGTATGTATTTGGGATATATTTTAGATACAAAGAGGTTTGAGGTTAAATTACCAAAAGAAAAAATAAAAAAAATAAAACTAGAAATAAAAAGGATGTCACTTTTAAAACAATGTAAAATCAGAACGTTCGCTAGTTTTGTTGGTCTTTTGGTGTCTGCTTGTCCAGCTGTGGAGTATGGTTGGCAGCTGTGGAGTACTAAACTTTTTGAAAGATGTAAATACCTTAGTTTAAAAAAGACAAATAATAATTATGAAGCAGTTATGACTATACCAAAAACATTAAAATCAGACTTTGAATGGTGGAAAAATGCCATAGATCATTCCTCTTGTAAAATTAAAATAGATAATTATGACCTTGTAATTTTTTTTGATGCCTCAACTACTGGGTGGGGAGTGGCGTGTGGTGATCAAAGAGCTAGTGGTCTGTGGAAAGACGATGAAGTCAAACAACATATTAATTATCTAGAAATAATGGCTGCTTATATTGGCCTCAAAATATTCGCGAAAGATATGTTTAACTCACAAATTCTTCTTCGCATAGATAATACGACCGCTTGTTAAATATGTCTACTAACAAATGTGTCGTCCTTTCAGATACTAACAACTACCACGAATTTTAGTTCGACGGTCAATCAATCTGCCGTCACCACGTGACACTGGCAGTATAGTCGACAACATCGAATTGGAGACTCAGTTGCCATAAAATCAAAAAAAAAAAAAAAAAAATACGACCGCTATTTCCTACATTAACAGGATGGGTGGTATTCGGTTCCCCCATTTAACTCACGTCACAAAACAACTCTGGCAATGGTGCGAATACAAAAATCTATATATTTTTGCATCATATATTCGTTCTTCAGAGAACTTTGAAGCAGACCAGGAATCGAGACGTTCGCACCCAGATATTGAATGGCAACTAGCTGCTGCTATACTTATCATAAAATTGAAGCAACATTTTGTTCACCAGACATTGATTTATTCTATTATGCCAGTCGATTAAATAATAAATGCAAAGATATGTCTCCTGGCATAGGGATCCAGATGCGTACGCTGTTAATTCTTTTACAATTTCATGGTCTAAATTTTATTTTTATGCGTTTCCTCCCTTCACAATGATATTAAAATCACTTTGTAAGATTCTATTGGATCGCGCTGAAGGTATTATGGTAGTTGCACATTGGCCAACCCAACCGTGGTATCCATTGTTCAAAAGCCAATGAAAATTTAATATTATCATCTAATTGCAGTCGCCGCCACATACGCAACAACATTACCCTGGTGGCAGGGATCTTATCCGCGAGGCGATGATAAGAAGAGGTATCCCACCTACAGCTATGGACATAGTACTTTCTTTCTGTTAATTCTTATAAGCAATATGAAGGGTGCTATAAAAAGTGGTTCATTTATTGTAATGAGAATAAACTGAACATGTACGAAGTTACAATTCCAAATATTATAGACTTTTTAACGATTGCGTATAATGATAGTGCTCAATACGGAACTCTTAATTTGTACCGGTCGGCTTTGAGTTTGGCAAAGAAAACATTTCTAGAAATGAAGATATTAAAAGATTTTTTAAAGGAATTTTTCGATCTCGACCTCCATTGCCCAAGTATAAAGAAACCTGGGACACATCTCTGGTATTAAATTATCTAGAAAAATGGGACCCTTATACAACACTATCTCTTAAAAAACTTTCAAAGAAATTGGCTACTCTGCTTGCTCTCGTTACTGCTCACAGGATGCAAACACTATCAAAAATTAGAATTAGTAATATTAAAAAAAATCCCAAACACATTAAAATAAAAATTTCGGACCTAATAAAAACATCTAGAATAGGAACACTCCAACCATTGTTGGTTATTAATTTTTTCGATCAAAAACCTGGGATTTGCCCAGGTACAGCTATTTTATCGTACCTTGAAATGACTGAAGGACTACGTAATAATACGGACCATTTATTCATCAGTTACAATAAGCCTCATAAGTCGGTTGGTGCACAAACGTTATCTAGATGGGTAAAACATACGCTGAGTTTAAGCAGTATTGATACTTCCACGTTCACTGCGCATAGCACGCGCCATGCTCCCACGTCTGCTGCACACAAGTTGGGAGTTAATATTGAACAAATCAGAAAATCTACTGGTTGGAGCTCCAGCTCTCAAACATTTGAGAGGTTGCTCCAGTAGCTGTATCCAGCTCTCAAATGTTTGAGAGCTGGATACAGCTACTGGAGCAACCTACATAAATTATGTAGGTTGTCAAAAACCTACTTCAGGCTCTGGTCTCTCACAATGTTAGTCTTATAGGTAGTTTACATTAATGTTATTCGCCCATAAGGACTATTGTGAAGAGAAAATAAATAAAATTATTATTATTATTATTATTTGCCAAATTCTATAATAGACCTTATTAATAATGTTGCCAATGATTGTTTTGCTTTGACCATTTTGAATGATTCAATTAAGAAGTAATGTTCTGTTATAAACAGTGTTATATTAACCGATTCCGTGCGGATGATGCCGCACAGGCACCATGTAAATATATTGCGTATGGCGTATGATGCCCGAGAGGATACAAAACTAAAACATAAAAAACTCGGCTAAAACGATATTTGTAAAAAGTCCCGTAAATAAATGTGTCTTTATTTGTCACCCATATCATGCCCACAGTGTTCGTTTCAAGTATTTTCGTAAATTAGCAGACTTCAGGAGTTGAAAACCTAGTGGTTGACTCCCATTTTATTATTGATTATAATTTTTTTCTAACAGCCAACTTTCTGGAATGTCTGTTCTTTGACTGTCCATACTCGATACGAATTCGACACCAATGCTAACGTGTGAATGAGACACACGATCGCAGACCGAAAATGGAGAATGTTACTGGGTATGCGAAATTGATTGTACCTTTGTCGCAGTAAATTCTATGTGAATATAAAATAATACACTATTTTTTGTTTCATGCCAATATATCAACTATTTTAAATTTTATAGACATTTAAAAATCCCGTTAACTTACAATGGAAGTGTTAGTGTCACGTCACAGGTCATACACCTAGTCCTACCGTCGGCGCGTAATTTTTCCGATGCTTTGGTGGTAGTGCTTTTAAATTTTGGCACATCACATGATTTTCTTGTATTTTAATTTAACATTTCGAAAAATATTTGCGTTATTTCGTACTAAACCGTACTGGAGCGCGCGACGTATGTATGACTTGTGACGTCACCGTACCGAGCGTCGGCTAGCCCTTTAAAATTCAATATCTCGGGAGCTAAAGTGACATATCGAAATAATTATTACACACACTTTTTTATTTCTTATAGACTATAGAAAACGTAAAAAATCGAAACTAGTAAACATTCTTCATTGACGAATATGCACAAAGTTATACAATGTCAAAAAATGCGTTTCCGAGGATGTTGTTTAGTCGATTTTTTTTTCAAATCGATTAAAGTGAACTATAATCACCTCATTATCCGTTTAACTTAAAAACTTTTTTTACCTATTTTTATTTTCTAGTTTTTAGTTTTTATTTCGCATTCTGTTTAATTCATTTAGTGCTTCATTAGTGCAAGGTTTTGTGACTGTTTCTAGCCGACCCTAGGCTAAATAAATTTTCGTTTTTCCTAAATCAAGGAAGGGATGGTATACGGCTTACCCTTTCTAGGGAAATGGGCAAGGGACTGAGCTCCGCCATCCGCCCAGTCCTGTAGAGCTCGTCCTGTTGCTGGTCACTCTCCCACCGTTTACAGGATTATGAATTCCCAATAAATAACATAATTTATTTTATTGATTTACTTATGTTATTTATGCTTTATATTTATAATATTTCAAAAGCAAGTACAAAGGGAATTAGAGAATTCATTAGGGAAAGGATGTCTTATTATAATGATTGTACATTTACTAATAGAATAAGAGGGCAACAAAAGGTAAGGGTGTAAACTACATGGAAGATTACTTTACAGATGGACTTGTGTACGCCGAAGTGGCCATTCAGATCTACACATCATTACACCTCCTTAATCGAACCCCGTTTCGACAGTGCATGTTTCGTCAAATATATTTTTTTTAGATTAGAGATTGCCACCACAGCTTTGTTTGGATTTGACGAGACACACATGTGTTTTGAATCTAGTGAGAGCTATCAAATGTATGGAGAGCCTCCGAGATACTTGGTGAAGCCTACCCCCGCTCCCTGGAGATGCGCGTACAACAAGTACAGTGCAAAGCACTGTTCCGGGATACAAATAGGATGGGATTAGACCCTAACCTACAATTAAGACTACATTCACATACCCGTTCGCTGCACTCACACTGCTCTCCTTCCACACTTCACACTGAATTTACTTTGTAATACTGAATTCTAAGAATCAGCTCTAGCTTATCCGAGACAACCTATCGTCTCCGCAGTTCAAGAGTAAGAAACCTATCGCCTTCATCACATCTCTAACATCTCCTCGCCAGAGCCCTTTTCCCAGGCCCTTGCATTTAGGGTTTTATGACACTTTTTGTGCAATGTCTTAATTGTTTCTCTGAACCTTTCACGGGTCAGTGTTATTGCAACCAGATGTGACGTTTCGTATTGTATTGGGCGCCCAGCGGTGCCACTTAGTCTTAAGATCCTTTAACAAGTTGCAACTTGATTGCCTGTCAGTAATTATCCGTAGTGCGGATCCCATAAAGTATAAGATGAATGGCCTAACATGTGGCTCATTGGAAAGTTGATACCTTGAAATATTGGGATACTTATTGTTTATATTTTTAGGGGTACCTGACGGACAGTCACAGTTTCTTGCCCGTTAATTTATTGCAGTCCAACTCCTCTATACGTAGTCCCTGCAAAGATCTTTCTCCACTAAGAGCCACCTAATTGTTCCCGTCGTTTCTGTTGTCGACTATTTATATCACCTTCACTTTCTTTAGCTCGTTTTGCTTTATACTTTTCTTTCGCATTTTGAAGCCTTTGTTTACGTTGTGTTGCAGTTTCTGTTTTATTTGTTTTTTTTATTGATTATAGGTTTGCGCTTGACCGCTATCTCACCTGGTGGAAAGCGACGATGCGGTCGACGATGGAGCGCGCTTACCTAAAGTAACCTATTCACTCTTGAATTTAAGATACCCGGATTGTAGCTATCGGGAAACACCGACTCCGGCAAGGAATTCAACTCCTTGGCTGTACGCATAATGAATGTGCTCCCAAAACGTTTTATACGTATATGTTGGACATCCACCATGTACCGGTGGCGCAATGCCGTACGTCTGGTGGTCCGATGATAGAACGGGCTAGGCGGAATTAAATTATGTAATTCCGACGTACACTCCCCGAAATGCAACCGGTAGAAAACCGAAAGGCTAGCAACTTGGCGTCGATGCTCAAGACTTTGAATTCTCGACTCGACAAGTGCATCATCGCCAATGATCCTCTTGGCTCGCCCCTCAATAGACTCAAGTGCATAATGTTGGTATCGGGCAGATAAGTCCCAAAGATGAGAGCAGTACTCCATAACCGATCAAACTTGTGCCAGATATGCGTCTTTTTATGCTGTTATCTTACGCGCCTGCTAGGTCGATGTAATTTATTGCAGATGTGAATGAGATAGCTTCCAGGCAGGCTTCCGGCTAAGGGTATTGGCGACGATATTTTCGTTCGTGGTATAAAACAAAGTAGCTTTCTCCTTCGCTATATCCCTATGTAGGTATCTCTAAAATACGTGATTTTTTAATAGTTTTTGTAATAGAGTGATTGAAGAGGAAGGTTTATGTGTTGGTATAGTCAAAGTCAAAGTCAAAAATCGTTTATTCCAATTAGACCTTTACAGGCACTTTTGAACGTCAAAACAAAATTTTGAAGATATCGTGTCAGTCTGTCGGTCAGTCCTCTTAGTGAAGCTATTTGCTCGTTCCAAAGTGTAGATTCCGATGGAGAAGAACGAGCAAGAAACTCCATGGTTACTCTTTTTAAATCAGTTTCACACACATATTCCTTTTACAAACAGTTGGTTTAATTATGTGAAAACAGTGTAACACTAATATTTATTCAAATATAAAAATAAAGTATCCTTAAGGACAATATACAGTCTGGAGCTGACCAGTCCCAACTGACGGCGCCCGTTCACGAACATGACACGTACACCAGCATCGCCTAACTCAACCATATTATAGGGAATTAACCGATCCAGCGCCCATGCCACCGCCAGTATGACCTTTCAGTGAGCATGACAACTCCAAGCTGTTATAAGGACCGACATTCTGCTAGTATAAACAATTGTAATAGGTTACAGGGCACTCACATTTACAAATTTATCGACTTAAAGTTATACAATATAATGCAATTTCACTAAAATGAAGAAGTCCCGTTCAAGCAAAATCCACTGAAATGTTATTTATTTTGGTGTAGGTTTGCTATCCTGTGGAGCAGGACCAGCATGTCTCCAAGCATCTTTATCTATAATGTAATTATTCAATGTGTAGTATGCTTTTCTACATAAAGTTTTCTTTACACATAATTTAAAATTTCTTTCATTTAATTGTTGTATTTCGCCTGGGATTTTGTTATAACATTTAACACAGAATCCCATGAACGACTTGTGTACCTTTGCCAATCTAAATAATGGCTGAAATAACCTATCTCTATGTCTAGTTTGATAATTATGTCTATCTGACACCTTATCGAATATTTTTAAGTTTTTCCTAACAGAATATTGATCTCTCTAAACTTTTCTCTAAGAGACTCACGACGCTTTAGGTTGTAAATAGCTCTGATGGCACGCTTTTGCAAAACAAAGATAGACTCAATGTCAGCAGCCTGTCCCCACAACAAGATGCCATACGACATAATGCTATGAAAGTAGCTGAAGTACACCAGTCTTGCAGTGTCCACATCTGTCGGATCTTCTAGACAGCAAATGCTGCAGAGCTCAACCGTCCTGCCAGAGATGTGATATGGGGCCCCCATTGTAGTTTGTCATCTATAGTTATACCCAGAAACGAAGTTTGTTTTACAAATTCCAATTTCTTACCGTTTAATAATATGTCACATTCGTTACTTTTAACATTTGGCAAACTGAATCGCATACACTTTGTCTTTTTGTCGTTTAGGACTAAATTATTAACTGTAAACCAATTCTGAACCTTCGTAATAGCATTATTTACGTCGTCATAATAATCTGTCCGTCTATTTATTTTAAAAATCAACGATGTGTCATCAGCAAATAATACCATCCCCGTTCACGTTGAAATAAATGAGGTAAATCATTTATGTACACTAAAAACAGGAAAGGACCTAAAATCGAGCCCTGTGGTACGCCCATAGGTATGCTAGCACCCTGGGAGTTCACTTTATTTACTTGTACTTTGAACTGCCTATCCTGCAGGTATGATTTTAATAAATTGAGAGATACCCCTCTAAAGCCGTAGTGTTCCAACTTCAGCAACAGTGTCGCGTGTTCAACGCAATCAAAAGCTTTAGACAGGTCACAAAAAATCCCAACAGCGTCGTTTGACTTTTCCCATGAGGCAAAAACATGCTTAATTAGAGTTACACCGGCGTCAGTTGTGCATCGACCCTTGGTAAACCCATATTGTTGGTCATGAAAGATGGAATTTATGTTAAAATGTCGTAGCATCTGAGAAAGCATTAGCTTTTCAAACACCTTACTAAGCACTGGTAAAATTGATACCGGCCTATAATTATTGGGATCATTGTCATCGCCAGATTTAAAGAACGGAACTACCTTGCTAAGTTTCATCGAATTTGGAAAAACTCCCTGATCTACACTTCTATTAAAAATTAAAGATAAATAAGGCGCTATAGCTTCTATAAAAGACCTACACACCGCAACAGACATTCCCCATAGATCCTCTGTAGACTTAACTTTTATGTCTTTAAACGCCTTTATTACTGATTGCGGGTTCGTGTACTGAAATCGGAAGCCAGAACGGCATTCTTTAACATTTCTTTTAAGAAGACTAATAGAAAGTGACGGAGATGATTATAAGTCGCTCGTAGTTTTAATGGGGATATTCTTGAAAAAAATATATATAATAATAACACTCGCTAGAAAATAATAAATTGTTTCTGTGTTCGACTAGGTTTTTTTTTTTTTTAATGTAATAGGTCGGCAAACGAGCAGACGGATTACCTGATGGTAAGCAATCAGCGCCGCCCATGGACACCCGCAACGGAGGAGTTACAAGTGCGTTGCCGACCTTTTAGGGATTAGGGATTTGGAGATTAAGGGATTGAGGAGGGATTGAGGGAGGGGAAGGATTGGGCCTCCGGTAACCTCACTCACACGGCGAAACACAACGCTGTGGTTGTTTCACGCCGGTTTTCTGTGAGGCCGTGGTATCACTCCGGTCGAGCCGACCCATTCGTGCCGAAGCATGGCTCTCCCACACTTAAACATCATACATGGTAGTAGTACTTTTACGTCATATATGGTAGTAGTAGCTTGTGATCGGTAAATAAAATATAATGAGATCCCGTTCTTCATATATTTTTCGTTGTTGTTTTATTGCCTTATAGATAGATCGCAAGTAGCTCTCGGTTGAATATAAAGCAGGTACATACTTAGCTACACGTACATATTTTACACAGCTACATATTTTCGCCTCACAAAAAAACACTAGTTGTTTCACGCCGGTTTTTTGTTTCAGCTGTGGTACCAATCCGGTCGAGCCGAACCATTCATACCATGATAAAGAATTTGGATGTTTGGGTGACAATCAATCTTACATTACCGGAATATAAGAATGAGCGGAGGGCGCTGTTGTGCCACTGTTAACATCGAGTCCGCATTTAAATTTATAATAAAAATATTTAAAGTGCAAAGTAGCAGTGCAACAGTGAAAAATCGTGCAAATAAACTCACAGTGACTCAGTTCAAATAAAAACTGCAGTGAAATAGTGTGGAAATAACAATACATTCGATAAACAAGACCCAACAACAATCAGCGACACAAATGAAACAAAACGCGGTAAACATTGCCATACCGTTAAAAAACAAATACGAAACTAAAGACCAAACTAATTACACATTATAAAGCGGGAAAATCAAAATAAAATAGATTTCAACAAAAACTATTTTTGTTTTATAACCTAAAAAGTGCCGGTCACAACCATAGACAATCAGTGCGATTATTATAGACTTGGAGTAGAGGACAAATACCAATCCACTTCTAACTCCATTTGTTCCAAGCAACAACGCCATCTAGCGAAACCTGACCGTACTAACAAAGAGCCAGTCCAATACGTCAAGTGGATAATAGTTTGAGTTGGAATCAATACTCTAACGATGACTATCGCTATCTAGCGAAATTGGTCAATACTTCTTACTTAAGTCACTGGAAGAGCGTGTGAACGAGCTGGAAGAGAAAGAAAGGGAAAGAAATGTGGAATTGGCTGGGTTGGAGAGAAAGGAGAACGAAAATTTGGCGACAATAATAGTCCAAGTTGCTAACAAGCTTCAGATGGATGCTAGTCAAATTGAATACGCAGAGAGGGTAGGCCGTCAAAAACCAGATAACGACAAACCGCTCCCAGTAGTTGTTACGTTAAAAACAAAAGAGGCTCGTGATAAGTGGATTGGAAGTCGCAAAGCATGCTTGACAAATGGCGAAATTTATGGTACAAACAATAGCAAACGTATTTATATCAATGAAAATCTCACTAGGTACAAAAGAAATCTGCTATGGGTGACTAAAAATCAGCTTAAGAAAACCTATAAATACATTTGGGTACAAGATGGAAAAATACTCATAAGAAAGAGTGCCGCACAAAAAAAGATAATGTCAATTAGGAGTGAACGTGATATTGAGCGATTCATGGAAGACAATGTAGATATAAAAACTGGTTAGATATTGTTGTTGGCACCTAAGTACATGCCACACGCACACAGTGCGATGTAAACACAGCGAGGAAATAATAGTTTAAGATAACGGTTGATCGTTTCGATGCAATTACCACATTGGAATGTCAATTCAAATGATCTAAAACAGTGAACACCTGGGCTAAAAATATATCTAACAATAGGAAATATCTACATATAGTACACTTAAACATTCGATCGTTGAGAAAAAACTTTAATGAACTGCTTATTCTTGTAAAAAACAGCTGTGAACAGATAGGAGTGCTAGTGCTAACGGAAGTTAACATTAAGGAGAACGAGTTACCATTATATCAATTGGAGGGGTACAATCTATTTACAAACACGAGGGAAACTACTCGAGGAGGAGGTGTGCTTATTTATGCTAAGGAATGTTTTATTTTCAAGTCGCGGAAAACCCTAACATGTTCACTGGAAGGGCTCCACGGCAAACTCACCGTTGGTAATACGTCTATACATATGATTGCGGTCTACAGACCACCAAAAACAAATAGAATATTATTTGTTGACGAAATCGAGCGGATAATCAAGATGAGCCCAGCGAGCGAGGAAGTTATCATGCTAGGTGACGTCAACATAAACCTTATGGAAATGGGTGAAAATCAACTGGTGTCAAAATATAAGGACTGCCTATGCGGACTAGGCTTGCAGTGCGTAATACCGGATATGGAAGTGACGCGAGAGGCTGTCGTCGCGGATGTAAAGGTAGTGTCGTGTATAGATCATGTTTGGGTGCGAGCAAGGCAGTTGCAAGACTGCCAATCGTTTGTGATTGAGTGCTTCATGTCAGATCATCACATGGTCGGAGTGTCGGTACCGTTACAAGTGACGAAACGCAGCACCGATGGTGTGAACTCGGATACTCGGTATGTGATTAATAATAAGTTAGTTGCTAAGCAGATTGCGGATTTCGATTGGTCTCAGATGTTGTTTTTTGAATGTCCGTTGACTTTGTATTGCAAACTGCAGAATGTTTTTGATAATAAATATAAAAGTAGTAAGACTGTTAAGCCAAAGACTAAAACACGGGTTACACAGCCGTGGATAGGTCGAGATTTAAATGAAATGTTGATGCGTAGGGACAGGTTATTTAGGGACTGGAAAGAGACTCCGAAAAATAATACAAAAAGATTAGAATATACACGATTTAGAAATAAGGTAAAAAAATTAATATATAAAGCAAGAAATAGTTTTCGACAGGAAGAAATTAAGATGTGTAATGGAGACCCAAAAAAAATCTGGGATAAAATTAATAGCTGGACAGGTTGGAAATAAATAAATATTGATTATATTGATTTAAAAGATACTTTGGAAACACAGACACATGACAATATATATGGTAGATTTGCAGATACATTTACCAATGAAATAGTTGCTATTAAACATAATTGTAATATCAATTAGACAGAAGTAAATATGTTACGGAAAGTGATGTAACGTTTCGTTTTAAGCCGGCAACCTCAGACACAGTATGTAAAGTTATCGATCAGCTGAGCAGTGATAAGGCACCAGGTTCGGACGGCATTCGAGTAAGAGAATTAAAAATGATCAAGAATAAAATCTCACCGGTCTTGGCGCACTTTGTTAACCTGTGTTTATCAAAAGGAGAATATCCTAGCCCACTTACAAAAGCTTTAATAAGACCAATCTATAAGCAGGGAGCGCACTCAGATTACCTTAATTATAGGCCGATTGCTATCTTATCAGCTATTAATAAAATTGTGGAAAAATAGTAGTCGGCCAGGTTAGCGTATTTCTAGAGCAAAATAGTGTATTATCAGATGCACAGCATGGATTTAGGCATGGTCGTGGTACTGGTACAGTATTGACACAGTTTTGCGAAGATATACACAGTAGTCTTGATCAGGGTCACCAGGTACTAGCGCTATTCATTGATTATAAAAAAGCGTTTGATACCCTGGACCATGAGGTGCTATTGCGGGCCATGGATGAATGCGGAATTAGGGGTCCCACAAACAGGTGGTTCCGGAGCTACTTAAGTGGCAGAACATTGCAAACCTGCATTTCCGGAATTATGGTAGAGAAGCTGTGGTACAGCTTGGTGTTCCGACCGGTTCAGTCTATGGCCCGGTTGGCTATATCATGCATGTCAACAGCGTCAGTAATGTGGTGAGGAACTGCCGGGTGTATATGTACGCGGACGACATGTGCATTGTGTATTCATCTAAGAATATACAACAGGCTAGGACTGTGATTCAGGCTGATTTTGATAGTATTATCCAGTGGGCACACGATAATGGTATTATACTGAACCTCAATAAGACGAAAGTCATGCATGTGCACTCACCACACAACTTGGTAGCTAAGAATGTCCAGAGCGGGGATATAGGGATCATAGGTCACACTTATGAATGCATGCACGCTAGAAATCTAAATTGTGGCTGTCAAAAGCTTGATTATGTAAATAAGTTCAAGTATTTAGGCTTGTGGATAGACCGCAATATGAATTGGAAAACGCAGGTTGATGCAGTGTGCACCAGGCTTAGGGCAGTACTGAGTAAGTTTTATATCCTGAAGGCACCATTAAGTATAAAAACGCTACGTGTTATTTATTTCGCTCTTGCTGAGTCACTGCTGAGCTATGGACTGAATACATACGGCCGCACATTTAAAACCTACTTAATAGCATCAAAATGCTGCAAATTCGTTTTATGAAATTCCTTGTTAGTCCACAAACAAAACTTGCTTGTAAAGAAAATTACGAAAAACTTTTTGTATTATGTAAAGTGCTTCCTGTGCATGAGAAGGTCAAGTACCTGCTGGTCCTAGATATAGCGACCAATTCAAACAACATGAGCAAAACAAGCACAATACAAGAACCGGCAGAGAGCTTAAAATCGTGCGACCTGTTATAACCCTTATTACAAGGCAATAGAGCCTATGTCAGCTTTTATCATAATACAACGTAGTTTTCCATTGCATATTGCAAGTTTTACGCTGAGTATGCATTTTTACAATTGCAGTATATTGAAATCCATAATGCAGTCAGTTAGATTCTGGACCCCGCCACGGTGTCACCGCGTTACCCATATTGCTAAATTTTGAGTAATTAAAAGGGACATTAGTGGACAAATTTTGTTGTTAAATACGTGATTATTAAAGTGGTTTGCAGTAAATTGTCTTTTCGTTTTTTTTAAAAAAAGACAAACGGGGTCGGCCTTGTAACAATTTGGTGTCAGAAGTGGGATGCCAGAAACGAAGTCTTACGGCGTTTAGTCAAATAGACGCTGGCATTTTAAACCTACGGGCTCCCCGTTAATTTGATCGACAGTAAGTCTTGACCCGAGGTCAAGCCGGCGTCATTGCTTGGACGACGATCAGCCTCAACTCTATAGTTTGAGCCCGCTCCAGCCACATCTACACTTGGACAACGATCAGCTTCCACTAAGTAGTGAGAATCTGCTCCAGGCGGCATCAAGAACAACCATAAGTTCCAGTCTAACTCACCAACCATCAAACCCGAGTTCCTACTGCGCACTAGATGATGCAGTTTGCAACGACAGCTATCGTGTTACTGTGAGTGTTTTGTGAAATACTACTTACTAGTTTACTAATTTTCCACTTTTACTGAATGATTTAATTTTATCTGTCCAACATATTATAATCTTTCATGTCCGTCAAGGAAGAGTCCAAGAAATCGAAAGAAATGTCTGAAAAAATTACCCTTTCCGTTTTAACCAAATTTATAAAATCCTATAGTGGTGACAGGGAAACACTGCAGGAATGCAGCATTCCTCACAAACTGTGAGAATGCCATGTCATTAGCTTCCACCGAACAGCAAACTGTGCTTTGCAAATATGTTATTCCCCAGTTAGAGGGTAAAGCACAAGTAGCCTGTAGCCTCAAATCGTTTACATTATGGTCAGAATTAAAGAGCTTTCTAAAGGCTACTTTCGGGGAGAAAAAGCACGCCACACATTTATTATCGGATCTGCAACACTGCAAGCAATTACCAGATGAGGATGTTACCAAATTTTCTTTAAGGGTGGAGTCAATACTGACTCGTATACAGTCCGATATACACTATAGTTGTAAAAATGACAAGGAACTGCCTGGCAGAATTGCAGCCATGGAGGACCTTGCCTTAAATACCTTTATGTTAGGATTAAACCCCTCCATTTCAACTATTGTTCGTTGCAAAAACCCTTCCCATCTAAATGAAGCCATACAACATGCCATAGATGAAGAAAAACTATTCAATTTATCCAAATCTAACGCTAAAACCTCTAAACAGTGTTCTATTTACAACAAACTAGGTCATAATTCATCTGAATGCTTTAAGAATAAGAAACGTGACCGAGATTCTAGAATTTATAGTAATGCACCGTCTTCTAGTTCTGGTTCTAACTTCAACAACTACCCTAAAACTTGCAATTATTGTAAAAATATCGGACATACAATTAAAGAGTGTCGCAAGCTTTAATATAATATGAAGCAACGGCAAGTCGCTGACAATGCACAACGTGACCGTAACTCGGCACCTACAAACGCTAATGACGCGCTTACACACACATGTGACACTATGGCTATAATCAATGATGATAATAATTTAAACTAAGTAAGGTTTTGGTACCGTGTCTGCCAAAATCAAACAAAGTTATAAATGACACGATACCTGCTAATTCTACTAAATTCAAATCTCATCCAAAAGAGGTGAGATCTACTAATTTCGCATCTCATCAAAAAAAGATGAGTTCTACTAATTTGAAATCTCATCCGAAGGAGATGAGTTCTAGTAATTTCGCATCTCATCAAAAAAAGATGAGTATTACTAACTTTAAATCTCACCCAAAAGAGATGAGTTCTTCTAATTTTGCATCTCATCTAAAAGAGATGAGTTCTTCTAATTTTGCACCTCATCCAAAAGAGATGAGTTCTTCTAATTTTGCATCTCATCTAAAAGAGATGAGTTCTTCTAATTTTGCACCTCATCCAAAAGAGATGAGTTCTTCTAATTTTGCATCTCATGTAAGGGAGATGAGTTTTTCTGATTTAGCATCTCTACCAAAAATGAAGAGTACTTCTAAATCTACGTTCCAGTCAGTTAAACTAAGTGCTGCTACGTCTAGTGATAATTCTAAACCTATATATGAAATAAATGACTATTGCAAAAAGATTGCCCTTCCTCATACTTACCTGCTTACCAATTATGCTCCCGAAAAGTTATGTTTCCTTGTTGATACAGGGTAACGATAAGTATTGTAAAAAAATCTTGTTTACAGAACCATCCGAACTTATCTACCGAAACTGTAAAATTAAAAGGTATTAATAGTTCAGAAAGTCCAGTCGAAACTTTAGGTACCTTTCAAATGGAGTTTCATGTATCTGAAAAAATGTATAAATATAAGTTTCATGTCACCAAAGATGACATAAATCTTCCCAATTATGATGGTATAATTGGTAGCGATTTTTGCAGTTATTTTAAATCAAACATTGATTATTCTTTAAAATCTATTTCTATATTTAATCATTCTATTCCCATTTTCTATTCTCAACCTTCATATAACATTTCAGCTCGATCCGAAGTAGTTGTCGAGTGCACTGTATCAAATTACTTTCCCAAGCTTTATCATAACAATGAAGCTCTCATACTAAATCATGTCTTACGCGAAGGCGTTTATGTCGCTAATTGCATAGTATCAATAAAACCTAATGGTAAAACAAACGTGACTATTTTAAACACTACGGACTCTGACATTGAACTAAAAGATTATCACGTGTGAGCAACGCCTCTTGAACTTGACTACTGAACTATAAACTCTTACAATATTAATGCTACATCTTGTTCAAAAACTGATCGCATAAGCAAGGTACTGGATCTCATCCGCTGCTCTCATCTCAATGATGAAGAGAAAAAGGCTCTTTTAGAATGCTGTTCCCACTATACAGATATTTTTCATATGAAAGGTGAACCCTTAACATTTACTAATGCAATTGAGCATACCATTAACACAGGGGATGCACCACCTATTAATGTAAAATCATACCGCTTCCCTGAATGTCATAAGCAAGAAGTCGATTCCCAAATTCGCAAAATGCTTGACCAAAAAATCATCCAACCTTCAACTTCACCTTGGAGTGCCCCAGTTTGGGTAGTTCCGAAAAAAATGGACGCTTCTGGCAAACAAAAGTGGAGGATAGTTATTGATTATCGCCGCCTAAATGATGTCACCGTTTTTGAAACTTATCCACTGCCTCTTATCACTGATATTTTAGACCAACTAGGTAATTCCAAATATTTTAGCACCTTGGATCTGGCTAGTGGTTTCCATCAATTAAAAACCTGTCCCAAAGATATGCCTAAAACAGGTTTCACAATTAGCACCAACTCTGACATGTCCGGCCACTACGAATTTACCAGAATGCCTTTCGGGCTGAAAAATGCCCCCGCCACATTCCAACGTCTTATGAATACTGTACTATCGGGTCTACAAGGTCTACATTGCTATGTGTACCTTGATGACTGTATCGTCTACAGTCAGAACCTACAAGACCATATACAAAAACTTCAACTTGTATTTCAGAAATTCCGCGATTATAACTTAAAACTTCAACCGGACAAATGTGAATTCTTAAGGCATGAAGTGACTTACCTTGGCCATATTATTACTGATAAAGGCGTCTCTCCTAACCCTGAGAAGGTCAGCGCTGTATCACAATTTCCAGTATCTAAAAATCCTAAAAACATCAAGCCATTTCTAGGGCTTATAGGCTATTATCGCAGATTTATTGAATTTTTTTCTAAATTAACTAAACCACTCACGTCTCTATTAAAAAAGGACGCTGTATTTCACTGGGACACAGAGCAACAACATGCATTCGACATTTTAAAAGAAAAACTTATTACTGCCCCTCTCCTCCAGTACCCTGACTTTTCACAACCCTTCAATGTAACCACAGACGCAAGCAATTATGCAGTTGGCGCAGTGTTATCACAAGGTCCCGTCGGCAAGGATAAACCCATTGCTTACGCATCGCGCACTCTAAATAAACCTGAAGGCAATTACTCAACCACAGAGAAAGAGTTACTAGCTATAATATTGTTAAAACATTTAGGCCATATTTATATGGAAATAAATTTAAAATAATTACCGATCACAGACCCCTTGTCTGGCTATTTAACGTAAAGGATCCAGGTAGCAGACTCATTCGCTGGCGCCTCAAACTTGAGGAATATGACTATGAAATTGTCTATAAACAAGGTCGTCTCAATTCCAACGCCGATGCGCTATCTCGTTGCCCTGTTAGTACTATTGACATAGATAATTTAAATAATCTCCCTTATGAACAGTCTTTCAAAGCCCAATTCACAAATCAAATTCCTGTTTCAAATACCGTCATAGAGGAATGTAATGGATTACACTCATCCAAGTTAAGTACGGTCCGGTCCGGTCTCTTTAGATTTTGATTATTCTATGCCTCATTGTGAGGAAATACTATCACAACTCGATAATTCTGCCGACTTATTAAAGTCTGAACGTGAACCTCTTACAATACAATACATTAACAATAAAAATAAAAAATTCTATTTTCTATATACAAAGGTTACATTATGAAGAAACGAATTATAGAGATGTTTATAACTTACTTATGAAACTTAGAAACTTACTAATTGATAGCCAAAATATTACAAGCCTTGCATTACCAGATTTCACAGACCCTTTTTCGAAAATCACATATACCAAAATCTATAATATGATTTCCTATATTTTTCATACTACCAATATTAAGGTTCATATATATAAAAATCAATTAATATACCCTACTCCAGTAGAAATTCCTAAAATATTAAAGGAAAACCACGACTCTGTGATAGCCGGTCACCCAGGTTCACAACGAATGTATTCGCGCATTAAAGCCGCGTATTATTGGAAGGGCATGCGGTCCGACATTGAACAATACGTAAAAAAATGCAAACTTTGCCAAATTAACAAACCTTTGAGAAAATCAAATAAAGCCCCGATGGAAATAACTTCCACGTCTACCAGGCCCTTTGAAAGATTGGCGCTTGGTATCGTTGGTCCTTTACCCGATTCGGGTTTCCAGAATTTCAAATTCATCTTAACCCTGCAAGATAACTTGACTAAATTCACTAGTACTTACCCAATGGTCACAGCCACTAGTGAAGAAATAGCTAGGAACCTAGTTCATTTTATGTCTCTTTTCGGCTTTCCCAAAACCATCTTAACAGACTTAGGTACTTGTTTTAAATCCGATTTATTTAAACAGCTAACTACAATTCTAAAGGTCAAAGCCCTTTTTACTACCCCATACCATCCGCAAACTAATGGAGCTCTTGAGCGCTCACACGCTACTCTAAAAGAGTACCTAAAATCTTTTGTCAATGAGAACCAAAATGACTGTTATTTATTCACCGCAATCTTAGCTTATAATACTACTCCTCACAGTTCTACCAACTTTACCCCCTACGAATTGTTATATGGTTACAAGCCATCTATTCCAACCTCATTATACGAAAGTTCCGGCAACACATACAACGAATATATTCGTGCTTTACAATATAGAATGCGCTATAGTCGTGAAAAAACAATTGAAAATATTTTGAGAAGCAAAGAGAAATCAAAACAATATTACGATACTAACTCCCGCGATATTACTTATAAAACATGAGACATGATATACATTATTATTATTATTATACTTTATTGCACACACACATACATTTATAAAAATACAATTAAAAAAAAAATGTACAAAGGCGAGCTTAACCCAGAGTTGGGTTCTCTAACAGCAAACCTTAGAGCGATAGAGAGATTGGATATGGAAGGGTAAAGTCATAAGTGCGCAACAACACATTACTGAGAAAATATAAACACTATAACAATATAAAGATATATAAAGACAATAAACATATATAATATAATAAAGCTAAAATATATAAACATAATACATAAAAAATACAATACATACATATATAGTCATGTTGACAGTAAATGTTCCCTGGTTCGTTCCTTGAAAACATCTAACGATGAGCTCTCGCGTATAGTGTGAGGGAGAGAATTCCAAAGCCTCCCAGCACGAACAGTGAAGGATCCATCATAACGGCTCGAAGTATGAGGAGGGACACGAAGAAGAAGAGATGAAGAGGAGCGACAGGGTTTGCCTCTAGGAACGAGGAATTCAAAGCGTTCCCGAAGATAGCTTGGTGAGTAGGGATTGTGGAGAAGAGAGTAGAGGAAAGAGAGAATGTGAGCATCTCGACGCTTTCGAATAGGCAGCCACTTCAGACTACTCCGAAATTCTGACACATGGTCGTATTTCCGAAGGCCGAAAATGAAGCGGATGCACAGATTCTGCAAACGTTCGAGTTTGTCAAGAAGTTCCTCAGTCGCATCAAGGAAGCAGACATCAGCATAATCTAGTAAAGGGAGAAGGAGCGACTGAGCAAGAGTAATTTTTGTTGAAAAAGGCAGGAACTTCTGGAGACGTTTGAGTGATTGAAACGAGTGAAACACCCTCCTGCTTACTTCTGCAATGTGTAGACCCCAGGACAAATGACAATCCATTAGGACACCCAAGTTCTTGACATAAGTAGTATATGATATGGCAACGTTATCGTATAAGACTGGTGGAGGAGACTGCAGTTTATTAAGAAAATATCTGCCACCAACAATGAGAGCTTGCGATTTGGTAGGATTTACTAATAGTCCAAAACTTTTAGCCCATTTACTTATGTTTCCAAGATCATTATTGATGGTATCAATTGCTCTAGGAAGCTCTTCGAGTTTACAGTGTTGATATAGCTGCAAGTCGTCTGCATAAAGGTGGTAGCTTGAAATAAGTATCTTAGTGATAGCGTTAATAAAAACGGAGAAAAGTAGCGGAGAGAGGACGCCACCCTGAGGAACACCCGCAGACAGGTCGCACCAATCAGATGAAACATCATCAGAGCGAACCGACTGCGAGCGACCTCGAAGATAAGAATTGAACCATGCAGTTGCAGAAGGAGATACATTTAGTGAGGATAGGATACCGAGGAGGATGTCAAAGTCAACTGAGTTAAAAGCACTGCTAAAGTCCAGCAACACCATTATCGTCAAAAGCCTATTCTCCATGGCCAGTCGGATGTCATCGGTTATTTTAACCAGTGCCGACACTGTGCTATGACCAGGACGATAACCAGATTGGTATGGACTTAGCAAGCTGTTAGAGGAGAGGTAATGAGACAGTTGACTGTTGACAACACTCTCGAGGACTTTAGATAGGATAGGAAGTATGGATATGGGACGAAACTCAGAAAGTGAGGACGGATTGGAGACTTTGGGTAATGGCAACACATGAGCTTTTTTCCAAGCTGATGGAAAGGAGCCAGTGTAAAGGGAATAATTGACAAGATGGAGAATTACAGGAACAAGTATATTAAGGATGGAAAGAAGCATCTGTAGATGAAGACCATCTACAGCTTTTGTGGAAATGTTTAGGATGGCACGCTTAATATCTCCCTCTGTAGCCGGGCGGAAAGAGAACGACGTACAGTTTGGCAAAGAAAGATTGGAGAGATAATCGAGAGTCGACGATTTAACGTTGTCATCCAGCGTTACTGGCGACTTCGAGAAATGGTCATTAAGTGTGTTTAGATTGATATCGGGAGCGCTATCATTAGCAACCTTGCCGATACCAAAAGACTTTAAGAATTGCCATACTTGTGCCGTATTGAAGTTTTTAATGGAGTTGTGAATATGGCGCCTCTTTGCGTCTCTACACAGACGACTGCAGCGATTTCGTAACTTCTTGTATAAAGACCAGTTCTCCTCAGTTGGATCCCTTCTGTACCGTCTCTTTGCCTTATCTCTTTTAGACATCTCCTGCTTTATAACGTCTGATAGCCAAGGGGCCGGAAGGTGCTTTACTCTTACTTTCTTAAGAGGAGCGTGTTTGTCATAGAGCCTCAACACCAAGCCGGTAAATACAGAAACCATAGTATCCACATCAGTGCAATCATAAACAGGAGTCCAGTCTATCTCATCCGCATCCTCCCGCAAACGATCCAGATCAATGTTCTTGAAACTGCGAAGGAAAAGAAACTTGGATTTACGCTTAGGTGGACGGATCTTATAAGATAGAAACAAAAGGTCGTGATAAGAGAAAGATGCAGAGAGTTGCCCATGAGTGGCGACTTTGCTGGGGTCTGAAACAATTATGAGATCAAGGAGTGAGGGATTGCAATGAGGAGCATGATGAGTGGCATTAAGCTGAAGAATGTGCATATCGACAGAAGAGACAAGGGATCGGAGTTTACGGCTACGCCCATCATCCTTTATCAAACAGGTGTTGAAGTCTCCGAGGATTATCGTGTGGTCATAGAGGGGAGTGAACTGTTCAAGTTTCGACTCAAAAGATGAAAAGTAATCGAAGGTGCAAGAAGGATTGTAATAGACACCTAGGAGCACCTTGGTGTTATAAAAAGTAATTTCAATAAATAGGTGTTCAGCGAATTTAGAGTAGTCACTCGGAGACTTATCAACAATTTTATAGGAGATATCTCCACGGAGATAAATGGCGACCCCCCCACCTCCCTTGCCGGTTCTGTCATTACGCACCAGCTTGTAGCCAGGTAAGGAGTACTGAGTGGAAGGAAGTGCTGGCTTGAGGAATGTTTCAGACACCAGAATAGCGTGAACAAGATTGGAATCAAAAGAGGATAGTAAGTCAGCATGGTGAGCAGGAATACTTTGAGCATTTATGTGGACCGTGTTGAAAAATTTACTAAAAGAAGAAAAGGTAGTACAGAGTTGGTCACGTAAATGCACTGAGTCATCATTAAACGCACTAGCAAAACTTTCGTCAGATGCACACGAAGACGAACAAGAAACAAAACTATCATCAAAATTAGCCAACATGACAAAATACTAAAATTATTAATGGTATATATATAATAAATATATAAAAAGAATAAATAACAGTTACCAGTTATTTCGACATCCTCGATGCACTCGCTGGTTATTACACACAAACAGTTTGACATAACATAATGGATAAAAAGACTCATATCCACAGACAGATAAGAAGTTTTTGAACGAGTTGTAGAAATGATGTCTGTCTATGGAAAATAATGTCAAGTTAACCAAATGTCAATGCAAAACAAAACAATAAAGTGACCGCCAATGTAAATATAAAAGAAGAACAAATACAAGGAAGATTATTTTGCTTGCCTCTTCAGTTTCTTTCCTGATGGGGACTTGTTCATCGTTGGACTCAGTGCGCCCAGTGTAGTCTCGATGTTGGTAGCACCACACTTCGGAAATTGCTTCGCCAGTAACTCAAATTCAGCTGGGGATTCTATTTTCCGCCTCGACTTGTCCGGTAGCATAACAACTATCTTGCCTTCGGATGTCCAGCACTGTGTGACCCCAAAATGCTTGCGGGCGGCAAGAAATGCATCGTGTCGGGGTTTGGTCAGGAACTCGGAAAACACTAGACCAGAGCCTTTTAGTAAAGTCTTGCTTTGCCACACCTCACTACGCAGCCTGTGGCTCTGGAACCGTATTAATAAAGGACGTGGCTTACTGGTGTCAGCACCCAGACGATGACACGAATCAATGTCCATTGAAGAAACTTTGGGTATCTTCAACTTCTCCGCCACAATAGACACAGCCTGTGACACATGATCCTCATCCTTCCGCTCAGGAAGACCATGGAGGAGAAGAACTTGCCTGCGAGAAGCCATCTCATGCCGATCCAATCCCAGCGTCAACAACTCCACCTGCATTTTTAGGGCACTCATTGTCTTCCAGACGAGTGTCTTGAATTCTGTGTAATCCCGGGACAGGCCGGCAATGGTTCTGTGAGAGGCCTCATTGCTGCCCACATTCTTCAGCTCCTCTTCATATGCAGCCATCCGTGAAGTGAAAGTGCTGGACAGTTCCTCCATACAATTTGACAACTTTGTGTAAAGGTCCATTGTAGTGATTGTACTATTGTTTTAGTGAGAATTAAGAGAGAGAATATTTGATATATGAGTGCATCTATGGATTATGCAATAATTTAGTGCATATGTGCAGTGCAATATACAATATTTATAATTTTAAATAAAATAAAACTTGGGAGCTATTAATTAAGTTGCGTTCCTTTCAACTACCCTCACAAAAAAAAAAAAACATCAAACATCATCATAGGTTACGTAAGGCCTTATCGCCTATATGGAAAGGTCCTTACAAAATAGTAAAGGTATATAATAAACACAATGTATCCCTACAAATAGGGCGAAGGGTTGTTTAATACCATACAAATGAAATTAAACCTGCCACAACCTAACCTATTTCCTATATTTATTTTCAGAGTAATATGCTGCCATGGCATTTCATGCCTCGGCCACGCTGAATCAAACATCGTACCGATCTGCATAGCCCCGGGATTTATTTTGAACCGATAACCAATATTAACTTTTATACCGATCATTGGAAAGTAATTACCCACGTAGACTTAGTTTCATTAGAACCTTATCTCAACAAAATTGAATCTCTATTGCATAATATTTTAAATTTGTGTGACAAAATTGTACCAAAGGAAGAAAGTACGTGTAAATATATGTCTAGCCCTATCGATGGCGATTTTAATGTTGATCTCTTAGAAAACAATTCTCATTGTACAAACTTGTTAAGTCTATTTCAATCATTTGATTTGTCTAATGTTTTCCTTGAGCCCACCCGAGTAACATCCACCTCGGCAACTTGTATAGATAATATTTTCTGTAACTGTGATTATTTACAAAGTGAAATTGTAAATAGATTACCATCTGATCACAGTGGGCTCACAGTTAACTTTAATACTATAACAACTGTACCAAAAAAGGAAATATTGTTTAGACAAATCACATACAAAAAAATTGATTCATTAAATAATAAGCTAAAACATGAATTATGCAGCCAAGTACAAGACAATAATTGCCCGAGTGAGATATATGCAAATTTATTATCCCTTATAAAAATACAATTCGATAAACTATTTCCTTTAAAACGTAAAAATATTCAGTGTAAATTTGTATTCTGTGACTGGGCTACACCAGGTATTCGTATAAGTAGAGACAGGTTATTTGAGCTATACGGCCTGAAACCATTTAATAGTAGCGAGGCTTTTCGCAGACATGTTTCCAAATATTCAAAAATATTTAAAATAGTATGTAAGCATGCTAAGTCTCTCCACATTAGTAATAAAATCAGGACCGCGGAAAACAAAATAAAAGCTACCTGGAATATAATTAATAAAGAAACAGGTAGAAATAAATCACAAAACACTGAATTTAATTTAAAAACCGAAAAGGGATATACTAGTTCAAATTCGTCAGTTGCCCAGGAATTCGAAAGATTCTTTAAAAATATTCCTCTTAAAACTACGGAAACGTTAAAATCATCTCCAGCTCTTTCTGTCGAGCTTCTCAGGGGTAACGTCAAAGAATGTCCTTCTGACTTTAGCTTTCAATACACAACCCCCCAGGCAGTAATAAAGGCGTTCAATGAGATCAAAGTAAAGTCAACTGAAGATCTTTGGGGAATGTCTGTTCGAGTGTGCAGGTCGTTTATAGAGACAATTGCGCCGCACTTAACTTTCATTTTTAATAAAAGTGTAGATCAAGGGGTTTTCCCGGATTTAATGAAACATAGTAAAGTAGTTCCATTATTAAATCAGGTGATAGTACAGAACCTAATAACTATAGGCCGGTCTCTATTTTGCCAGTGCTCAGTAAAGTGTTCGAAAGGTTGATGCTTACTCAAATGCTGCGTCACTTTAACACGAATTGTATTTTCCATGACCATCAATACGGGTTTACCAAAGGACGTTGCACTACGGACGCAGGAGTATCACTTATAAAACAAGTTTTCAACTCGTGGGAAAAAGCACAGGATGCCATCGGAATATTTTGCGACCTTTCAAAGGCATTCGACTGTGTTGAGCACGAGACGCTGTTACTGAAGCTAGAACACTACGGCATTCGAGGGTATCCCTAGATTTATTTATTGAAATCATACCTTCAAGAAAGAAAAATTAAAGTACAAGTCAACAAAGTTAACTCACTGGGTGCTAGCGTATCTATGGGCGTACCGCAGGGCTCAATATTAGGTCCTTTTCTATTTTTAGTTTATGTAAATGACCTGCCCCATATGTTCCAAAATGAACCGCATATGGTATTATTCGCTGATGACACTTCATTGATTTTTAAAATAAATAGACGAACAAACAAATATGACGAAGTTAATAATGCCTTAATGAAGGTTCAAAATTGGTTTACAATAAACAACTTATTACTAAATGATAAAAAGACTAAATGCATTAGATTTATTTTACCAAATGTTAAAAGTAACGTATGTGATGATATATTATTAAATGATCAGAAACTAGAATTTGTAAAAGAGACTACTTTCCTGGGGATCACTGTAGATGAGAAGTTGCAATGGGGGCCCCACATCAGGTCTCTAGCAGGACGATTGAGCTCTGCAGCTTATGCTGTCTGGAAGATCCGTCAGCTAACCGATGTAGGCACGGCAAGACTAGTGTACTTTAGCTACTTTCACAGCATCATGTCGTATGGAATTCTGTTGTGGGGACAGGCATCTGACGTTGAGTCTATCTTTATCTTGCAAAAGCGTGCCGTCAGAGCTATATATAACTTAGGTCGTCGCGAATCTCTCAGAGAAAAATTTAAAGAGATCAACATTCTGACCGTACCGAGTCAATTTATTTATGAAAACATTATGTATGTTAGGAAAAACCTACACTTATTTGTAAAGGTATCTGACAAATATGATTATCATACTAGTCATAGGAATAGATTGAGTCAGCCTTTATTTAGATTGGCAAAAGTGCATAAGTCATTCCTGGGTTTCTGTGTTAAATGTTATAATAAAATCCCAGTTGAAATTCAAAATTTAAATGAAAGCAAATTTAAATTATGTATAAAGAAACATTTATGTAAACTAGCATACTACAAACTAAATGATTATATACAAGATAAAAATGCTTGGAGGCTAGCTGGTCCTACTACACAGGATGTTTAGAGTATTTTTTTTGATCTTAATTATTAAATTGTACACTATGTTGTGAATTGTTGATGAACTTCTAAGATTTTGTAAATGTGAGTGCCCTGTAACCTATTATAATTAAGTAAGACTTGTAGAATATAGGTACTTGTGTCGGCTGGGAGCTGTCATGCTCACTCAGAGGTCTCATTGGCGGTGGCACGGGCACTGGATCGCCCAATCCCCTATAATATGGTTGAGTTGGGCGGTGCTGGTGCTCGTGTCATGTTCGTGAACGGGCGCCGCCTATTGGGACTGGTCATCTCCAGGCTGTCACTTCTTTTTCGTACTTTTTGCCTGAACATTAGTGTTACATTGTTCTCACATATCAGAACCGACTAAATGATGTAACAAAGAAATGTATTGTAAAACTGATTGAAAAAGAGTAACCATGGAGTTTCTTGCTCGTTCTTCTCCATAGGAATCTACACTTTGGAACGAGCAAATAGCTTCACTAGAGGACAGACGGACAGACTGACACGCTTAATTTTAAAGCTCTTGTTATATACTTTTTTCCTTTTTTGCTTGCTTGACGTTCAAAAGTGCCTACTGTGGTCTAATTGAAATAAATGATTTTTGACTTTTTTTTTTTTTGAAGTTTTAATACAGTCAAATTATATTAAATTACAATCATTATCGCATATCGTTTCAAATCAGTCAACAAACAAAGTTAAGAGATCTTTGGAATTCGGAGGTGAAATCTTAAAATTCTTCTTCGGCACATTGGATGCTGATGATGCCCGAAAATATGACGCAGCTTTTTGCATGACTCTATGTCATGCAAAAAGAGCGAAACGGAACTATTTCATTTAATGAGAGATAACATTCACATTATCAAGTCGAATATAAATAACTTTAATACTACTATTTACAAACTTAATCAAAACGAGATGAAACTAAACACCCAAATTAACCAGATGAATGAAATACTTTCTCAAATTACAAAGACCGATAATCTATTATTATACACCTCAAAGTTAAACAACCTCCTTAATATTATCGAAGGTTCTTTACTTGCTATTTGTAATTTACTAGATACTACTTTAAAGTCTATTCTATTTTCTAAGGTTAATATTTTACATCCTAGTGTTATAAGTCCTTTAAATCTATATTTAGAATTAACTAAGCATAGTAGTCAAATAAGCAAAAGGTTAGATTTTCCAGTTCCCTTAACAATTCAAAATATTCATTCTATAATTGATGTTTCTGAATTTAGTTCTTACTACTATAATAATAAGGTTATTTTTATATTACAAATTCCTTTAATCACTCCCGATAGGTTTATGGCCTATAAAAACATACCACTACCTACACCTCACGATGACTCACATACTACATTTGCTTTAATTCAACCTTCTAATTCTTATATTGCATTAAGTGATGACAGAATGCATTATGCTATGTTGAACACTCTGGATAAATGTAAAATAATTAATAGTAATATTTCTATTTGTGAACTGAATACTATACAGGGTGTAAGGGACAGCCTTCCGCAAACTGATAGGGTGGATTCAGTATATCGTCTTAAGTTGACCGGTACATGAAATTATTTCAGGAACGTAATGGGAATCCAATTAAACCGATTTGTTTCATTACCTTACACGCAATGTATCGCTACCACCGCAAACGCACGCAGCGAACGGCAGCGCTTTTAGTATTATTACTTTACACTATGGGCAGCGCCGCGACCTTACGTTCAGACAAACGGTCGCGCTCGCGCCACGTTTTAATAACAATAAATTATTATTTAAAAGATAGCCGCATTACTTACAAAAGACAATTTAATAATCGCGCTCGCGCCACGTTTTAATAACAATAAATTATTATTTAAAAGATAGCTGCATTACTTACAAAAAAAAATCTAACAATCATAACATGGTAACTGATAAATGATAAAAAAAGAAAAATGCGTAGGTACCTTAGAATCGCTCCGGTTTCCGGCTCTGGAAAGCATTTGTGATGCGGTCTCGCATTTCGTACTCACTTGCACACGCACTCACAGACACTTTTTCTTTTACGTAACCCCACAAAAAGGGGTCCAAATGGGTTAGGTCTGGGGATCGTGCTGGCCACGGTTGCGGTCCAAACCTACCTAAACTACGTTTAAATAGGAAAGCACTGGTAAGTGGTAGCGTCTCCTTACGTTAGCGAACCAATTCCAAAATCCACGTAGGTATTGGTCTTCCGGCGCCTTTTTGTCTGGGAACAATGGGCTGGTTTTCTAGCAAGCGTTGATAGTCACCAGTAATTATCCTGGAGTCTGATGGATGGCGACGGTCAGGATACCTACACTACTACAACACATTATCATCTCCCCATAATCACGCGCGCTAAACGTACCTAGGTAGTAATTTCGCACAATTTCTACACTACAACAAAACTTCACTACACTTCACACACTACATAACTAATAAAACTTAACAACACTACTTATAACAAAACTTTTAAGCCGAATGCGCGAGCGATCCGTGCCGACACACGCTCGCGGTACACAAACAATAACATCGCAGCAAGGCACAATGGCGACTGAATGTGATGAGACACACACAAACATAAATCTGTTGTTGCCAATTACACGAAAATTTCAAAATTCGGGGAAAAAAATAAAAAAATATGCATGGTCGTAAATTATCATTCTGTTATTTTTTGTAGAGAAATGAATTGATTAAATCAATTTAATTCTAATTTCATTGTTTTGTTAATTTAGAATAATAAAAGTGCAGTGTGATAGAAAGCTGTGCTTTCATTCCAGGGAGATTGTGTTTAATTTCTGGCTCGACTATCAATTCATGGCTATTGTGAAGCCATGTAAAAATCTGTAAGTAGTTTAAAAACTAGCCAGTAATCGCTTAAAAAGAATAATCAATTAATAAATTAGGTAGTATTTGTAAATGCTTTAAAATTAAAACTAGACTAATCTTTATTTATTTCTTATTTAATTTATGTGCGCGACAAGATTTTCATTAATTGATTAATGAAAATCTCATTAACGTAATTATGAATGCAAAGGAGTTCTCAAGTTTTAGATAAATTTCGCTAGTTCTAACATTTTCGTTCACTACCTGAGGTAACAAAAGTTAAAAATTGGCAACACTGGTTCAATCGGGCAAACATTGTGCAAAGAATCGGGGAGACGGGGAGACGCGGAGGCGGGGCGATAGAAAGGGACGCAGCTATTCTGTACGTTGGACGGGATCGTATACCTACGGCGCGCGGCGCGGCGATCGGCGCGGTGGGGCGCCGAGCCGCTGCGCCGTGACCGCGGTGCGGTGAGTTCAAACGACTCGCGCTAGGTAGAAATTGAACAGCTGATTTCATGCGTAGTTCTTTAGAGAATTCACACAACCATTGCGTATTTTTTTGTTTTAAGTGTGTTATTTACATTAATGTTATTCTTCATACATAGAATGTAATTATACATTGAAATAGAGGTGTAGGAACTGAAAAAACGAAAAAAAATTTGAAAATTTTCCTGAAAGAATTTTCACTGGAATATGATTCAGAATAAGGAGCTGAATGCACCCTGTTAATTTGTGGAGGGCTGTCCCTTACACCCTGTATACTCATGTATAAGTAACCCTAATTGTGAATCTAAAATTTTTTGAAATAACATTGTCATTACCCACTGAATGTAACGCTAAAATATTGTATGGTCAGATTGATATTTGGCAAAAACTAAGAAATAACAAATGGATATATGAGGTTTGATATAACAGCTGATGATTGTTGTAAGAAGGACATATTCAATAAAAGTTTACCACATTTGTCGCCAATCTCTTTGACTAAAATTAACTTAGATTCTCTCAAATATGCAACGCATCAGATGGATAACTTAGAGCAAGAATTGAACAATTTAGAAAACGAATCTCATTTTATTAAATATGGTCCTTACTACTCTACTTTTACTTATATTTTGATTGTGTGTTTATTTTTATATATAGTTTATAAATTATACAAGTATTTTAAGAACAAACACTCTTCCAATGCTGTGTGCGCATTTTTAATCAATGTTATAACCAAAAATCCAAACGTAGATGTAACATTTCAAATAGTATGGAGATGACGGAAGTATCTTCAACCTCTGAAGAAGACAATAAGTCTGTTCAGTCTTTGCCTGTTCAATACCCAAATTATAAATCTACTCGTAAGGTCAATAAAGTTAAATTTCCGTCAAATAGAAACCTTAACTTTTAAATCTATGTTAACTAACTATAAGTATGCTATTTTTATTTAGAATTGTACTTGTTTACTATTTTAATTTTACTTAATATTTTTTTGAAAATCCCAAAATGTCTCTTTTAATGGCTACATCTTCGAATTTTATAAACTTCGCTTCATGTAGGGTCTTTACACCTTTTAATGATGATAATTGATTAATACGCAAAGAGTACGTAAAAATATAATTTAATTGAATGATAATGAGTGCACGCGATTGAGTGATAATTGTGTACTAAAGTATAGAGCGCGCGTAGCTAGTAAAGTGCTGACGCAGTGATGTCAAATTTGTGCGTGCTTGCACTGTACATGCTCCGGGCCCGAGAAGATGTGAATGAGATGAAGGATAATGATTTACAAGGTGATAGTAAACAATTTTGCTTACAAACTTAAATAAACTAAGCTTAAGATATTTCATTGAATTGAGTCCGGACGGCTGGCGAAGACCCTCTGCTGGTTGTGGTGATGGTAGGGCGACCCGCAGCTGTGGCAATGGGAGCTACATAGCTCACGCTAGCTTCTGCCTTCTCCGTTGTTGTCTCTACTTGCTCAGCTGCCGGAGGTGCAAGCGCAGGACGCGGCTGGCACGCTCGCATGCATTGCCATGCGTACAGAATGATGCAAACCACGACGACTCCAACCAAGGTGTAGATGGCGACATAATGGTGAATGTCATGGAATGTCACTTGATCTTCCAGCTCCTGATTGGATTTCATTTCTTTGAGTGTTTTCTCAATCGCCTTTATGTCTTCCTGTTGTTTGATGATATCGTCTGTCTCGTTCAGTGGAGCGATGAAAGGTATCGACAGATTAATTAAGTTATTTATTGGTGGAATTTCTATGTTCATGACATCGATCTTTGTTTTAATTGTATTTGATAACGATTTGTGTGCATAAATCGTAAACATTCTGTCTTTGATGACGCAACTGTCTCCCATAGTAATGACACCTGATTTGCTGAGTTGCTCGATCGTAATATTGTTATCGCATATGACTCGTACGCTGCATTGTCCACAACAAAAGTATAGATATGAATTAATTAAATTCAAATCAGTCCAGGTATCTTGACATTCTGTTGTTTCAGTCTGACATTGATTAGAGGCTTGATGTTTCAGACACAGGTTTTTGTCTGACGTCATTTGAAAGACGGGCCTTTTCAGTGGGCAAATGTACTCGTCGGCGCTGTAAGGAACGCATTTTTGTAAGTCGCTTGTAGACGGCGGAATGTAAGCATCTTTATGTGTATTGATAGCCAGATATTTTGCTACAGGTACTATTGTGACCATGCTTGTGTTGGATTGTTGTGGAATCGGTATGAGGTTGTAAAGCTCATAGTCTTCCCTGCTTACAAGAGGAATTCTTACTTCGAAAATCAGGAACTTTCTGGTAGCTCTTGCTTTCACTTTCAGTGGATGATATATCTTCGCCAAGTCAGTCTGAATATTATTAATCGGTAAGGCTAAGTCCTTTGAAATTTGTCCGGTTATAACATTCAGTTCGTTTTTCAATTGTGTCGGTGTTAGCAAGTGAAAGTTAAACTTTTCATAATAAATGTTGGCCACTGTATCAACTAGCGTTTCCTGGATTTCTTTTAGATTGGTCATGATATTGTTGGCTATAAACGTTGATAATGTGAATTCCGCTTTATTGTCAGTGTGTTGGATTTCTTCTTTCAGTTTGTTCATGCTCGCGTTGCAGTTGATAATGTGTTGATTGAGCATTTTGTGCTGTTTGTCCAGGGTATTTTCAATTCTTTTGATGACATTTACCTCAGCTTCCACAATTGATGTTTGGTTTCTCCACAGATTGCTGAGATGTTTTTGTCTGCTTCTTAATAAGGCAATATCCTTCTGATATTGTTCGGCGAAGGTTTCGTCCAAAACTCCAAACAAACTATGTGCGACGTAGCCAATGCCGTTGATAAGCCCACGACGTCGGCGAACTTGACCTTGCTGACCAAGTAAAACGTTGTTGTAGTGTTCAAGTTCATTGTACCCGTGAAGTAGTTGTAATCGGACTACGTTGCATTGTGTTATTTGATCCCTTGAACATATGTTGTCTAGATGAGTGATAAACTTGTCCAGAAGGTTAATTCCTTGCCAATACGGAGCCATGTCGCAATAAACGATGAGTTTCCATTCATCACGTTCCCATTTCATGTTTGCTATTTTATCAAAAAATATGTTTTTACTATCTGCAACTTTGGAAATTTTGTGTTCGCATGTTCCTGAACAAATAAACATCAGAAGTATGAGTGTCGTAATTATGAAGTTGCACAATTTTGATGAGGCTGGCTTGGAATATTTATTGTTAGTTGCTTGACCTTCTGGGTTTTCTTTTTCTGTATCGTGGCTTTGATTATTGTCGTTGATCGGCAAAACGGATAATTTCGTAATTGGTCTCTTAAGTGTCCCACTTTTCGTCCGTAGGGTCACTACTCTGACGTATCCGTCTTTCCCTGGATGAAGTTCAATAACTCTCCCCATGGGCCATTTTCCCGGGGGCAGATTAATGTCGTGAATGATGACGATGTCATTGATCTTCAAATTCTGATGAGGTTTGCGCCACTTGCTGCGAGCTGACAGTTGGCACAGGTATTCAGCTCGCCATCTCTTCCACACGTCATCAAATATTTTTTGTGTGAGTTGCCACCTTGTCCGCAAGTCTCTCTCTGTCTCGATGATAGTTAGTGTCGGACCACTTGCCAAAAAATGAGATGGTGTGAGACAGTCTAAGTCTTCGGGGTCTTCGCTGAGTGCGCATAATGGTCGGCTATTCAAACATGCTTCTATTTGAGCGAGCAAAGTTGAATATTCTTCAAACGTCAACTTCTGATTTCCTATGACCCGTTTGAGATGGTGTTTTAAACTCTTGACGGCGGCTTCCCAGAGACCTCCGGCACTAGGCCAAGAAGGGGCATTAAAATGCCAGTTGATCTCCATACTGGTAATAGCCTCGAAAAAACTGTCATCCAAGGTGTTTTGAATATTGATGAACTCTTCGTTAAGGATTCTGCTCGCTCCAACAAAATTCGTGCCATTGTCACTATAGACATGGCCTGGGGTGCCTCTCCGAGCTGCCATTCTCCGCAAAGCCGCTAGGAACGATGATGAGGTCAGGTCCGATACTAGCTCGATGTGTACAGCCTTGGTGGCCATACAAACGAACACAGCGATATACCCTTTAGTGGTCTTGATACCTCGGCCCTTGCTTGCTTTTACGTCGACAAACCCAGTAAAATCAACCCCGGTATGGAAAAATGGTCGTGTTGGATTGCTGCGTGCTAACGGAAGGTCGCCCATGATTTGTTCGTGTTTGATTGGGTCGTGCTTTCGGCACTTGACGCAGTTCCGAAGGCGCTTCTTGATAGCCCGGTTTCCTCCCAGAATCCAATATTGTTGACGCAGCCATGCTTGAGTAACTCTCGCTCCCCCATGGAGTGTCATCTGATGTCCTTGCTCGATCAATAAGTCACTGAGATGGGTGTTGTTCGGAATGATGAGGGGATGCTTCATGTTCTGACTCATTTTCGCGTTGTTCAGTCTGCCACCGACTCTCAGTAGGCCGTCTTGATCCAAAAATGGGTTAAGCTTCAGCAATTTGCTCTTCGAGTCTATGTGTTTCTGATCTCGGAGACTGAATATCTCTTCTTTAAATACCGTTAGCTGTACTCGTTTTATTAAGAGATATTTAGCTATTTTTATTTCGCTGACAGTCAAATACTTTGGTTTGTGTTGACTGCGAGATATGGCGCGCAAAGTCCAAGCAAGAACACGCGCCGCTTTGTCGAAATTGCTGAATTTGTTAAATAATTTTAAAACAATGTCCTCATTTTGTTGACTTACATTACTTTTTATTGACTTCCTGATTTGCTCATGAGTAATGTAAATTGGTATGTCTTGATTGTTGTTTGCATTGAATGTTGATAGCCAAGTTGGTCCGTGCCACCAAAGTGGATGATGACGTAGTTGATTCGCTAATAAACCTCGGCTCGCGCAATCAGCTGGGTTTTCTGCTGATTTCACATATCGCCAGCTATTTGTTGGTATTATCTCCGTGATTTGTGCTACTCTGTTAGCCACGAATGGTTTCCAGCGATTCGGTTCACCATGAAGCCAACCTAGTACTGCGGTCGAATCGGACCAACCGTATATTCGTAGGTTATGGGTTGATAAACAGTTCTGAACAACTTTCATCAGTTTTGACAACAAGTGCGCAGCGCAAAGCTCCAATCTAGGCAGAGATACTGATTTGTTGACAGGCACGAGCTTTGATTTTCCTGCTACTATGATCACAGGAGATTGACACTCCACCTCTTCCAGACTGATAATTCTGCCATAAATTACACATGCATAGGCTTTTTCTGATGAGTCACAAAACCCATGCAACTCTATGTTTGCATTTTTTGGCGTATGAAGCCATCTTGGTACATTGATATGTTCGATATATGATAACTCCTTTTTTATTTTAAGCCATTCTTCATTGATGTTTGTAGGTACTGCGTCATCCTATTGAAGATTCAACGACCAAACTTTTTGGAACAAAAGTTTCAGTTTGGTTGATACTGGAGACAGCCAGCCGAGTGGATCAAATATCTTTGAAATGTCAGATAATAATGATCTTTTAGTGGATGGTGTCAATGATGATGTGTCTATCTTCATCTGGAACTTGAATTGATCGTCCTGGGGGTGCCAGCGCAGTCCCAATGTTTTGGTTGATTCTTGATGTCTAAATTCAAATGCTTGTTCCTTGTTTGATATTGCTTCTTGTATGTCAGCGTTATTTGACGACCATTTTCGTAAATTAAATCCACCTGATTTCAGCAAATTTATTAGGTCAGCCTTGAGTTGCTTGGCTTCCTCAATACTGTGGTGTCCTGCTAGAAGATCATCCATGTAGAAGCACTTTTCCAGTACCGCCGATGCTGTAGGGTATCTTGAACGTTCGTCTTCTGCTAACCGTTTCAACGTCATCATGGCCAGGAATGGAGCTGCTTTAGTGCCGTAGGTCACCGTACTCAACTCATATTCCCTAAGCACTTGAGTAGGTGAGTCACGCCAGACGATTTTTTGATATTGTAGGTCTTTCTCATTACACAAGATCTGTCGGAACATTTTCTCGATGTCGGCTGTGATTGCATATTTATACTGTCTCCATTTCAGAATCAGTGTAAACAAATCCTGTTGTAGATTTGGACCGCTGTACATTAAATCATTAAGACTGTAGCCTGTCGAAGTTTTTGCTGATGCGTTAAATACAACTCGCAGCGATGTTGTTGTCGAGTCCGGGCGTAAAACGCAAAGGTGAGGTAAAATGCAATCCGGCAGTATTTTCTGTGTGCACCTGCGCATGTGACCCAGTTCAATGTTTATGAACGTTTTGTAATCTTCGGAAATACTTTTATTTCTTGAAAATTTTCTTTCCAGTTGATAAAATTGTGCTACGGCTCTTTGTTTTGATTCTCCCAATTTTTCGTTGATATCTGGCTTTAGTGGGAGTCTGACCACATATCTGCCATCATCTCGTCGTACTGTTTCCGAATGATATTGTTGAAGGCATTGTTGATCTTCAGAGGACATATCAGTATTGGGATCGGTGACATCTTCGATGCTCCAAAACCTTTGTATATCTTCTATATTGTTCATGATAACGTTGCATTGATAGGACTTGACATTGCCACTCAAAATCCAGCCAAGCTGAGTCTGTTGTGCTATTGGTAGAGACGAGTTTTCCTTGATTATGCCAGACATGGTGATTTCCGAGTAAACTTCTGCTCCCAGCAATAAATCAATTGGACGACAAACGTTGAAATGTGGATCTGCTAGTTGAATGTTTTGAAGATATTCCCACGATGGTTTTGAGAAACTATGATTTGGCAAGTTGTTAATTAATTTCTTCATAATAACAACTTCTGTTTGGAATGTGTAATTGGAGTATAACGAGGACGCTACAAGACTGAGAACTCCTTTACAATTGGTTTGATTGGCACTGGCTCCAACTATGACGCCTTTGCATGCTCGGCGCGGCAGTTTCAGGATTTGTGCTGCGTTCTCAGTAATGAGGGAGGCTTGAGAGCCTTGATCTATGAGAGCCCTCATTGTGTGATATTCCCCATTAATCCCTTGTATACGGACAAGTGCTGTTGCTAGCAAAATTTCAACAACAGATTCCTTGCACGCGTGTGTCACATTACTTTGTGTTTTGTCTTCACATGACATAGACGGTGACTTATCCATGTTGCTGGACACTGCGTTTACCTGTAAGGCATCGTGCAGTACGGTATTATGGGTACCTTGACACACCCTGCATCTTGATTCAGAACGGCATGATTTATTTTTGTGATCGACCAGGCAATTTTCGCACAAGTTGAACCTTTGCACGAGAATCGGGGTCAGCAGAAAAGAGAATGTGTTTCTCTTTTGTTCGTTTGTTCTTCTTTTGCTCGTTTGTTGCCGCTCATCCGCAGCTTCTTGATTGCGAGTATCAGATGTATGAATTGATGAAGTGCTAGGCGACTTACCCCCCTTTTCCAAACTAGTAGGCGGTTTGTAATTTTGAATGATGTTCTGAGCTTCATTGTAGAAAATTCTTGCTTTATCGTACATGTTCTCCGAAAAGTAGGCATAACCACGATCTTCAAATTCACCCAATTTAGCATGATTCTCTTGAAACTCCCGCCAGTATGAATCCAGGATTTGCAACCGTTTTTTGATGTTAGCCGGAGTTTTACGATCCGCAGAATCCTTTTTGAAATTCCGCAGTTGCTGCTCCATGGCTTGAATGATCTGATCTTGATTGGCCAAAATGTTTTCCATGGTGGCGCTCATGATTGTTGTTGTATGATAGATTTGTTTACGCTTTCAACAGTTTGAGGTATTGTTCTCTCCGCGATTCGCCCTCCCGGAAAGAAGGTTGTTGCAGCAGACGGATGTTACTGTGTCCACAAGTCGTAGTCGCAGGAGCTGTACTTTCGTGCTGACAGCTTATTCACACTGTTTCTAACGCGAAAGGGTCCCGCACATACGGATGCTCGAAGGACCAAAAAGATGTAGGGTCTTTACACCTTTTAATGATGATAATTGATTAATACGCAAAGAGTACGTAAAAATATAATTTAATTGAATGATAATGAGTGCACGCGATTGAGTGATAATTGTGTACTAAAGTATAGAGCGCGCGTAGCTAGTAAAGTGCTGACGCAGTGATGTCAAATTTGTGCGTGCTTGCACTGTACACTTCATCTTAATGAGATAAAGCTCCGTTTAAGAGGGGGAGCTGTTATAACCCTTATTACAAGGCAATAGAGCCTATGTCAGCTTTTATCATAATACAACGTATTTTTCCATTGCATATTGCAATTTTTACGCTGAGTATGCATTTTTACAATTGCAGTAAATTGAAATCCATAATGCAGTCAGTTAGATTCTGGACCCCGCCACGGTGTCACCGCGTTACCCATATTGCTAAATTTTGAGTAATTAAAAGGAATATTAGTGGACAAATTTTGTTGTTAAATTAGTGATTATTAAAGTGGTTTGCAGTAGTAATTGTCTTTTCGTTTTTTTTTTAAAAAGACAAACGGGGTCGGCCTTGTAACAGACCGCAAGTAAAAAACTACTACGGCAAAAGAACTAACAGGTACTTGATCCCTACACTTCTCAACGAACACGCTTGGCTCAGAAAAGAAAGAGGCACAATAAGTAAACAAATACTAAAATATAAATTAAAAACTCTTTTCTTTAATGAAATTTCCGCAAGATGTGGAAATATTTATTGAATTGTTACAAGCTTCGTTGAGATGCTGTTAACCGTAATGTAAACATTGTATTTCTATTTGTGTACTTATACTCGCTTGGCTAATGATAATAGCTTAGATAATAATTGTGTGGGCGTGGCCTGCCGACGCCGCATGCGCCGGTCGGGGCTCGCGACTACAATACTTGCTGTCCGTTTATACTATCTACCTTAATGTATGTAGGTATGTTAATGAGTCATCGAGCTTGCAACAGCTACTTTATATTGGATTCATGTATTTGAATCAAATAATGTATAAAAAATGAGCGCTTATCCCGCCGACAAACTGTTACGCAGTTTGGTGGGTGTATGTTATGTAAAACATGTTTGGTCCATAATAAATGATTTATTTATTTATTTATTTATTATTCCCACTAAATAATACACTTACAACCTAAAGAAATAAACTTTGGAAGGAAATAGCCGCAAGAGGACGCTAAGGTGCGCAAAATTTACTCTGCATATTATTGACAGTTAACTGGGTGAACAAATTTCTTTTTCCAAATGGTGCCTATGTACTGTGCAGGATGTCAACAAAAAACAAACACGAATATCCTAACTTGCTCTTTATGCAAGGAAGTATACGACTTACTGTGTGCAAATGTCGCAAGGGAAAAATATATCCATATGTCTCAGACACAAAAAAACTTATTTAAATGTCAGGCTTGCCATTGCAAGACTCCAAAGACAGGCAATCTTGACATTCAAATACAACAACAAGACCATAAGCGAATTAAGCCGTTAAATTCACCACTGAAAGATACAGCAGATAACAACATAACACTTAGAAAAGCCACCAATATCTCAATTAACAATACTATTTCATCTGAAGACATAAGTTTCTTAGGAGACACGATTCGACCAGACGAAGAGCAAACTACTGCAAGTACAGTCGTTCAGACAACCTCTCTCTACATGAAATTATAATACAACGCTTAAAGGAAAATAATAAATACATAATATCAGAAATACAGAACACCATTGAAATAGAAATAAATAAAGCCATTGCCAAACTAAAAGAGGACATTGAAGGAAAAATATAAAGAAAATGAACAAAAAACTCTGGATATAAAAAAAATAAACAGAAAAATAGAGGAGTTAAACAAACAAAATGAAGCCTTAAAAGAAGAAAAAAAAAAATTAAAACCCTTACCGGAAAATAATTACAACGACACCAATGCGAAAAAGGTTGTAGTCTACGGTTTTCCTGGATACCCAAACGAATCTGATTACGAATTGCACTACAGAATTACAGAGATGTTCTATGAAACTTTACAACTGGACGTAACTCACTGCATCGAAGAAACACAAAGAATAGGAAAGAACAACAACAAAAACCGACCCCTCGTAATAGAACTGTTAAGTAAAAAAACTGCCAAATATATAATAGAGAACCGGTATTATCTAAAAGGAACAAAAATATTTGTATCAGAATTTCTAAACGAAAAGGAAAGACGGGACAGAAAATTATTACGCGAAGAGATGCTAAATGCACGAAAGAGTGGCCAATATGCAATAATAAGAAATAATCAACTATTTATAAACGGCAAAAAAATACCTATCAGAGGGGAAGAAGTTAATGAAGATTCAGTATTATATCAAAGTACCCAAAACAAGACAGTACAATAACATCACCTACAAACCAGACTGAGAACCGTAACAAATCAGATTTTACGGAAAAATATACATTTCACAACATTTTAAAGTCCTATTTAAGAATATACAAAGTATTAGCAACAAATGCCATCTATTAGAAGCTTTAATTGATGAAAATCCTATTTATAATGTAATATGCCTCTGCGAGACCTGGTTATCACAAGAACAACTAGAACTTCTGCATTTCAGCGGCTACAAAATTGCGGCGGGGTATGCATCTTGCTGCAAAACTATTTAGATTTTAAGGAAATATTAGATATTAAGAGTATGTCCGTTGAATATTGTATTGAAATGTGTGCTATAGAATTAATTAAGGAACAAATGTTAATAGTGAATTGGAATAGAAGAGAGAAAGATATATTTATCCGGCAATTAAAACAAGTTATGAAATTTATAGACAAAAAATACAGGAAATTTAAAGTAATATTGGGTGGAGATTTTAATATAATTTTTAACAAAAAAAAAAAACCGACTTCAAAAGTAAACTAAAAAGCAAAAAATAAATTTACTTTGTTCAAAATAATACATATTTTCATTTAGTTAAATAGAAAATAATATTTAATAACTATTTTATAATTTTGAAGTCGGTGCCAAGTAAATGCTACATACCAAACAACAACAGTATTAGAAAAATATATTGATCGGTACCTACTAATCATCAAACTAGCAAGAGGTATGTAGGAATATCTTTACACTATTATTATTTTATTTCACAATTTAAAGTGATAGGCAGAGAAAGCTAGGACGCTTCTCAAAAGAGAAGACGACGGCTACTTGAGACCGATAATCACGGTAATGGCAGTCTTGAGTTAGTCAGCTTTCAGTGCCGTAATTCGTTGAGGAATTCCCTCGAATGTCAATGACCTCCATTATTAGGTATACTGTAGACCTTCATTATACATAATCCATATAGGTGCAAAGTTCTTATCAATATAAATGAATTAAGTCCAAACACATTACAATTACTCCAAATAGTCAAAGAGATCATCACAATTTACTGCATTACTTCATTGTAATCCATAAAGGTGCAAAGTTTTCATCGATATAAATGAATTAAGTCTAAACACGAGGTAGTTACTGTAAACCGTTCAGGAGTTCCCTGAACTGTCCATCGTTCTCATCATCAGACCCTTAATGACAGTCAAGACCAATCTTGGTGCAAAGTGCTCACCAATACGAATCATTCAAGCCCAAACACAAGGCAACTACTCCAAATAATCAAGGAGATCCCTCGACTGTCTTCCGGCTCCATCATCAGGTCGAGTTCGAACATCGGCAAGTGGTAGCGTTGTCAAAAGCCAACTAAAACCACATGCAAAAGCACCACTCGCCCCTACAAATTTTGAAAGTTCTCCTCGATTTCTCTGGTCTTCCATCATCAGATCCTGATTTCCTTATCATGGGACCATTCTGAGACTGTCTCCTTTCCAACAAAAAAAGAATTATCAAAATCATTTCATAAATAACGGAGATATCGGCGAACAAACATAAAAAAAGTATATATACGGTCGAATTGAGAACCATCCTCCTTTTTGGAAGTCGGTTAATAAATATTTTAGAAAACAATCTAAAATCTAACTCATTCTTAGAACTCATGTTAGAATATAAGTTTAAACAACTGATAAAAGTCCCTATTCGCATTTCACCAACTACCTCTACATGCTTGGATTTAATATTTGTTAACTTTGATGAAAAATATAACTATACTTCTGTTCAAGAATTAGGCTTCTCAGATCACTGTGCCACAATCTTACAGACTAAAATACAAAACGTTACAAAACAAACGACACAGTGGTATACACAAAAGAGATTTTATAATGAACTAAATACACAAAAATTTAAATCCGAACTAATTAAACCAAATTGGCTAGATATAATATTACCAAGCAACAATATTGAAGAAAATTACAATTCATTTAGTAATATACTGAATACAATTTTAAATAAGTGTATCCCTAAAAAAACTGTTATACTAAACACTAACTATCGAAAGCTCTGGCTAACAAAAGGAATAAAAACATCTGCCTAAACAAAAAATTACTTAAAATTCTTACTCTAAAAACAAAAAATCCCATTTTATTAAAATATTATAAAATATATGAGAAAACGTTAAAAAAATCCATTGAAACAGCAAAAAAATACAGTATATAAAAAAATAAAAATTCAACAAATAAAGTAAAAACTATGTGGAGCATAATCAACGCAAGAACAAACAAAACAAAGAGAAAAGAAAAGTCCAATATTAATTTACAAATTGACAATATATTAACGAACTGTTATAGGCTCCTATCCTTCGCCTATTTGCTGACTAAGTCCTGACTCAGTCCTGACTCAGTCCTGACTCAGTCCTGACTCCACTCCCCTCTCCTTCCAAGCTATCTCCTGACACACAACCTCCCTTCAGTCTACATCCATATCCCAATCCAGACGGTTGTCTTATAAAATTTCAATTTTCGTTTTATTTTCTAGTTAAATATAAATTGTATTTTTTAAAAAGACTTTTTACAAAGTCCATATAACATTAATGGTGGCAGCGTAAAAGGATTCTAAAAATCCCGGTATCGCCTCCTTCCAGTCGACGCGAGTGCAAAAGTTAAGGGGCCGTGACATATTCATACAAGTGTCCGAAATAAAAAGTGAATTGCAGTGTCAATATCCTCCTAAAAAAATCCGGTACCTCTCGACACTTAATTACTCGGTATAGTACCGAATCTAAGTCCGCTAACCACACCTGGTAAAATAATCATAACAACACACCAAGGCCAACCTCCACAAACCGTTGGTTGGTTGTTCACCAGTTCCTGACGCCTTACATTCATCATCAACCATACTCCGGTGTTGTGATCAACACCAATCACCCGAAAAGCATCGAGCGGCAGCAACGTTATCTGCGTCGCGCGAATTCTAAGAAATGCTCGCCTTCGTTATCACTCTGTCCGTATTCAAGTAAGTGATTCTTGGTCATTCCGATTCTCAAACTTATATTAGTGTATAATAATATTAAAATTTCAAATCAAATTTCGGTTTAATTACATTATTTATAAATATTACGTGCTAAAATGTCAGAAAGCAGATCACAAAGTCCAAAATTTGACAAACCAGAAATAGCAATATCAGATATGGAAGATGATAACCTTTGTCCTCCACCTCCTGGCCCGACTACGAGGTCATTGTCAAAAAAGAAAACACAGTCGCAACCAAAGTTGAGCTTGATACTAATACATTATTAAAATTTATTAAACCATTTGACGGAAGCCGAGAAACGTTAAACTCATTTCTAGTAAACTGCAATAACGCTCATGAACTTGCCTCAGAATCCCAAAAAGACATATTATTTAAATATACCTTATGCCAACTACAAGGTAAAGCCCAAACTGCCTGCGCTGTAAAAGAATTTGTCAATTGGGCTCAACTTAAAGAATTTCTAAAAACACAGTTTAGTGAGCGCAAACATTATACTCATCTGCTTACTAACCTTCAGGACTCTAAACAATTAGTTGGCGAATCTGTAAGCAACTATGCCTTGAAAATAGAAACCTTACTATCCCAACTCCTTACCGAAGTGTCTATTACACACGGTCATAAGAGCCGTGAAATGATCGGGCGTACGGCGGCTATGGAAGAATTGGCTCTCCATCATTTTCAAATGGGATTGACACCCAGTATATCCAATATTATTAGATGTAAGAATCCTAAAAGTCTTAACGAAGCCATCAACATGGCTATTTCTGAAGAAAAAGTACAACAATTCTTGGCTAAACAAAACCCTTCTAATTCGCGTCGGGACACCCCTAACTACGTAAAACCAAGTTCTCAATCTATGCGCCGTAACGATCAATCCAGGTCAAATCAGCCCAACAACACGACTGCAATATTTTGCAGATATTGTAAGAAACCAGGACATACCCTGGAACAATGTCGTATAATCGTAAACGCGAATATAATAACAATCGCTTTAAGATAGACCAAAATCAGTCAAAGGACACTCGACGTGTCCATTATACTAACACTTCCGAAGATGTAGACGACACAATTGAAGGCCACGACACCGTCGATCTTGAATCAAAAAACGAGTTCGAGTCTCGTCCCGGTGTCGAACGGGACTAAATACAATTAAAAAACGACACCCAAACACTTATTTCTAAGTCCAAAATCCCTCCGCTACATGGAGGTCATCCTACTAGCTCATTTACAATCTCGCGACCACCGCTACATGGTGACTCGCACAAATCCACTGTATCCAAATCCAGAATATCTCCACAACATGGAGGTTATTCTATACAAACTCCTACAACCTCGCAATTACCGTTACATGGTGCATTGCCGAAATCCATGGTATCCATGCAAAACAAAGTCCTGCTTAAATCTAATGTATTCGAGATATTAAGAAATCCTACGATGAGGCTATCACCTCACGTTCTTGTCGAATCTTCTGTATCAGAAATCCCTTTGTCACTGCTGGTAGACTCAGGATCCTCTATAAGCCTGTTGAAACAATCATCTATCGAGAAGCAACCAAAGTTAATCAACGAAAAAATTCAGCTAAAAGGTATAGACCTGGCTGAAGACTGTATAAAAAGTCAAGCTCATTTCAAACTCCAAATAAAATTACCTAAATCCAGTGTATCACACCAATTCCACGTAATCGAGCGAATTAACCTGCCTTATGATGGTTTTATAGGCTCGGACTTTCTAAATGCCCACAACTGTAATATTAATTACACAAAAAACTTACTTGAAATTTACGGTTTATCCTTAAAACTTCATATTTAGTTCCACCGAGGACTGAGACCGTTATAGAATGCTCAGTCCAAAACCCCGAAATCAAAGAAGGTGCAATTCTTGACCAGAAAATTTCTAAAACACTTTTAGTTGCCAATTGTTGTAGTACGAGTGAAAGCAAATAACAGAATAAATGTTACAGTTGCAAATACATCAGAAGAGCCCATAAGATTGAGGTCAGATCTTAACCTAAAAATGATTCCTATGAATCCAGTACAATTCGAAGAGCAAGATATTAAACTAGTTAATCATATGCATACAAAGACCGACTGTGTGTCACGCACAAACGAAGTCCTCTACTCACTACGTGTGTCCCATCTTAATAACGAAGAAAGAGAAGCCCTTTTTTCGCTTTGCTCTGAATTTTCTGACATATTTCATCTTCCCGGAGAAGATTTAACTTTCACAAATGCCTTAAAACATGAAATAAAAACGACATCCGATGCGCCAATACACACTAAAACTTACCGTTTCCCCGAGGTCCACAAGGCCGAAGTCCGGAGCCAAATAAACAAAATGCTGCAACAAAATATTATAGAGCCCTCCAACTCTCCTTGGTCGTCACCAATATGGGTAGTACCAAAAAAACTCGATGCATCCAATATCCAGAAATGGAGAGTAGTGATCGATTACAAGAAGTTAAATGATGTAACTATTGGTGACACCTATACCTCAGATCTCAGAAATCCTGGATCAGTTGGGAAATAGTAAATATTTCTCAACCCTTGACTTGGCGTCCGGGTTCCACCCAATCCTTTTAAACGACGCCGACAAGCCTAAGACAGCATTTAATGTTCCTGAAGGCCACTTCCAATTTCTCAGGATGCCATTCGGGCTCAAAAATGCCCCTTCAACCTTCCAACGGTTGATGAATTCTGCTCTGACAGGTCTGCAAGGCACCCGGTGCTTTGTTTACCTCGATGACATAGTCTGTTATGCCCACGACTTATCAACACATATACTTAATCTGCGATCAATTTTTGACAGAATCCGCGATTTTAATCCTGAAATGACAACCTGACAAATGCGAATTCCTCAGACGAGAAGTTTGTTATCTTGGTCATGTAATTACCGAACAAGGCGTTAAGCCTAACCCCGACAAAATTAAAGCGGTCACTGAGTTCCCAACTCCTAAATCACCCAAGGACATAAAATCATTCCTTGGACTTGTTTCATACTATCGTCGTTTCATACCAGATTTTTCTAAAATAGCTAAAGCCCTAACGAAACTTTTAAAGAAAGAAGTTCCCTTTAAATGGGAAAATCAGCAACAACTCGCCTTCGATACCTTAAAACACAAACTTACGACAGCTCCTTTGTTGATATATCCCGATTTTTCGAAGCCATTCGTCCTCACCTGCGACGCCTCTGATTACGCAGTGGGTGCTGTACTCTCCCAAGGTCCAATCGGTAAAGATCAACCGATTGCTTATTCTTCACGCACACTTAACAAAAGTGAATCTAATTACAGCACAACTGAAAAGGAGTTATTGGCTATACTTCACGGTTACAAGACCTTTCGCCCTTACCTTTACGGTAACAAATTCCAAATCGTAACGGACCATAGACCGTTGAAATGGCTTTTTAACCATAAAGATCCCGGAAGCAAACTCCAACGGTGGAGGTTGAAGCTAGAAGAGTACGAATACGAAATCGTATATCGTAAAGGCCTGTTAAACTCTGCAGCTGATGTTCTCTCTCGATATCCGGTAAATCCAGTTTTTCCTGAAAACAGAAATCATTTAAATCCACAATCTCCTGAAGAGTGGAACTCTAGTGCAAATCCAGAGTTCTGCTTGGAATCCCCTTTACCAGAGATTGCAAGAGACCCTCTTGACGAATTACTAGGAGTATCTAATGAAAGTAACAATGACACTCATTTTAGCCCGCTGGATCCTTATATCCCCACTGATTCTCCATCTCCGGCAAATGCCTTCCCTGCATCACCTGAAATGCATCCAGAACCCTCACCTGTATCCGAAGACCGAAATTCTGCATCTCCTGCTATCCTTGTTGATCCTCAACCTTCTTCTAGCTGTCCGAACTCTGAAACCTTACCTTCGCATGACGAAACTTACCGTAGTTTTCTAAATTCATCCACAGAATCTTATAATACTCAAATTATTGAACACAATCAAAACCTGCTAAAAGGAACTCAACAATTAGTAGTACTACCTGTTCCGATAGATATGGATGAATCCATACCGTATGTGCAGGATGTGTTAAACAATTGCCCTAAAACCGAACGTTGACAATTTTCTAAACCTGGAAAGGACTCTACATACCTGTTCTCCTTTGACAATAGGAAATAAAACTTACCTCTTTCTTTTTACGAAGGTGCATCACTGATGAACACTCATATCCAGACATATTTAAAAGTTTAAAATACGTCCGAGATGAAATTATGATGACATATCCCACTATTAACGATATAAGCATATCTGATTTCAGAAACCTATTTGATAAACACTCTTTTGTTAAAATTTTTAACATGTTAGCCTACCTCTTCGATGGCACTAATATCAGGATTCACATATACCATGATAAGATCATATATCCTTCACTTAGCGAAATTCCGAAAATATTAAAAGAGAATCACGATATTCCCATAGCTGGTCATTTAGGTTCTACAAGAATGTTGAGCCGTGTAAAAGAGAAATATTTCTGGAAAAATATGCGAACCGATATCGAAAATTATGTTAAAGACTGCAAAGCCTGCCAAACTAATAAAGCTTTGCGGAAGACAAATAGAGCTCCCATGATCATTACATCGACTTCCACTTCTCCGTTTGAACGCCTAGCCCTCGATATCGTGGGACCTCTTCCCGAATCTGGAACGGCAAAACTTAAATACATACTTACGTTACAAGATGATTTGACAAAATTCTCACTAGCCTATCCTCTACACAGTAACACAGCCGCCGAGGCAAGCGATTGTCTCCTCCATTTTATATCTCTGTTTGGAATACCCAAACAAATACTTACTGATCAAGGAACTAATTTTACTGCGGATTTATTTTAAAAAAACATGTGATTTTCTAAAAATTAAACAATTGTGGTCCTCTCCATACCACCCGCAGACTCAAGGCGCTCTAGAGAGATCACACTCCACTCTAAAAGAATATTTAAAATCCTACGTTAATGAAAATCAAGACGATTGGCCTAGATACGTGTATACATCAATGTTAGCATACAACACTGCCGTACACTCAACAACCCATTATACTCCATTCGAGTTACTATTTGGGCATAAACCTCACATCCCAGACTCCGTATACGATGATAAATCTACTGCTACTTACCCTGAGTATGTAAAACTCCTTCAGCACCGGTTGAAACACGCTCGTGACAGAGCCTTAGATTTTATTCACAAATCCAAGGAAAATTCAAAACGGTACTATGATTCACGTAGTCGTCCTCAAGAATATAAAGTAGGAGACTATGTCCTATTGAAAAACCACCTAAGGTTGCGAAAAGCCTTATCGCCCTTGTGGAAAGGCCCGTATAAGATAGTGAAGGTTCATGGGAATCATACACTATCTTTACTCATAAATAGACGACACGTGAAACATCATTACGACGAAGTCAAACCCGTAGGCATGAGTGACGTGAAACATCATTACGACGAAGTCAAACCCGTAGGCATGAGTGAATAATAGTAGTTGGTAGTAATAATATATAGTAGTAATAAAATATAGTAGTAAGTAATAATAGTATATAGTCTCTCTCGTTACAGCGCACTGGTTTGGTGTCACCAAGAGTATGTACTATCAGTGTCATAAGTGCATGGATGATTCTAAATCAAAATCGTTTGTGCGGCGTTTCATCGCCTTAATTATATACCATGGACGACATAGATGGCGCTAGTATACTAGTGGTATTGAAAAATATACATTTATAGTTTTTATCAGATACAAAGTTATTAACTTAATAAATTTTTATACAAATTAATGCTACGATATTCCAAACCTTTTTAAAGCAAAGCACGCAATAACCAGGATTCGAACTCGGTAGCATAAAATTAACCGATGCCACTAGCCATTAGGCCATTACGTAACCTTGAAATGTATTGAAATTATCCTACTCTTTATTATATTGAAGTTGTTTAGCAACTATAACCCGATCATAAATCTCAAAACAGTTGAGGGTAATTTAAAATTAACTGTATAAAAATTAAACCTTTTTGTTCAATCATAACATTCTTTACTATCTTTGAGTGAGTTCAGTCACGATTTGTTTAACAAGTTCTTAATATTTATTTTTATTATGAATTTGCGTTCAAATGTTAATATGGCTACGAGGGCCCAAATAATAGCATTGCATAATTAAAGCTTAAATTATACTGGAATTTCTAGAGGAACTGGCTTAAACGTAAGTATTCTTATAAATGACCGTTTGTTATTTATTTTATTATCCATGGTTATCGATACATGAAAATAATAAATAATACACGTCCCTTACAGGTAAAGACTGCCACTTTATGGATATCTAAAGCTGTTTCAAGAAGAGGGTTCATTGGAGCACCGTAGTGGATCTGGCAGAAGACGTGATAGTGACTCAGACCAGTTTCAACTTATGGGGCACGGTTATGAGGAAAATTACTGGAGCATTGTCATCTTCAGTGATGCAAACAGTGAAAACTACATAGATGTGCTGAAAGACGTCATGAAGATGTGCTAGTGATAACGTTCGTGCAGGACAATTGTCCTATGTGTAATGTTCCATAATTGTGCAAGTGTTTAGTCAGCAATCAGACATACGGATTATTCCTTGGCCAGCGAGATAGGAGAAATAGGATCGATAAAAATGGCGGCTACACTAGTTCTTAAAAGAAAAGACATTGTTGACTATAGGATTAAGCAATTACAAGACCGGGGTAGCTATAATTTATTTAATGGATAAATGTTCAAACTTAGTGTTAGTAGGATAAATTTATTGACTACTTTATAACCAGCGACTGTTATACAGTAATGATTTTAATATTTTACTAAATATGAGAAATAAAAATAAAAGCAATATTAATATTTACAGATGCTATTGATTGCAAAATAATAAATTATTTATTTATTAATTACAATGAACAATTCGTCCCATATCTAGTGAATGCTATATCCCGGTCTTAGAAATGTTATTGATTTAAGGTCTAGCTTCAATTTCTTCCTTGTTCTGGAACGAATACTTAAGCTATGAGCCTTTGTCATAACATGATGCACTAAATGAATCACTTTAGTCAATACTTTAATTAAATTTTATGGGGAGGTAAAATAGTTGCAGAAGTAAGGTTGCATATTATATAGAATCGTATTATAACATTGTGTTTAAAACTAACTAATAAATGACTAGCACAACACAATTTTGATTTAAAATGCTTATTAATCTTATAAAAAGTGTAATAAATAATGTGTCAGTTAGCTGAAAAGTTATTAGGTCAGGATATACACTATATAAGAAAGAAATAAATATTATGTTTTAAGAAATAAATGTCTGAAATTATAATGTCACTAAAATAGTTTTATTTGTTATCCTTTATGAGAATTAAACTTAGTATTAGTCTTAATCTGTAAGAAAAATATGTTACTTTTACATTAATAGTTAGCACATATTATAAAAGTTATTTATATATATTTATTAATATAATTTTATTCTAAAATAATATATTTATTTATTTTTGTTATCTTTTATAAATATTAAACGTCAAATATTTTATTTATATATTATTATTATTGATTTTATATAAAAAATATAAAAAAACCATTGTTAAAAAACCTGAATTTAAAAATGATAACCCGGAATGGAACCGGTGCCCTTCGACTTCATTATACTATCATTCTTATTTATCCGAGCTACCGATCGCGTTTTTAATGATATCGAAAATGCGGGCTAGTTTATAACTTTTATTATTGTCTATTATTAATTATTGACGCCATCTTTTAATTGGTTTGCTTGACTTGACTTAGATGGCGCTATATTAAGTCCTGGGAAATGTGAAAATTAACATAATTTATGTGTATTTGTATATAAATATATTATTGTTTCTTAATTATTATTTTAACCATTAAAAACCTTATTGTGTGCCTCTGCAGTGTAAACTATTCAAGCTTTGCAGGGTTATTTTCATTTAAAAGCAGCGCCATCTAGTTATCAATGGTAGCGTTATGCAAAACCTGTCAGTCAATAGTCGACCTTAAGCTCTCCATGCATTTTTGTCACCCTTAGTACAACCAATCAACTCGAGCCCTGGTATACACTTTGACCCAATCGGTGAACTCAAAATTAATACAGGACACCTAGACGTAGTAAACCCTGTCCTGAGTATCCTATATTGAACCACACATAAATAATATTAATTCGATATTAGGCAAAATAAGTTCCTTATGTAGTCGATTCGATATGAAAACTATGATTGGATTGGAATATCATAACATATTAGAGCCACTTACTGTCAAATTCAATGATATAGTTTCCGAATATTCCTCCATTGCTCATCTCACTAGTAATAGATTTAAACGTGGGGCCTGGATAAGTGGCATAGGCCTTACCAAAAACTATATTTGGAACTCTAGATGAAAATGACGGAGTCAAATATGACACCGCCATACAGAGTATTCAAAGTAACGAAAAACAACTGAGTTCTCTTATAAAAGAAAACATCTTGATTACTATGTCTACCTTTACAGAATTAAACAAAACGCTACGTAACATAGCAATTAATGAAGCCAAGCTCAATTCTGGTATCGACAGATTGCAATCAAAATTTGAAAACTCACATTGATATCAAATAACTTAATAATTAAATCAGATATTAATTTATTACTAAACAGTTTGGAAACCGCTGTACTACTCTTATCGTTTAGACTCGAAGACATAACAAACGCTATCATCTTTTGTCGCCAAAATGTAATATATCCGGCTATATTACCACCCGCGCAGCTGTACCGAGATTTAGCTGATAATTATAGACATTTACCTGTAGAATTAAGATTACCTATAAGCCTAGAATTAAGTCATATTAACTTGTTAATTAATATTTCTACTGTAAAATGTTATAGTTCCAACAACAAGATTGTTTTCATCTTAAGGATACCCTTAGTGTCACATAAGGTATATAGTATATACCATAGTATTGCATTACCTATCCCACATCATAATGTTGAACCGAATTCATTTAGTTTTATAACCCCTAGTAGAAAGTACATTGCAATGACCAAGGATAAAACAGAATACTGTAACCTAGAATCACTGAATGAATGCAGAGCGATTAATACCCGTGCGTTTATTTCTGACGTCATCACGGTACACTCGACTAGCGCAAACCCAAGTTGTGAAAGTGAGTTACTAACAAACGTGATAAAAATCTTACCTGTGCAGTGCAAAACGAAATTCATTCATGGATATTTAGATGTATGGAAACCACTTAATAATAAAAATTGGATTTATGTACAATCAGAAAGTAATAAGTTTAATATAGAATGCCCTAATCAAAAGACTGTAGAAATTAACATCATTAGGACAGGAATCGTAAACATTCCGTTTGACTGTTTCGCATATTGCAAGGGCACTAAGTTAGTACCTAAACTCAATGACATAGAGTTGAATGTCACGGTCACCCAATCCGACTTCAACATTGTAAACGACTCTTGTTGTTATTTAGATAAGTTCAAGGATGTGATGAATGATGAGCCTCATATCAAATTACAGAACATTGATTTGGATATTTTTACTCAGGAAGTCAAAACTAAATTAAACTCATTATCAGAAAAAAGTAATGAAATTATCAACCAACCCCAAATAATTAAATACGGGACTCATTATTCTATAATCTTAGTGTTAGTAACTTGTATTATTTGTGTTTTTGCTATTATTAAGTGCGTTCTTTGTATTAAATCACACAACCGTCTTCCTTTCCCATTCTCAAGGTCTTCCCAATTGGCTCCTGTGAACTTACCTGTCGAATTAACACCTGAACCTCAACCTGTAAGTCCCACTAAAACTAGTAAATCTTGCCAGACTCCCATGAGTACTCCAAGTCCTAGTATCAGGGTAAACCTGTGACCTTCATATCTTTCTCTTCCTTTTCCCAAACTTCGAAGAATCAACCCCGAAGTTTAGTCTACCCCCGGGAGGTGTTATAGGCTCCCATCCTTCGCCTATTTGCTGACTAAGTCCTGACTCAGTCCTGACTCCACTCCCCTCTCCTTCCAAGCTATCTCCTGACACACAACCTCCCTTCAGTCTACAGCCATATCCCAATCCAGACGGTTGTCTTATAAAATTTCAATTTTCGTTTTATTTTCTAGTTAAATATAAATTGTATTTTTTAAAAAGACTTTTTACAAAGTCCATATAACAGAACGATCTCAAAAAAATTGCAAATATATTCAACAATTTCTTTGCATCAATTGGTGAAAGCCAAACTCAAGCCCAACCAAAGGGTACCCCAGTGGTCTGTCCTACACAAACACCATCTTCCTAAGTCCGGTAGAACCCTATGAAATAAACAGGATAATAAAAAACCTCAAAAATGTGCATCAAAGATTTTTGAAAAGGCCATGCGACCGCGTATACTCTTTCCGCGAAAAATATAACATACTAAACGACAGTCAATACGGATTCCGTAAAAATAGGTTCACAACTTTGGCTGTCTACAAATATATCCAGGAAGCCCTAAACATAATAAATAAAAAAGACTACGCGGTGGGAATTTTGTTAGATATGACAAAAGCCTACGACAAGGTGCAATTTAAAATTTTACTAGATAAACTGCATGGAATAGGTATTCGGGAAATGCTCACAAATGGTTCGCCTCATATTTGAACAACAGAAAACAATTAGTAAAGATAGAATACTTTAATGACCACACAAAAGAAATAACAAAAATAAGATCAGACATAAAAACCGTAAATGCATCAATTCCCCAGGGTAGTGTACTGGGTTGTCTACTATTTCTGATCTACATAAACGATCTACCTAAGGCTATAAACGGGACATGCGTTTTATTCGCAGATGACATATCCCTGCTCACTTCATGCAAAAATAATATAGGTATCAACGAAAGGCTAAACTCCCTTCTTTCCCCAACAATCAACTGGATGAGAAACCATAACTTGGAAATAAACATTGCTAAGACTAAAATTATGACTTTCCACCCCCATCAAAAAGCCCCCCTAAGTATCAACTACAGCTTCAACAATACTGAATTGCAGCAAGTTAACGCTTTCACCCTCCTTGGACTATCTATAGACATCCACATAAGCTGGAAATCCCACATACAAAACATAAGAGCAAAGTTGTCGAAACTCTCATATGCTCTGCGAGAAATAAAAAAAAACCACCAACTTTAAAACTGCACTCGTAACCTATTACTCATACGCCCAAGCATGGCTCGCATATGCCATTATTCTATGGGGGAATAGTTCTGAGTCAGCCACATTATTTACCCTACAAAAAAAGCCAATTCGGATAATGACAAACACTGAACAGACAGACAGTTGTAAACCACACTTCATAGAACATAAGATACTCACCTTAACTTGCTTATACATTTTCGAAATATGCTAATTTGTACGAAAACATCCAGACAAGTATACTACTCGCCAGGATATCCAAACAAACTTCACCTTCAGATACAAAAATAGATTGAATTTACCTACATCTCGATTAAAAATACACCGGATCAAAAATAAATCCGGCCCCCTTCCAGACAGGTGCCCGACGAGGCGGTCTGAGATTATCCTTTCGAACAGTTTTCCCACCTCGTCGAGCAGCACAATGGGCCGGTACGCGGACGGAGAGTCCGCAGAACGCCCCGGCTTCTTCACGAGGACCAGTTTACCCGTCTTCCACGACAGCGGAAACTGGCCTCTCTCCAAACATGCGCTGAACAGACCAATTAGTCGAGGCCTGAGAGCCTCCGAGGCCAGGACCCAAACCTTGGCATGCAGCCCGTCAGGTCCTGGGGCGGTATTCTTGCCGCTCAGCCGGCGCACCGCCACTCTCAAATCTACCTCGGTCACTTCCGGAGCGGATTCATCGTCGTCGTCGTTGTAGCCCGCATTGGGCACCGCAGGGGGCGGGGACATAGCCGGGGGCGTGTAACCCATCTGTGGTCGGGGGAATAGTGCCCCGACCACTTCGTCCACGACCTCCGGTCGGAGACTCTGAGTCAGTGGGGGCGCCCAGGTGCGGAGCTTATCACGCACCATCCGGTAGGGGCGTCCCCACGGGTCTCTGTTCAGAGTCTCCAACATCTCCTCGCGGGCCCGATCTTTGGCCCGCCGGATCTCTACCCTGAGGGTGGCCTTCGCCGCCCTGTATTCCTCGTATAGCTCCGCCTCTCTGGTTTCAGCGTCCAGAGGGCGGAGACGGAGCCTGCGGTGCCTGGTGTATCGGCGTCGCGCTGCGGTGCACTCACCGCGTAGGTCTGCCAATTCCTGCGACCACCAATACACCTGGCGCTTGCGTTGGCACGGCCGGATCCGGGGCATCGCCACGTCGCACATCCTTGACATGGCGTCCTGGAGCCATCTCACCTCCTCGTTAACGTCGGCGGGCCTGACCGGTGGTATCACCCAGGCCTGCACGACTGCGGCTTCCAGGAAAAGCTCCCGGTCCAGTTGCCTAAGCGCCCAACGCGGGCCACACGGGGCCTGTCTGACTGGCGGGTCTGCGGACTCGGCGGAAACGTCGAACCGTAAATAGCGGTGGTCCGAAAACGTCTCCACCTCCTCCATGACGCGCCAGTCAACAACGCGCGATGACAGAGCGGGGCTAGCGAACGAAATGTCCACCACTGACTCGCCCCGCATCCGTACGCACGTGGGGACAGAACCCCGGTTCAGCACGACTAGGCCTGTCTCCAGAGCCCAGTCTTCGACCATCCTTCCCCGGACATCAGCGAGCCGGGAACCCCAAGCCGAATTCTTGGCATTGAAGTCCCCGAGGACCAGCACGGGGAGGGGACGGAACCCGACGACGACGGTGACTAACTCCCTGAGGGAGTTAGTCACCGTCTCCGGACCGAGCCGCGACGCAACCCCTGCCTCGCTGAGGCCCTTCGGGGGTTGGGCTTCGGGGGAGGGCCGGGCACGCTACCATAGCAGCGGTAAGACCCCTCTTTGAGGAGTGGCTTGAGAGACGCCACGGCGTCCTCACCTTCCGTCTGACGCAGGTGCTTACCGGGCACGGCAGCTTCGGTAGGTTCCTGTTTCGGATTCAGCGGGAGGAAACGCCCGAGTGTCGTCATTGTGAGGACCACCTAGAGGATACGGTGGAGCATACGGTAGCGGTATGCCCTGCCTGGGCTGAGCACCGCCGTATCCTCAGGGAAGTGATCGGCGGCGGCGACCTCTCGCGCCCGGCCTTAGTCGAGGCCATGGTGCGGAGTGAGAGGAACTGGGACGCCGTCTCCTCCTTTTGTGAAGCGGTCATGCTCGCAAAGAGAGAGGCGGCCCGCGTGAGGGAGCAATCCTCCTCCTCACGCCCCAGCAGCCGCAACTGGCGACACTACGGGCGTCGGGGATCGAGGGACGATCTCCGGCCACCGTAAGTACGGGCCTGCGGTCGGCGAGTAAGGGCAGCTCGCCGCCCGACCAGAACCAGGCCCGAGCGTACGGCGCGTAGCGTTCCGCGCGCGCCTCAAAGAGCCAATAGACCACCACAGACGGGGCCCTAAAGGGCTGATGTTCAGCCGGGGCTGCGGGGTAAGCGCAATAAGGTACCGCGACCTCGGCACAGAGCAGGAGAAGGAACAGGGGGGTTTTTAGTCAGTAAGGGTCTGACACTCCCTCCTGCCCGGCCCTGGGCGGGAGAAGTCATTTGATGATTTTCCCCTCACAAAAAAAAAAAAAAAAAAAAAAAAAAAAAAAAAACCCCCGTCCTGGCGACAGCGGCCGCAACCTCATTCTCCGTCACGGAGTCGTCCAGGCCCATGATGCGTAGCTCCAGGCATTTGGTGGGCCTGGACACGCGAGCTTCGTCCGCCGCAATGCACGCCCTGAGCCTCTCGGCAAGGGCGTCAGCGGACGGGCCGCTGGCCGCGCCGGGGACCTCCAAGAGACGGGCTCCAGTGGCAGTGACCCTCACTGCGAACCCGTCGGGTGCCCCAAACTCCGCGGGAGTTACCGCCCCCCTTCAATTTGGCGAGGACCTCGCCATACGTCACCCCCTTTTTCGCCGCGTCCGGCTGTAGTGTGATAACTACAGCTGAAGATTTTGGGGCGAGGAGCATTGCCGCAGCGCGCTTCTCCTTGCGCCGCTGCTGTCGCCGCTGCCGCTGCTCCTTCTTCCGGAGCTTCCTCCTCTCCTTGGCGACCTTCCTCACCTCCCCCGCCACTTGCCAGTCGCTACCAGCACGCGACTCAGACGGCGGAGTAGGTGCCGATGCGGCTGGGGCTCCAGCCGCTGCTCCTCTTCGTCTGCGGCTCATCGGCGCAGGAGCCAGCGCCGAGGGAGACACGGGCGCCCTCGTCGGTGACAAGGCTGGCGGCGCTTTCGCCCCCTTCTTCACCGGTGCGCTGGCTTGTGCCCCACGGCTGGTTGGCAGCTTGGGCTTAGCCGCTGCGGCAGCATACGACCCGGCTGCGAGTGGAGGTCGCAGGAGCCTACCCTCCAGCACGTCGAAACGCTGCTGGAAGGCGGCCATCTCCCGCCGCATAAGGCCGAGAAGGTCGGCCTCCGCTGGCTGCGCAGGTTGGGATCGGACTCCTCGAGCTGCGGCGAGCTCTGTTTTGGTTGCCCGAAGCTCAGCCTCCAGGGCAGTATTGGCAGCCGCCAAGCGGGACAGCTCCCGCCGCATTCCAGCCAGCTCTTTTTGCATGGCGGCCATCTGCCGCTCAGCTGAGCCCGGCTGGGATACCGCCGACATAATAGCGGCTTCCGCGTGTTTAAGCACTCCATTTCTGCCAGCCTGGGTTTTTTGCCCAGCCAGCATGCGGAGTGCTTCCTTTACCTGGAGGCGGAGGCTCTCAGCGCCGCCTACAGAACCCTCACCACCGGAGGCCTCCATCTCCGAGGAGTCCGAGGGGGCAGCCTTTCCCAGGGCGCTCCCCTCCGCTGCCAGCCGCTCTGCCGGCTCAGTTCGGCTCCCAGCCGCCCTCGTGGAGCCCTTCCCCTTGCCCCTACCCCGCGCCGCCGTGGGGATTTTGGGGGCCGGAGCCTCCTGTTCATTGGAGGAGGGCCCTCGCCCGTCCTACAGCCTGGGGCGTTTGAATGTCCCTCGGGCCTTTTTCTGGCGCAGCGCTATGCTTGTGCCAGACTGCGATGTTGAGTCGGACTCAGAGTCCGACTCCTTCCTGCTTGAGGCACGTGCACATGATGCATCTAGCACCTCGTTCATATTTGCAAGCGAGCTGACCTCGCTTGCGTTCTCCTCACCGTTAGGTGGTTTTTTATTTTTCTTTATAGGCATCTCCATTGAAGTCCCACGAGTATGGGGGAAATAAGAGGTCCGCCCAGGGAGAGCCCCCTGTCCCTGGGTAAGTGTGCATTTGTCTCCTAACTAGGGGGTCCACCGGTCCCCTAGCTGGGGGTGCGCTCACGACTGATCCTACTCCTCAGCCATACATACCCTCGCCGCGCACCAGAACTTAGTATTGGATGAATTTTTTATAGAGGTTATCTTCCTCGCGGTCCGGGCGGTTAAGCCAAGACCCTCGTCCCGGTCCGAGTCATAAAACATGACCATGATCTCTTCCCGGGTTACGATATCGACGGGTGCAGTCGGGCGCAGCTAGTGCCCCGATGCTACTCATTGGCAGGGTGAGTGCACAACGAGCGCCGCCCTTGTTTCTCCGCCCTGCTCTCTGCTAGGTCCAGAGAGTCGTGCGGAGGAACGCCCCCACGGAGGCGTAGACTCTATGCCAGCATAGAGCCGGTCGCCTCTAGAACCCGACCGGGTTCTCCGCCCGGCCAGAAGTTCGCTGCGGGCGACAGTCAAACCAACCCTGTCACCATCCCGTTAGGGAGACTGTCGCCCGCACCCAGGGTGCACCACGGGGAGGTCTTCTGGCACGCACCCCAAACTGATAGGGTGAATTCAGTATATCGTCTTAAGTTGACCGGTACATGAAATTATTTCAGGAACGTTATGGGAATCCAATTAAACCGATTTGTTTCATTACCTTGCACGCAATGTATCGCTACCACCGCAAACGCACGCAGCGAACGGCAGCGCTTTTAGTATTATTACTTTACACTATGGGCAGCAACCGAGGCACGCTACTATAGCAGCGGTAAAACCCCTCTTTGAGGAGTGGCTTGAGAGACGCCACGGCGTCCTCACCTTCCGCCTGACGCAGGTGCTTACCGGGCACGACAGCTTCGGTAGGTTCCTGTTTCGGATCCAGCGGAAGGAAACGCCCGAGTTTCGTCATTGTGAGGACCACCTAGAGGATACGGTGGAGCATACGGTGGCGGTATGCCCTGGCTGGGCTGAGCACCGCCGTGTCCTCAGGGAAGTGATCGGCGGCAGCGACCTCTCGCGCCCGGCCTTAGTTGAGACCATGGTTCGTTGCAAGAGGAACTGAGAAGCTGTCTCCTCTTTCTGCGAAGCTCGCAAAGGAGGAGGCGGAGCGCGTGAGGGAACTATCCTCCTCGCGCCCCAGCCACCGCTGTAGGCGACATTCCGGGAGTTGGGGATCGAGAAATGAACTTCGGCTACCCTGAGCGCGGGTCTACGGCGAGTAAGGGTAGCTCGCCACCCGACCAGAACCAGGCCCGAGTGTACGGCGCGTAGCGTTCCGCGCGCGCCTCAAAGAGCCAATGGACCACCACAGACGGGGCCCTAAAGGGCTGATGTTCAGCCGGGGTTGCGGGGTAAGCGCAATGAGGCACCGCGACCTCGAAACAGAGCAGGAGAAGGAACAGGGGGGTTTTTAGTCAGTAAGAGTCTGACACTCCCTCCCGCCCGGCCCTGGGCGGGAGAAGTCATTTGATGATTTTCCCCTCACAAAAAAAAAACACTATGGGCAGCGCCGCGACCTCACCTTTTGGACAAACGGCCGCGCTCGCGCCACGTTTTAATAACAATTAATTATTATTCAAAAGATAGCCGCATTACTTACAAAAGACAATTTAACAATCACGCTCGCGCCACGTTTTAATAACAATAAATTATTATTTAAAAGATAGCCGCATTACTTACAAAAGACAATGTAACAATCACGCTCGCGCCACGTTTTAATAACAATAAATTATTATTTAAAAGATAGCCGCACTACTTACAAAAGATGATGAGAAATGTAACAATCATAACATGGTTACTGATAAATGATAAAAAAAGAAAAATGCGTACCTTAGAATCGCACCGTGCTGAGATAAGGCTCGAAGTGACTTCCTCCAAAGTGTTCACAGTAGGATATTATTGGGCATTCTAATCCACCGAGAGTGACGGAGGCGAACGGAGTGAGCCGTAGGAACGGAAGGAGCCGTAGGAACGCCTTCCGTTCCTACGGCTCACTAATCCGAATAATATAAATGGGTTACCTTGTTCGATCAGCAAACGGATTGGACGCAATTCCACTATTTCAGTTCACACACTTACACGTTAACAAACAAGGTATTTCGCTATATGAATCGCTAGCCTAAAATTCAGGACAGATTGTCTCATGTCTCTCCACAAAGTTAGAGATTGTGCATCACTACAGGTTACATATACTCCGTTTTCTGTGACCAGATTGGCTCGAGGACATCTGAACTTTAGGATACCGTATATATTAAACTAAAATTTGGGACAGATTGTCTCATGTCTCTCCACAAAAATAAGAAATAGCGTATACTCATAGGCACACACACACACATTCTATTTTCTGTGACCAGATTGGCTCAAGGACATCCAAATTTTAATTTAATTCATTCATACAGACGACACACACCTTACTTATACGTTAACAAACAAGGGATTTCGCTGTATGAATCGCTAGCCTAAAATTCAGGACAAATTGTCTCATGTCTCTCCACAAAGTTAGAGATTGTGCATCACTACAGGTTACACATACTCCATTTTCTGTGACCAGATTGGCTCGAGGACATCTGAACTTTAGGATACCGTATATATTAAACTAAAATTTGGGACAGATTGTCTCATGTCTCTTCACAAAAATAAGAAATAGCGTATAGGTACTCATAGGCACACACACATTCTATCCCAAGTAGCACAAAACTTCATTATAAGATGTCACAAGAGGTAACATCGGTAACTTTAGCACTTATGAAGAGTTATTACAGTACACTCGACCTGCAAGAGCTGAAAAGTGAGCTTTTGCCTGAATAAGAACGTTATTATGTGTCACGGAGACCACACTGTAACGCTTGCAGCGTTAATATAGGTAACAAGTCCAGTATTGTACAGCTTTAAGCAATTTAAAGGATTTTTGTGGACTTTAACTAAACTATATTATGAACTGAAGACCACAAGTGTACCCTTAGACCACTTGCATTTTAATAAAGAACACGTGAGCTACTATAATGTAATCAGTTATTCTGTGGCTTCAAATAACAAAGATAAAGTCAAAGTCAAAGTCATAATCATTTATTCTAACTAAACCATAAATAGGTACTTTTGAAACGTCAAAATAGAGAAGTAGTCTGTCAGTTCGTTCGTCAGTGAAGCTAGGTGCTCATCCCAAATTGTAGATTCGAATGGAGAAGAACGAGCAAGAAACTCCATGCGTTACTCTTTTAAAAAAAAATGTTTTACAATTTCAATAATATAACATTTATAGTATACATTATTGTACCCTTATGTGAGAACAATGCAGAGACAAGTTGTTAAAAAAAAAGAACAAATGAGGGGACCTATCATAAAATTTTACTCCTTTGTCGTCTCGAACATGGCGCTCACATATGCGTACTCACAATCTTTAAGAATGCTTCTATATAAACTTTTTGGATATATAAATTTAGGATGCATTATTTTTGAGAAATTTACCTAACTGCTGACTATATTTGAGTATTGTCCAGTAGAGCCGAACCAACACGCTGCCAGGCATTCTTATCCTCAATATAATCTGAAAGTTTGTAGTATGCCTGTCTACACAATTTGCGTTTAATATAAGTTTTAAATTTTCGTTCGTTAAGATTCAATACAGTACTTGGAATTTTATTGTAACAATTTACACAGAACCCCATAAAGGATTTCTGTACTTTGGACAGACGGAATCGTGGCACAGCCAGGCTATCTTTGCCTCTTGTATTAAAATTATGTCTATCGCTTCTTTTTTCAAATAATTGCAAATTTTTCCTTACATACATAATATTTTCATATATAAACTGACAAGGCACCGTCAGGATATTTATCGTTTTAAATAGTTCTCTCAGAGATTCGCGACGGGGCAAGATATATATCGCTCGGATAGCCCGCTTTTGTAGAATAAATATTGATTCTACTTCCGCAGCTCGACCCCACAGCAAAATTCCGTACGACATAATGCTGTGAAAATAGCTAAAATAGACAAGCCTTGCTGTGTTCACGTCTGTGAGCTGTCTTATCTGTCTAACTGCAAAAACAGCAGAGCTTAGTCTCCCCGAAAGCGTGTTTATGTGGGAACCCCATTGAAGTCTATTGTCTAGTGTGATACCTAGAAACACTGTCTCGTTAACAAATACTAACTTTTGCCCATTTAAAATTATGCTACAATCATTACTGTGTACGTTGGGCAAGCTAAATTTAATACATTTTGTTTTTTTCTCGTTAAGTGCTAAATTATTGACTGTAAACCAATTATGAACTTGATGAATGCAGCTGTTTACTTCGTCAAAATTATTAGAACGTCGACCTATTTTAAAAATTAATGATGTATCATCAGCAAACAGCACCATACTTGGCTCAGTTTTAAATAGAAATGGCAAGTCATTAACATACACTAAAAAGAGAAACGGACCCAATATTGAACCCTGTGGAACGCCCATACTTATCTCAGAGCCCTGTGAGTTATAACCACCTACATGAACTCTCAGCTGCCTATCCTCTAAATATGATTTTAGTAGACGGAGTGCAGTATGTCTAATCCCGTAATGATCTAATTTCAGCAAGAGTGTTTCATGGTCAACGCAATCGAACGCTTTTGAGAGGTCGCAAAAGACACCAACAGCATCCTGTGCTTCCTCCCAAGCACCGAGTACTTCCTTTATCAACGTGACACCGGCGTCCGTTGTACAACGACCTTTAGTGAAACCGTATTGTTGGTGATGGAAGATGGCATGTTTATCAAAGTGATGAAGCATCCGAGATAGCATTAACTTTTCGAACACTTTGCTAAAAACCGGCAGAACAGACACAGGCCTATAGTTGTTTGTAATAATAATGGAATAACTTTACTGTATTTCATTAGGTTTGGGAAGACACCGTCATCTATACTTTTATTGAAAATCAAAACCAGATACGGCGCTAAAGTTCGGATAAGTGATCCGCAGACTTTCACGGATAGTCCCCAAAGGTCCTCAGTTGATTTGACCTTGATTTCTTTAAAAACCTTTATTATCTCTAAAGGATTAGTATAATGAAAACTAAAGTCGCATTCGCATGATTTGACATTTTCTCTAAGCAAAGTTGCCGATAGTCTGGCCGATGATTTTAAATGAGCCGTTGTTTTGACAGGTATATTAGCAAAAAAAGTCTCAAACTCCTGAGCTACATCTGTGCTTGACGAAATCTGTCCCCTCTCTGTGTTTAAACAAAATGCCGAATGTTTTAATTTATTCCTACCTGTCTCATTCTGTATTATTTTCCACGTAGCCTTTATCTTATCTTCAGCTGATTTTATTTTATTACTGATAAAAAGACGCTTTGAGTACAATTTTACATGTTGATGAAAAAGAGGGTCGCAATTGTATGGTTTCATGCCATAAAGTTCAAAAAGTTTATCTCTACTCTTACGAATACCTGCGGTAGCCCAATCGCTAAACTGAAACTTAGCATAGACGTCTTTATATTTCACTGGCAAAATATCTTGAAATTCCCTATTTAACACCGTAAAAAATTTTTCGTATAACCTGCTTGGATTACTTACATCAAAACTTTCCATACTTAATTTAGATGCTAATGAATCATTAAGTTTCTCTAAATTTTTATTTGTTATATGTCTAAACTTTATTTGAATTTTTTGAAGAGGCAAATAAGAGCTGTAAGTAACCACAAGACCACTGTGGTCAGAAGGTAAACTGTTTATGACTTTTTTTTCTAAATAGTTACAGTTACTAAAAATGTTATCCATACATGTGGCCGTGGAGGGTGTTATCCTAGTCGGTTCTAGAAAAACATTTTTTAAATTAAATGATTGAAACAAATTTAATAGCTCCATGTCACTTGTATTGTTCTCCAATAAATTAATATTAAAATCGCCACATACAAGTACTGATTTATGGCTAGAACATACTTTCCTCAAAACAACTTCCATTACAGAATCAAACAATGCAAGATTCTGATAATTAGGTGGTCTATATGCACAAACAACAACATGTCTATCCAGCTCAACACAGGACAACTCAATAGTGTGTTCAACTGACAGTGCTACAATATCTTTCCTTTCTTTGGACTTAATGCCATTTTTAACTAAAATTAAGGACCCACCGTGTAACATATTCTTTCTACTAAAATTACTTATTACAGTATAATTTACAAAATTGAAAGATATTAATTGGTCCTCTTTCAACCAATGTTCTAAAGTCAAAGTCAAAATAATTTATTTCAATTAGACCGATACAGGCACTTTTGAACGTCAACACAACTTTAAAGATATAAAGTGTCAGTCTGTCGGTCAGTCCTCTTAGTTAGCCAATGTTCAGTAATACACAAAATATCCACATTATTACAATTTAAAAATAACTCTATTTCTAATTCTTTACTCATAAAGCTACTCATAAAGAGCCAAAACAAGTTGGGTGGTGATATAGGGAGTTTACCGTTATAAAGAGTTTTGTATTTGTAATTATTTTTTGGAACCACTACCAAAGTTCATCAATAATGACGATTTTTAAATGAAAAATAAATGTATTTTTAATGTTTTTGCAATGTAATTTTTGAAGTATTATAGCGCATTTGCAATATGTTTTTGAAATGTAGGCCAAGTGTTAATTCTTCGAGAAATATCGATTTAAAAAATACAAATTTTACTCGATTATGTTTGTATAAAATAAGTAAAAAAAAAAACATCATCCAGAAACCGGTAAATAATACTATTTATTAAGAAAGAGTGTCCGTTCACTTTAAACCGGGTTAAAATATTATTTTAAAGTACTTCTTAGTAAATAATATTTTTCGTTTTATTTTCTTGTGGCAGAAGAATATATTGATTGTTTCCGCAACCTAATCTTGACAACGCAACATATAGTTGGCCGTGCAAAAAACAGTCTTGCTGTAAATCTATTTCTACATATTTAAATGTTTGCCCCTATGATTTATCTATCGTTGCGGCAAAAGATAAATTAATTGGGAATTGGACTCTTTTAAAATGTAAAGGAATCAAGGGTCATCTGGAATCATTAGGATCCAAGGTATAAATACTGTTTGACCAACCGCTGGACCAGTCAGAACTGTTGCAACGATCACTTTGTGTTGTTGCGAAGAAATTTAACCTGAAGTCGGCTCCCGTTACATAAATTTCTAAGTAAAATAATTGGGGCTCCAATCTTTAACTTAAGAGAATGTGATGGGATGCCCCTCGGGTTTAAAGAATTGAGGAATTCCTGTAGATAATGGACTGCATATTCTTGATCCATTACATTATCAATGGATATGTAGGTGACTATATCCCCTGGAAGTTTAGTTAAAATTAAATCGTTAATTTTGTCAACACTACTGTTTTTCGTCGCCAATATTGCTCGTTAACACTTCCATTGATCAACTTTACTTTCTATTTCGACGATATCTGGGTAAACTGGGTATGAAACTCTCAATGCTAGTCACTTTTTAAATCTTGATCAATGGGTGTGGTGAATGGACTGTATAAATACTATAAATTGAGACTCGATAGCTTGATTATGGATTTTTATTAAATTTACAAACTTTTACACATAACATACGAAATTTTAGAGTTTTTTACACGTAACAAGGTGGTGACACTTTTAAACCCAAAACTGTTTGTTTGACTGCGATGCGCATTGTCATGGTCTGGCGTTTTATAGACGCTGACACGTGGGGGGCGTGGTGTGGCCATTTTAATTGTGTTGGCCAATGGCGATGCGTGAAGCGACCGAGCCGCGAAAACGTGTTTGTATTATGATTGAAAGACTTGGATCTTGGATACTTGACTTTATTTATATAGTACACAGTCCTGCAGCTCACTGCACCAGAGTTACATTGTCAATGGCCGACACTTGCTCGGCCACCCTCTTTATAGTGATATGATGACATAGACAATAATAGTACAACACTGATTAGTATTACTAATCATAGACAATACAACATCCCCCTTGTTAAGTTTAAATTAACCCTTTACAAAACAGACTTATCACTATGACAACTTGACAATATTTTATGACTTAACTTGACTAGGTACTTAATTTACAACATATAAGATTGCAAAATATTCTTAATCTATTTCTTCTATTAGCCTTCTTGTGGGCTTTACAATACGACCTGAACGTGTAACAAATTGACTACTTGAGGATCGAGATGAGAGTTCTTGAGGTCCAGCCTTCTGACTGTCACCATCCTCTCTCCCTTGCGATGACAAAGACGACGACGACGATGAGTTGGATAGCATAGGAGAGAACTTATGCCTTAAGTGAATCCTATTTCTCCTATACCTAACTCCATTGACATCCTCAACGACATATGACCTATTATTTGCCAGCCTTTGCTTGACAATAGCCTGTTCCCAATTACAACTAGGTTGTCTTTTGAAGTAGACATGATCATTGGGATATAACAATGGTAAAGGCTTAGCACTTCTATTATAATATTTAGACTTATCATCATTATTCTTAGTTACACATTCCTTGTAATCTTTAAATGTTACTACCTTTGGTTTTAATTTCTTATACGACTTAGGGACATTGTCTCTTAAATTCCTAGACATTAAGAGTTGAGCTGGGGACGGTAAATTATTCTTAGGTGTGTTTCTATATTGCAACAAAGCTATATAAGGATCAGACGAATTTTCTTTACATTTTTTCAACATATTTTTGACAATTTTAACTGAACTTTCAGCTTGACCATTAGACTGTGCATGATATGGACTAGTAACAACATGTTCTATGTCCCATTCATGTAAGAAATTTTTAAATTCTAAAGATTGGAAAGGAGGTCCACCGTCAGACACTAATGACAAAGGTATACCATGACGGGCAAAAATCGACTTTAAATGTGTAATTACATTTTTGGCTGTACTATTCTTATTTAACAAAGCTATTTCTATATATTTAGAATAATAATCTGTAACAATTAAATAAGAAAGACCATCAAAGTACATTAAATCAATACCAACTTGTTGCCACGTATATTTGTTAATTTCAAAACTTTGTAATGGCTCTTTTTGGTTAGCAGGTTTAAATTTTGCACATATAAGACATTGTTCTACTAAATTGTTAATATCAACTGACATGTTTGGCCAATATAAAGAATCTCTAGCTAATTTAAGACATTTATTTATTCCTTGGTGACCTTCATGAATTTTATCCAACATTTCTTTATACATAGACTGTGGTACTATTAATTTTGATCCTTTAAATAGCAAATCTTTAAATACATGTATTTCAGCTTGTACATTCCAATATGGTTTCACTAATTGACTAACTTTATTTTTACTTTTTGGCCATCCTTCATAATAATATTTCTTTAACAGTTGCAAACTTTCATCTTTATTAGTTTGTTGTGACAATTTTGTTCTGTAATCCTCAGTAATTGCTAAATTTGAATGCATTAAATTGACATGACAGGTTATTTCAGACTCATTCTCTGGAATATAATGATCTTTTAAGGCTGCTCTCGACAAAGTATCAGATATGAAAATTTGTTTACCTGGGACATGTGTAACTTTCAAATCATACTTTTGCAAAGTTAACATCATTCGCTGTAACCTAGCTGGTACATCATGTAATGGTTTATCAAACAGGTAGGTAGCTAAAGGTTTATGATCTGTGTGAACTGTAACTCTGTGACCATATACATACTGGTGAAATTTTTCACAACCAAATTGAATTGCAAGCAATTCTTTCTCTATTTGAGCATACCTTGACTGGGTTGTGGTTAAAGTTTTAGAACTATAAGCAATGGGTTTATTATTTTGTAAAATGACTGCTCCCAATGCTGATTTAGATGAATCTACTGACAAGACTAATGGAATATTGGGGTTACAGTGAGCTAAGACAGGTGACTTTGTGATTTCATCTATTAAACCCTTGAGACATTTATTGTGATTCTCATCCCAAGACCAGATAGAATCCTTTTTCAAAAGATTTCTTAAAATTTGAGTTTTTTCTGACAAATTACTAATAAAGGGACCTAAATAATTGATCATACCTAATATTCTTTGTAATTCTTTGACATTTTTTGGTGTAGGCATATTGACAATTGCTTTAACTTTTTCTTGGTCAACCCTTGCACCTTCTTTACTAAAGATATAACCTAAGAAACAGACTTCAGACACTAGAAATTTACATTTAGATTTGTTAAATTTTAAATTAACTTGACGTGCTCTTTGCATCACTTTATGTAATCTCTCATTATGTACGGACTCATTTGGGCCATAGACTAGAATGTCATCGATGAATATTAAGACTCCTTCCAAATCACCAAACAAATTCATCATAACTCTTTGAAATATTTCTGATGATGCGTTTATTCCAAAAGGTAACCTTAAATATTTATATCTACCAAATGGTGTTTGAAAAGTACATAATTTAGAACTATATTCATCTAATTTTAACATCCAAAAACCCGAAAATGCATCTAAATGAGAAAAACAGACAGCTCCAACTAGTTGAGATCTTATCTCATCAATTGACTTAAGCGGATATATTTCCCTTATGATATTTTTATTTAAATTTCTAGGATCTAAACAAATTCGTAACTGACCTGAACTTTTTACAGTTATAACTATACTATTCACCCACTCAGTAGGCTTAGTGACTTTTTCTATGACTTTCATGCTCTCCATGCGATCTAACTCCTCGCGTAACGCGTAGTTTTCCAAGCAACGCAAATGGTACTCTCCTGGGAGGATCCACACATGGTACTGCATCAGGTTTGAGTTTCAGGTGACAGACAGGAGGTAGACAGCCAAGACCCTGAAAGACATCATTGTATTTTGTTAGAATTTGTTGACAAAAATTTTGTTTAGACACTGAAAAAACTCTTTTAATTATGCCTAACCTTTCACATGTAGGAAGACCTAAGACATTGGGACACTCTAAATTTGCGACTATGAACACTATGTTCTCACCGACAGTGTTATTATTTAATATTAAATTGCATTTAATATTGACCTTTCCCATAATGGGTATTGATTTGCCACTAAATCCTGTGACATTTATATGACTTTTGACAATTGACAACAGTTTAAGTTTATGTTTCAAATAATTAAAAGTTTGTTTCGACATAATGTTTAAATCAGCTCCTGAATCGATGATACAATTAAATTTTAAATTACCTACTTTTAAATTAATATTCCAGGACTGTTTACTTTTGTTAATGTTAGGTTCTGATTGAACTGTATTAATGTTGTTGAATGACTGATGACTTTGATGTGGTGGTGTGAGCGTATGAGGTGATTTCTCAGACATGTGTCTGTACTCATCATTGAGATGCACACTTTGACTATTACAACATTTGTTTAAATTATGACCATATGAATTGAGATTATATTTCTTAGACAGGTGACTGTTTTCATCACCGAGGTTCTTTTTAGACCTCTTAGACATGACATTATCACCACTATCATCACAGAAATTTGAGTAAAAATTTAGTTTCTCAGACAGGTGACTGCTTTCATCACCGAGGTTCTTTTTAGACCTCTTAGACATGACATCATCACCATTATCATCACAGAAATTTGACATGAGAATGATTTTCTCAGATTGACAATATGAGTCTCGGTGAGATCTCTCGGACAGGACATAAGTTTCATCACCGGAATCATTCCTCAACTGTAATTGATCTTTATGAGACCATTCCGATGGTGGTTGACAATGTAACTGTGGTGGTGATGGTGAGGACTGATGATGTGACTGTGTGCTGACTGACTTTTTACTTGACACTACATTATAGTGACTATATTTATGACATCATCACCATTATCATCACAGAAATTTGACATGAGAATGATTTTCTCAGATTGACAATATGAGTCTCGGTGAGATTTCTCAGACAGGACATAAGTTTCATCACCGGAATCATTCCTCAACTTTGATATGTCAGTTCGCGCATCCTTTGATATGTCAGATCAGGCTCCTGAAGCAGTCTCTGACGGACATGTGCCAGGTCTATGTGCAGACTAGCAATAAAAATATCCCTGATGAGGGACTCCTTGAGCGTACCAAATTCACAACCCTGGCTCTTATTTTCCAAGTCTGCCAGGAATCCTTCGATGGACTCGGATTGCTTCTGCCTCCTCGTGAAGAACATGTGACGACACATGGTTATGTTCCTCCGGGGCTCGAAAAAATTATTATATTTTTCCTTCACTTCGACAAGCGTGGTTTTTTCGATAGTGAGGTTTGTTGTATTGTCTATGATTAGTATTACTAATCAGTGTTGCACTATTATTGTCTATGTCGTCATATCACTATAAAGAGGGTGGCCGAGCAAGTGTCGGCCATTGACAATGTAACTCTGGTGCAGTGAGCTGCAGGACTGTGTTCTACCTAAATAAAGTCAAGTATCCAAGATCCAAGTCTTTCAATCATATTACATGGTGTCAGAAGTGAAAAGAACAATAAGAAAAATTTATTTCACGTAAGTCGGTCACAAAAATGGACCAGTCGAGTTCCGAGCCATGCGGCGTGGGCGACCAAGATGGCGTCCAGGGTCTCAACACGAGGATGAAATAATTAAATATTTCGTCGGATTCCACAAATAATAATGCGGAAGCGTGGAAACGGTGGTCGCAGCAACTGGACCTATATCTACTCGCCACGGGTTTAGACAGGGCACCCGAGAAGAGAAAAATAGCCATACTGCTGCATCTTATAGGTTAGAAAGGCCTAAACATTTATAATACGTTTAACCTCAACATCGACAAGACCACGCTTGCCGAAGTGAAGCAGAAATTCAATAATTTTTTTGAGCCCCGGAGGAACATAACCATGTGTCGTCACATGTTCTTCACGAGGAGGCAGAAGCAATCCGAGTCCATCGAAGGATTCCTGGCAGACCTGGAAAATAAGAGCCAGGATTGTGAATTCGGAACGCTCAAGGAGTCCCTCATCAGGGATATTTTCATTGCCAATCTGCACATGGACCTGGCACATGTCCGTCAGAGATTGCTTCAGGAGCCTGATCTGACATATCAAAGGATGCGCGAACTGCCGAGAACATTAATCGTCGCACAGCAGGATGCTGAGAAGATCGTCGGTTCCAGCGAGAAACAGGAAAATGTAATGCATCTACGTCGGAGGAGCCGTAGTCGAGGAGATCGTCGACAGCGAGCTTCACCAGTCGGTCGGCAGGGTCCTGGTACGAGGCAGTCTCCCAACCCTGAAAGGCGCACGAGGCCGTGTAGCCGCTGTGGGCAGTCTCATCGATACAAGTGCCCAGCGCAGGGAGTTCAATGCAGGTCATGTAACTTATTTGGTCATTTCGCTAAATTTTGCTTTAAAAATAAAAATGTAAGTCGTTTAGAGTCGTTTAATTCAAATAGTAACAGTAGTCAGGATCATTATTTCATTGGAACATTAAACAGTCATTGTCAAAGCCATATAAAGTCAAATAAAAGTACAAAGTATAGTCACTATAATGTAGTGTCAAGCAAAAAGTCAGTCAGCACACAGTCACATCGTCAGTCCTCACTATCACCACCACAGTTACATTGTCAATCTGAGAAAATCATTCTCATGTCAAATTTCTGTGATCATAGTGGTGATAATGTCATGTCTAAGAGGTCTAAAAAGAACCTCGGTGATGAAAGCAGTCACCTGTCTGAGAAACTAAATTTTTACTCAAATTTCTGTGATGATAGTGGTGAAAATGTCATGTCTAAGAGGTCTAAAAAGAACCTCGGCGATGAAAACAGTCACCAGTCTGAGAAATATAATCTCATATCATATGGTCACAATTTAAACAAATGTTGTGATAGTCAAAGTGTGTATCTCAATGATGAGTACAGACACATGTCTGAGGAATCACCTCACACGCTCACACCACCACATCAAAGTCATCAGTCATTGAACAACATTAATACAGTTCAATCAGAACCTAACATTAACAAAAGTAAACAGTCCTGGAATATTAATTTAAAAGTAGGTAATTTAAAATTTAATTGCATCATAGATTCAGGAGCTGATTTAAACATTATGTCGAAGCAAACTTTTAATTATTTAAAACATAAGCTTACACAGTTGTCAATTGTCAAAAGTCATATAAATGTCACAGGATTTAGTGGCAAATCAATACCCATTATGGGAAAGGTCAATATTAAATGTAATTTAATATTAAATAATAACAATGTCAGTGAGAACATAGTGTTCATAGTCGCAAATTTAGAGTGTCCCAATGTCTTAGGTCTTCCTACATGTGAAAGGTTAGGAATAATTAAAAGAGTTTTTTCAGTGTCTAAACAAAATTTTTGTCAACAAATTCTAACAAAATACAATGATGTCTTCCAGGGTCTTGGCTGTCTACCTCCTGTCTGTCACCTGAAACTCAAACCTGATGCAGTACCATGTGTGGATCCTCCCAGGAGAGTACCATTTGCGTTACTTGGAAAGCTACGCGAGGAGTTGGATCGCATGGAGAGCATGAAAGTCATAGAAAAAGTCACTAAGCCTACAGAGTGGGTGAATAGTATAGTTATAACTGTAAAAAGTTCAGGTCAGTTACGAATTTGTTTAGATCCTAGAAATTTAAATAAAAATATCATAAGGGAAATATATCCACTTAAGTCAATTGATGAGATAAGATCTCAACTAGTTGGAGCTGTCTGTTTTTCTCATTTAGATGCATTTTCGGGTTTTTGGATGTTAAAATTAGATGAATATAGTTCTAAATTATGTACTTTTCAAACACCATTTGGTAGATATAAATATTTAAGGTTACCTTTTGGAATAAATGCATCATCAGAAATATTTCAAAGAGTTATGATGAATTTGTTTGGTGATTTGGAAGGAGTCTTAATATTCATTGATGACATTCTAGTCTATGGCCCAAATGAGTCTGTACATAATGAGAGATTACATAAAGTCATGCAAAGAGCACGTCAAGTTAATTTAAAATTTAACAAATCTAAATGTAAATTTCTAGTGTCTGAAGTCTGTTTCCTAGGTTATATCTTTAGTAAAGATGGTGCAAGGGTTGACCAAGAGAAAGTTAAAGCAATTGTCAATATGCCTACACGAAAAAATGTCAAAGAATTACAAAGAATATTAGGTATGATCAATTATTTAGGTCCCTTTATTAGTAATTTGTCAGAAAAAACTCAAATTTTAAGAAATCTTTTGAAAAAAGATTCTGTCTGGTCTTGGGATGAGAATCACAATAAATGTCTTAAGGGTTTAATAGATGAAATCACAAAGTCACCTGTCTTAGCTCACTATAACCCCAACATTCCATTAGTCTTGTCAGTAGATTCGTCTAAATCAGCATTGGGAGCAGTCATTTTACAAAATAATAAACCCATTGCTTATAGTTCTAAAACTTTAACCACAACCCAGTCAAGGTATGCTCAAATAGAGAAAGAATTGCTTGCAATTCAATTTGGTTGTGAAAAATTTCACCAGTATGTATATGGTCACAGAGTTACAGTTCACACAGATCACAAACCTTTAGTCTACCTGTTTGATAAACCATTACATGATGTACCAGCTAGGTTACAGCGAATGATGTTAACTTTGCAAAAGTATGATTTGAAAGTTATACATGTCCCAGGTAAACAAATGTTCATATCTGATACTTTGTCGAGAGCAGCCTTAAAAGATCATTATATTCCAGAGAATGAGTCTGAAATAACCTGTCATGTCAATTTAATGCATTCAAATTTAGCAATTACTAAGGATTACAGTACAAAATTGTCACAACAAACTAATAAAGATGAAAGTTTGCAATTGTTAAAGAAATATTATTATGAAGGATGGCCAAAAAGTAAAAACAAAGTTAGTCAATTAGTGAAACCATATTGGAATGTACAAGCTGAAATACATGTAGTTAAGGATTTGTTATTTAAAGGATCAAAATTAATAGTACCACAGTCTATGTATAAAGAAATGTTGGATAAAATTCATGAAGGTCACCAAGGAATAAATAAATGTCTTAAATTAGCTAGAGATTCTTTATATTGGCCAAACATGTCAGTTGATATTAAAAATTTAGTAGAACAATGTCTTATATGTGCAAAATTTAAACCTGCTAACCAAAAAGAGCCATTACAAAGTTTTGAAATTAACAAATATCCATGGCAACAAGTTGGTATTGATTTAATGTACTTTGATGGTCTTTCTTATTTAATTGTTACAGATTATTATTCTAAATACATAGAAATAGCTTTGTTAAATAAGAATAGTACAGCCAAAAATGTAATTACACATTTAAAGTCGATTTTTGCCCGTCATGGTATACCTTTGTCATTAGTGTCTGACGGTGGACCTCCTTTCCAATCTTTAGAATTTAAAAATTTCTTACATGAATGGGACATAGAACATGTTGTTACTAGTCCATATCATGCACAGTCTAATGGTCAAGCTGAAAGTTCAGTTAAAATTGTCAAAAATATGTTGAAAAAATGTAAAGAAAATTCGTCTGATCCTTATATAGCTTTGTTGCAATATAGAAACACACCTAAGAATAATTTACCGTCCCCAGCTCAACTCTTAATGTCTAGGAATTTAAGAGACAATGTCCCTAAGTCGTATAAGAAATTAAAACCAAAGGTAGTAACATTTAAAGATTACAAAGAATGTGTAACTAAGAATAATGATTGTAAGTCTAAATATTATAATAGAAGTGCTAAGCCTTTACCATTGTTATATCCCAATGATCATGTCTACTTCAAAAGACAACCTAGTTGTAATTGGGAACAGGCTATTGTCAAGCAAAGGCTGGCAAATAATAGGTCATATGTCGTTGAGGATGTCAATGGAGTTAGGTATAGGAGAAATAGGATTCACTTAAGGCATAAGTTCTCTCCTATGCTATCCAACTCATCGTCGTCGTCGTCTTTGTCATCGCAAGGGAGAGAGGATGGTGACAGTCAGAAGGCTGGACCTCAAGAACTCTCATCTCGATCCTCAAGTAGTCAATTTGTTACACGTTCAGGTCGTATTGTAAAGCCCACAAGAAGGCTAATAGAAGAAATAGATTAAGTATATTTTGTAATCTTATATGTTGTAAATTAAGTACCTAGTCAAGTTATATAAGTATAAGTCGTATAAAATATTGTCAAGTTGTCATAGTGATAAGTCTGTTTTGTAAAGGGTTAATTTAAACTTAACAAGGGGGATGTTGTATTGTCTATGATTAGTATTACTAATCAGTGTTGCACTATTATTGTCTATGTCGTCATATCACTATAAAGAGGGTGGCCGAGCAAGTGTCGGCCATTGACAATGTAACTCTGGTGCAGTGAGCTGCAGGACTGTGTACTACCTAAATAAAGTCAAGTATCCAAGATCCAAGTCTTTCAATCATATTACAAGGTTAAATGTGTTATAAATGTTTAGGCCTATCTCACCTATCAGATGCAGCAGTACAGCTACCTTTCTCCTCTCGGGCGCCCTGTCTAAACCCGTGGCGAGCATATATAGGTCCAGCTGCTGCGACCACTGTTTCCACGCTTCCGCATTATTGTTCGTGGAATCCGACGAAATATTTAAGGATTTCATCCTAGTGTTGAGACCTTGGACGCCATCTTGGTCGCCCACGCCGCATGGCTCGAAACTCGACTGGTCCATTTTTGTGACCGACTGTACAGTCTTAAAATGACTGACGTACGTGTTTTATTTCTATAAATACCGATACAACATAATAAATCAGTGAGTGCAATTACTGCTACGCGGTGACTAACATTAGAGAAAGGAATCGTCAACAGTTTTATTGTAAACGCAATTAAACGTTATAAACTTCACGAAAACTAAGTGAATCTTTCTCTACGCGCTCCAACTTGAACAACAACATCTCTGCAAGTGTACGCACCGTACATTTTATGGTCCTTCGAGCCTTGTATTCGGTGCCTTTGTGTCTCCTTACGGTAGCGAATCGGTTTAGCTGGTCTCCCAGAAGCGGGTCGCCCCAGTTAGATTGAGAAATCGCATAATATCGTAACTAAGGCGCAGGGGTGCTGAGTACCAGTGACCATTTCAAATCAAGGAAGACAACGACTTCAAGATTTGAAACGGAGAAAGCTACGAGCAACGCAGTAGCCTTCGCAACACAACACAACGCTCTCCTGTCACCGTCAACGACGTGCCAGACCTGAGAATAGTAACAACAAGAAGCACAACAATGGAAAAACTGGAATTACAGTCAGCGTGCTTCGAAAACATAAAAACATTATGTGTCAACTATCGCAAGGATTCCGCATCACGAAAAACTCTGGAATACTTGAAGAAACGCTTGTCGTCGCTAGAAAACCAATGGCAAGATTTTGAAAGCAGACACATGCAACTGGTGCTGGAACTAGAAGATAAGGATACAGCATACTTCAAGGATGACATCTTTGGGAAAACTAAAGAGATGTTCTTAGCAACTAAAACGGACATCACTAACAAACTGGCGACATTGGGTAAACAAAACATCAAGTTCGACCTAGGTGGAACGTCCGAGGATGACGACACTAACAATATACAATTCTTGCTTAACAAGCAAGAATGTAACTTCAATGCAATATATCGAGTTATTTCCAAAATTGACGTAGTCACTACCTCGGAAAGATGGGAGCTGGAAGACCATTTGACGACACTGAAATCAAAATGGGATCCCATTGATAAACTTCACTGGGAAATAGATTTCCAGCTTAAAGGATCTAACGAGCATTATTACGAAATGTTTACAGACATCGAACAGAAATACGATGAACTGAAGAGGAAAATCAACGCGAAAATCTGGTCCACCGTCCACTATCAGAAGTCAGCGCCTAAGATCGAAATCCCTGAGTTCTCAGGAAACTACTGCCAGTGGATTTCCTTCAAAGACCTGTTCCTTGAAGCTATACACAAGAACCCAATGATCAACAATGTCCAGAAAATGCAGCACCTGAAGACCAAACTGCGAGGTGAAGCTGAACGATTAGTGCAGCATCTGACCATTAGCACTGAAAACTATAACTCGTGCTGGGATATACTTAATCAGCGCTACGATAATCGTCGCCTGCAGTTTACTTCATTTATTAACAACATGCTAAATCTGCCGATCATACAAAATGCAGATGCATACAACTTGAAAAAGATGCATGACGTCATTACCGAATGCCTAAATGGCATTTCTAACATCGGGATTGACACATCAAACTGGGATCCGATCATTGTACACATCATGTCGCAAAAACTGGACTCGATTACTTTCAGTGATTACATGAAAGAACTTCAAGACCATAGAGAATTGCAAAATCTGCGTGACTTCCTGTATTTCCTCGAAACACGGTTCATGGCATACGAAACGATGAAGTCAGCTAAGAAAGCGAATACTACAGTTCCAGAAAAATCACCCAACGGGAAAACATTTAACAAGCAAACCCAGATGAAGAAACATAATTATAACTTCGTTCAAAATAAAACAAACAATTATCACGCTTTACACGGAAAATGCCCATTTTGCAATGGAGGTCACGTATTGCGCCAATGTGACAAATTCCTTCGAATGGACTTCGGCAAACGAAATGACACAGTTTCAAAACTGCAGCTGTGCAAAAACTGTCTATTCAGCCATGGCAACAACGAGTGCAGATCAACGAAAACCTGCAAAGAATGCAACTTGAAACACAACACACTGTTGCACAATGCGGACCAACAAAACTTAACGTCATCGACGGGAAAAAACAACATTGAGCAACGCTCTTCATCATCAACTCATCAGCTGACATCTAACCATCTGTATAAAGACAACATGGAAGTTCTACTGACTACGGTCCAGCTAAGGGTTAAATCCATAGACAGCATCTACGTCATATTGCGTGCCCTACTCGATCAAGGCTCGCAAGTGAACTTGATAACAGAAAACGCTGCACAACTATTACGTCTTCCTCGGAATGGCATCAACGCATCTGTATCGGGAATCGGCTCTGTTTCCAGAGAGTGCAGGGGAAAACTTAAATTTACCTGCCAATCGATTCACTCCGATTATAGTTTTGATACTCAAGCGCTTATTATGAATAAGCTAACTAACAATTTGCCTACGAGAACGTTTGAAAAAGGGACATGGTCACACTTAGAAAACTTGAAACTCGCTGATCCTGAATTCAACGTATCTCGACCAATCGACCTATTACTAGGAGCCGACGTGTATTCCGAAATTATCCTAGAAGGTGTATTGAAAGGCAATAACAGTTCCCCAGTTGCACAACATACGCAAATTGGGTGGATTTTATGCGGGAAGATGAAACAAACATTCGGTTGCCACGCCACTCTAATTGACTTAGAGGACTTAACAAAATTTTGGGAGAATGAAGAAATTCAAAAAACGAAAGACATTCCCAAGGACGACCAGAGTGAACAATTTTACAAAGAAACGGTGAGAAGATCAGCTGATGGAAAGTACATCGTCACAATGCCTCTCATTCCAGACTACCAAGAAAAACTAGGCAAGTCTAGAAAAATTGCGGTTTCGCAGTTTTTACAGTTGGAAAAACGGCTGGAAAACAAAGAAAAACTTGCAGCCATGTATAAACAATTCATGGATTCAACAGCAACAGTTAAAATCACATTTTCCTATTGAAAAACAATTCAGTTTGTTAACCCGAAAAGGAGTGTATCCATATGACTATATGTCTCAATGTAAACGTTATGAAGATACATGTTTGCCATCTAAAAATCATTTTTGGGTTGTATCTATTTGAATGTGAGAGATAAATGAAAGTTCAGAACACCACTGGAAAATTATATTGTTCATACCAAGACACAGAATGATTATATAAAAGTTCGAGTTTAACAAAAGTTCCGGCCCAGCACACCGTTACACGAAGACTGGCTTATATTCTAATTTAAGGAGGGAATAGCAATATGATACGACGCTCTACGCACACAGCCATGCACATGCATTTACATAGGTGTGTACGTGAGTGTCCCTACATCATTCCCCCTCTAAATAAAAATAAAACTTAAACAGAAACTACAAGAAATTACAAAAGTACAATTATAATGCTATTAATTAAAACTACACTCATACACTACACTATACACTAAACACTAAATATACGCCGTGGTGATACCAGCGCTAGGAGGAGCAGCAGCGGCCGTAGCCGGCTGCTACGGCACGGTCTGGACACGAACCACGGGCGGGTTTACGTTGGCTAGGGCGACTTCCCGTCGGAGCCAAGTTTTTACTCTATGGTGGCAATGTTGACGCATCCCGAAAATGATTGCGCCCACCACTATCGTTGCCAAAACAATCAGTAACAGCCCCATATTATTTAATTTATTTGTCAGCTCGCCCGTGTTGACTTGGGCCTGAGCTACGGCTACATTTTCCTTAGAGTTGTAATTACCCATAATTTAACTGATAAGAACTTTTCTTACAGACAGTCTAAGGCAAAATAAATAAATAAATAATAAAATAAATAAATTTTATTAAAACATAGAACACGTTTACAATTACAGATGGCTCAGATTTTATAGTAATAAAAAGTCTTAATAATAACAATCGTAATAGTTAACTTAATCTAGTCTAATACAATACATATGAAACAATGAAACAATGAATTTATTTTTGCAAATAGGCCATAAAACGGCACTTTTACACGTCAATTTATATGTGAAAAACTAGATGAAGCCGGCATTTCCTATCTGACTACTCTGAGAAGAAATGCCGAAACAAACTCAGAGGTCAGTCTCTTTTCAAGTCCAGACAATATAAAATAACATAATGTGAGAGAACCGTGCAAGTTCATTCTGTAGTGGTCTTTTGAGGAAAGAACCACACCAGTTTAAGTGGACCCGTTCTGAAGACAGGCACGCAAGTGTCAGTTTGCAACCATATAGCTAGTGCTGTTGAGTTGTCCGACGAACAATACCGATCAAAAGAACATTTGGGTGGGTCGCGCAAGTACTCAAACTGTCAGAACGCAGATGACTGGTGATAAAAAAGCACGACAAGTCTCACACGGTCCTTACACTAACAATAATATAAAATAACAAAAATGACAACAAATAAATAAAAAAAAAAATGTCAAATAAAAAATAAAAATGTCACAATAGGTGATCATGTTATTGTATAAAAAAAATAAACGTAATGTCAAATTGTATATAAAAGTGTAACTTACGTTACAAACATGTCAACATGACCTGTGCAGACATTACAGCGGCTCATTCCCAAGCCTGACTATCCTCTAAGTAGTCTTTTATTTTATAAAATGCTTTACAGCAAAGTTTAGCCTTTATTACACTTTTAAATTTATTGAGGCTCAAATTTTGAATATCGCTAGGAATTTTATTGTAAAAGCGTATACATTGACACCTAAACGAACTACTTATTTTCTGAAGCCTGGAGGCAGGCACAACATATTTGTTTTTCCCCCTCGTGTTGATATTATGTATATCACTATATTTCTTAAATAAGCTTTTGTTTTTATGAGCGTGAATTACATTTTCATAAATATATTGAGAGGCAACTGTCATTATTTTAGATTCCTTAAATAATTCTCTGAGCGAATGCCTCGGACTAAGATTATAGATTGATCGAATAGCCCTTTTCTGCAAAACAAAAATAGACTGGATGTCAGCAGCATTCCCCCACAACAAAATACCGTATGACATGATGCTGTGAAAATAACCAAAATAAACTAACCGCGCTGTATCTATATCTATTAAATTTCTAATTTTTTTAACGGCATATGCTGCAGAACTGAGCTTCTTCGACAAGCCATCTATATGTGGGCCCCACTGGAGCTTAGCGTCCAGGGTTATACCTAAAAAGACAGTTGTATCTACAGGACTCAACTCCTCGCCCTTGACAAGCACACTGGTTTTTATCTGTTTAACATTTGGTGTTGTGAATTTAATACATTTAGTTTTAGTTTCGTTTAGTAATAAGTTATTCACACCAAACCAGTGAACTATTTCTGAGAGAGCACTGTTTACATTGTCAATTAATGATTGTCGTCGTCTGAGTTTGAATAATAGTGAGGTATCATCAGCAAACAGCACTATCTCGTGTTTATCCCTTACAAGGTAAGGCAAGTCATTAATATAGATAAGAAATAAAAACGGGCCGAGAATAGAACCCTGCGGAACACCCATCTTCACAACAGACCCGGCAGAAACCATTCCGTTTACTTCGACTCTCTGAACCCTATTACTCAGGTATGAGGTAAGAAGGTCCAGAGATGCACCTCTAATTCCGTAATGGGAAAGCTTCCTGATCAGTGTATCATGAAGCACACAATCGAACGCCTTGGATAAATCACAAAATATTCCCAAAGCGTCGCTTGAGTCCTCCCATGCGTCGGAAATATGATTAAGAAGTTCAACACCGGCATCAGTTGTTGAACGACCCCTTGTAAATCCGAACTGCTTCGCATGTAATAATTTATTTCTATTAAAAAATCTTTGCATTTGATCTAAAATGATTTTTTCAAAAATTTTACTGAACGTAGGTAGTACTGAAATAGGTCTAAAGTTAGTGGGGTCAGAAGTACTACCTGATGAAACACACCACAGTCAATACAGTTATTAAAGATTTGAGCCAATACAGGTGCTACAATAGTTATTACAGAGCTTGTGATGTGCAGTTGCAATTTCTACATCCGCTTTTATTAACTTATTATCAATTACTAGACTATGTTGACTAATTCTTTTTTTAGACCTTCCTGCCTCACTGTTGATAATGTTCTAAGTGTCTTTGATAACATTGGTACTGTTCTTTATCTTAGAGCTTAAGAATAGAGATTTTGCAATAGAGCAAACTTTTTTAAATAATTTAGAATAGTTTTTTACATATTCACTGAATTCAACAGTATTAATATATGTCCGCTCATTATAGAGCTCATAGAGGCGATTTCTACTCTTATATATACCAGTGGTTGCCCAATCACCAAAAGACACATTGCTATTAGCTGGAATAGTTTTATCTGTAAAAGTAGACTTAAACTCTGTTAGGTACATTTTAAAAAACTTATCATATAAAGTGTTAGAATTCTTATAATTCAACAACAAAGGCAATTTGTTGCTGAGTTTAGCTTTGAAAAATTCAATGCGTCTTTTAGTCTTCGGATTAACTGTGATAAATTGTTTTGACACTATATTTATTTCATTTGTTAAAGAAATTAACTGACCACAATGATCGGAATCAAGTACTGAAATTATTTCTTTGTTAACTGGCACAATGTCGGTATAAATATTGTCCAGGCAAGTGGCACTAGTGGGTGTTATCCTAGTTGGCTACAGAAACAAATTCGCAAGGTTGTATGAAGAAAATAAACTTACAATTTTTGTGCTTAAACTACATTTTTCTAATAAATTTATATTAAAATCACCACATGTAATGATGGATTTCTTTGAATTTGTAAGTTTACTTAATACTTCATCCATTACTGTTTCAAAACAGTCATACAAACCTGAAGGTGGTCTATACACGCTTAATACAATAAACCGCTCCAATTCCACACAGGCTATTTCAACAGTACGCTCAACAGAGTAACTAACTATATCTTTGCGATCTTTGAATTTATGTGTGAGGAAATAACGTTCTTAGTCTAAATATTAGGGACTACCCGAACTAGGATTATTTAAACCTGTGTTTCAGGCTATTAATGCAAAAAAATAATTCAATGGATATAATTATAAATAATTATCGTATTTCATAATTTAAGACTAATCAAGGACAACCTGGCCTAAATTATTAAACAAAAATAACATCATACTAGTAAATATGTAAGTAATTTACTAAATATAAGTACTTTATGTTAATACTTCTAGCAATTTTTCCGTATCTGAGTAATTGAGGGACTGTAAATATTCTGTTAGCATAGTTTACACTTATTTAAACTTACACTATACATTTTTAGCAGCCTATTGAGTTTGTTATATAAATAAGGTCCTAGAAATAAATAAAATCTGTTAGTAAAAGCATGTTTCGTCTGAGGGTTAGTTGCACTAACCCTCAGACGAAACATGCTTTAAATTTAAATCCTTTCTTTTGCCAGAAAGTACCGGGCTAAAACCAATTTCAGTATGCTGCAGTAGTACTATGTTAAGGATGAATAACTGGCGTACTGTCAGTACTTTGCATTCCCTGTATAGCTGGTGAGTAGGAAATCTGAAAGGACGAAAGGTGGCGACCTTCAGGATTGCTCTTTGAGCACGTTCTAGGGGCAAGAGAATAGTTTTTGGAGCACCACCCCATGAGTTAATACAGTAAGTAAGAATGGATTGACACAAAGCCATATACACCTGGCGTATCAAGGTAAAGTCTGCAATGTTGCGCAAGTATTTAAAGACATAGATTAATTTTCGTACTCTAGTGCATAATAAATCAATATGTTTTCGGAAATTGAGATTAGCATCAATAGTAACACCTAGATATTTTATATAGTCAGTCTTTACTAATGTAGGGCAAGCGCATGCTGTGTCAGCGGTCGTACTCGTATGACAATTATGTGCATAAATGTTTAGGTTAGTAGTGGATATGTGGGCATTTCTCATTGAAAATAACATGTAATTTGTTTTATCTGAATTAAATGTTAGGAGATTATTACGAAGCCAATTAGACACTACATTAAAACCATTTTGGGCAAATTCATAGACCTCATCTTTTGATTTACCTGTGAACACAAGAGCTGTGTCATCAGCATATGACTTAATAACACCATTTTGGAGGGTCAAGCTGCATAGGTCATTGATATATATTAGGAATAAAGTAGGACCCAATATACTACCCTGAGGAATTCCGTAACTACTGTTTTTTAGTTCCGAACTTCTATATTGACCAATTTTTATACACTGCTGACGATTTTTAAGATAGTCCGTGAATAATTTTAACTGTACTCCTCTTATACCAATTTTTTCAAGTTTATGGAATAACAGGGAGCAAGAAATGGTGTCAAATGCCTTCGCAAGGTCTAAGAAGATCCCAATTGTGTACAAACTTTTATCCAGGCTTGTACATATACATATAATTAGTGAGTTGATGAACCGCTTGGTTAGTTGATCTTTTAGATCTAAATGCAAATTGACGATCGGAGAGCAAATTGTTGTTCTCAAGATATTTAGTTAGTCTAACGTTAATAATTTTCTCCAAAATCTTAGAAAGGCCTGATAGTACTGCAATCGGTCTATAATTGGTAATATTAGTTTTGTCACCGGCCTTAAAAACGGGAGTAACTAAGGCCTTTTTAAGCAGATCGGGAAATATACCGTTCGTTAAGCATAAGTTAAATATACAGGGTGTAAGGGACAGCCCTCCACAAATTAACAGGGTGCATTCAGCTCCTTATTCTGAATCATATTCCAGTGAAAATTCTTTCAGGAAAATTTTCAATTTTTTTTTCGTTTTTTCAGTTCCTACACCTCTATTTCAATGTATAATTACATTCTATGTATGAAGAATAACATTAATGTAAAAAACACAGCTAAAACAAAAAAATACGCAATGGTGGTGTGAATTCTCTAAAGAACTACGCATGAAATCAGCTGTTCAATTTCTACCTAGCGCGAGTCGTAGGTATAATACCTACGATCCCGTCCAACGTACAGAATAGCTGCGTCCCTTTCTATCGCCCCGCCTCCGCGTCTCCCCGTCTCCCCGATTCTTTGCACAATGTTTGCCCGATTGAACCAGTCTTGCCAATTTTTAACTTTTGTTACCACAGGTAGTGAACGAAAATGTTAGAACTAGCGAAATTTATCTAAAACTTGAGAACTCCTTTGCATTCATAATTACGTTGATGAGATTTTCATTAATCAATTAATGAAAATCTTGTCGCGCACATAAATTGAATAAGAAATAAATAAAGATTAGTCTAGTTTTAATTTTAAAGCATTTACAAATACTACCTAATTTATTAATTGATTGTTCTTTTTAAGCGATTACTGGCTAGTTTTTAAACTACTTACAGATTTACATGGCTTCACAATAGCCATGAATTGATAGTCGAGCCAGAAATTAAACACAATCTCCCTGGAATGGAAGCACAGCTTTCTATCACACTGCACTTTTATTATTCTAAATTAACTAAACAATGAAATTAGAATTAAATTGATTTAATCAATTCATTTCTCTACAAAAAATAACAGAATGATAAATTACGACCATGCATAATTTTTTATTTTTTACCCCGAAATTTTGTAATTTTCGTGTAATTGGCAACAACAGATTTATGTTTGTGTGTGTCTCATCACATGCAGTCGCCATTGTGCCTTGCTGCGATGTTACTGTTTGTGTACCGCGAGCGTGTGTCGGTACGGATCGCTCGCGCATTCGGCTTAAAAGTTTTGTTATATTTTTGACCAAGTAGTGTTGTTAAGTTTTATTAGTTATGTAGTGTGTGAAGTGTAGTGAAGTTTTGTTGTAGAAATTGTGCGAAATTACTACCTAGGTATCCTGACCGTCTGCATCCATCAGACTCCAGGATAATTACTGGTGACTATCAACGCTTGCTAGAAAACCAGCCCATTGTTCCCAGACAAAAAGGCGCCGGAAGACCAATAACTACGTGGATTTTGGAATTGGTTCGCTAACGTAACGAGACGCTACCACTTACCAGTGCTTTCCTATTTAAACGTAGTTTAGGTAGGTTTGGACCGCAACCGTGGCCAGCACGATCCCCAGACCTAACCCATTTGGACCCCTTTTTGTGGGGTTACGTAAAAGAAAAAGAGTTTGTGAGTGCGTGTGCAAGTGAGTACACACAAAAATACACACACGAACATGCTCTTAAACGCATAACTCATCTGGAGCATGACCTCCGAAAAGCACAAAATGTAATCCATAAGTTAGAGGCTACCAAAAACTCTGTGCTGTCGGTCAACACTCAGAGTTTATATGAGGAATTGGTTGGTAGTGGATCCGGTGACATTTGTGAACCAGCCATTACAATTGATTTAACCGGTGATGATACTATCAGTGCTTGCTGTGTATTCAATAGCCACAATAAATTAAAAAAATATATAAAACTAAGTAAAATCATTAAAAAACTGAAAAAGAAGCAAAATCTGTGTAAAACTAATATTTACCTAAGAAAACAAAAAATTAAATTATTGCAAGAACTTGAATCATGCAAAAGTGATTTGAAACAACATCGGGCAGTATATGACACAGATGTTCAATCTCTTAAACAAGAACTTTTACAAAGAGAAATGTTCTTAAATGATATGTTCCAAAATATGACACATTCATATACACCCGCCAAGTGGCGCTGCAACATAAACAGTGATATATAAAGTGAAGCCGTAAATTAAAGTTTAAAAATATAATAAGTGCTCAGTAGGTAGTGAATATAGAATAGTAGTGATATACGACACAAGAACCTAGCTCTGCAGTGCAATCAGCGGCATTAGTGGTAGAATAAATATAAAAACAAGGTCAATTATATTATTGCTTACTTTAATCAGAAAGACTATAATAACTACGAAGGCTATAATAAGTGCATCAACCAGCAATAAGTGAATATAATAAGTGATCAATCAATACGTAATACCAATACATAAGTGATTTAAATTTAATTGTTTACACTGATGCAAACAAAGGAATAAAAAAGTGACATTTGTTTTGAAATTAACATTAATATCTAAAAGACGGTGCAAGAATATTTTTTCTATAGCCAACAAGAATATGGCATGCTAATTTGACGGGTTGATAAATCACATTGATGGCGCAATTGTGAGTGAGGCCGCCTTATGAACAATTAACTGTGCGTTCGTATCCAGCCGAGTATTGATATCACTTTTTGTAAATCTTGAGATTTTTCTGAATCATTTAATTCGAGAACCAAATCCTTATCGACTGCATAACTCGATGAAATAGTCTTCGGGCGAGCTACCTGATGTTGTTGATTATAAAACTGCATTAATTAAATAGTAAATAGAGGATCGACTTGACGATCCTTGGGCACTCAAACCTTACTGTTGTTTCAAAAATCGAGACATAAATATACCTACTCTTAAGTATATTACAACTACATTGTTGGAAACATGTCCACCGTGAGAAGCACGCCTCGCAGCCCGACGATGAAGCAAACAAACAACACTTGTCTGTCACAGGCCAAATCAGAATCGGATATAGCTAATGTAGTGGCTATTGATCATGTCAATATTAATCGGAATAAAAGAGCTCGAAGGGCTGACTCGCCTCTGGAACCTACTTCTTTTAGCTCTCACGATCTTTAAACGCTACTCACAGATACGAAGGATGATCATCAAGGCTCCCCAATCGCAAAGGTTTTGACAACCCAAACTGCTTTAATGGCCAAGCTGGCTGCTGACATCAGTGTAATAAAAACCCAAAACACCCAAATCCAATCAGCGAATTCTGATATAAAGAAAACAAATGAAGAGATAGTTAAATCCATGTCCTTCATAAATCGTCCATTTGAGGAGCTTAAGAAAGAAGTTGAAGACCTAAGAAGAGAACGCCGCAAACAGTCTGAGTATATAGTGAGCTTAGAGAAAAAAATACAGGACCTACAACACAAATCGAGATCGTCGGGTATCGAAATCCGTAATATTCCGCAAGCTTCTAATGAATCTAGTACCGCACTAACTAAAACATTATGCGTCCTTGGCGATGCTGTTGGTGCTACGTAAAAGACTCTGATCTGAGGGATGTCTATCGCTTGCCGGGGAAATCATCAAGCCCAACATCCACAACGCGACCAATTATAGCTGAATTCTCGTCTGTAATGATGAAAGATACACTCATATCTGCAGTACGTACCTTCAACAAATCCACGGAAAAGCAAGACAAACTAAATACTTTTTTTTTTTTTTGCGAGGGGAAAAACATCAAATGTCTTCTCCCGCCCAGGGCCGGGCGGGAGGAAGTGTCAGACTCTTACTGACTAAAAACCCCCCTGTTCCTTCTCCTGCTCTGTGCCGAGGTCGCGGTACCTCATTGCGCTTACCCCGCAACCCCGGCTGAACATCAGCCCTTTAGGGCCCCGTCTGTGGTGGTCGAATGGCTCTTTGAGGCGCGCGCGGAACGCTACGCGCCGTACGGTCGGGCCTGGTTCTGGTCGGGCGGCGAGCTGCCCTTAATCGCCGACCGCAGGCCCGTGCTTACGGTGGCCGGAGATCGTCCGTCGATCCCCGACGCCCGTAGTGTCGCCAGTTGCGGCTGCTGGGACGTGAGGAGGAGGATTGCTCCCTCACGCGGGCCGCCTCTCTCTTTGCGAGCATGACTGCTTCACAAAAGGAGGAGACGGCGTCCCAGTTCCTCTCACTCCGCACCATGGCCTCGACTAAGGCCGGGCGCGAGAGGTCGCCGCCGCCGATCACTTCCCTGAGGATACGGCGGTGCTCAGCCCAGGCAGGGCATACCGCTACCGTATGCTCCACCGTATCCTCTAGGTGGTCCTCACAATGACGACACTCGGGCGTTTCCTCCCGCTGAATCCGAAACAGGAACCTACCGAAGCTGCCGTGCCCGGTAAGCACCTGCGTCAGACGGAAGGTGAGGACGCCGTGGCGTCTCTCAAGCCACTCCTCAAAGAGGGGTCTTACCGCTGCTATGGTAGCGTGCCCGGCCCTCGGTTGCGATAGTCGTTGTTTCCACTCTGCCATGAGATCTCGCCGGAGCTCATTCCGCTACGCACTAATTTGGCGCGGCAGAGGATCTTCGCCCCGGCGACGCGCGTCTGCGCGCAAACTGTAGACGCGCGCGAGCGCCTTCGCTTCTAGATCCCACGGCGGTAATCCGGCAAGGAGGTTCGCCGCCTCCCCGGAGATCGTGCGATATCCGCGGATTATTCGGATGGCCATGACCCTCTGGGACGCGACCAGCGAACGAGCCGGCCGCCGCTTCAAGTCCGGCGCCCACACAGGGGCACCGTAGAGGGCCATGGATCGCACAATCCCCATATACAACCTCCGGCAGGAGGCGTTTGGCCCCCCGAGGTTGGGAAGGAGCCGCTTGAGCGCGGCCCCAGACCGTTCCAACTTAGGGGCCAAACGACGAAAATGCTCCGTGAAGTTCCATCGGCTGTCGAGGACGAGACCCAGGTACTTCATCGCCGACTCGACGCCGATGGTAACTCCTCCTGCCGTTATTTGGGACCCACCTGGAGGTGGCGCGCTCCGACGGCCATAGAAACACATGGCCTCGGACTTGTGGAGCGCCACCTCGAGTCCCAACTGCCGGATCCTTGCAATGACTGTCGCAACCGCTTGTGACATCAGGTCGGCCGCCGCCTGATGCGACCTCCCGTTCGCCAGCACCAGCGTGTCGTCAGCTTATCAGACAATGCTGACGCCGCTCGGGAGGTCGGTGCGTAGCACCCAATCGTACCCGATGTTCCACAGGAGAGGTCCCAAGACCGATCCCTGTGGAACACCGCGCGACACCTCTCGCCGATTCCACACGCCCCGGTGACCGGGGTAGATGACGCATCTGTCCGTCAAGTAAGCCTCGACTACACGACGGAGATAGGCAGGCACCCGGTGATACCGGAGTGCCTCCAAAATGCAGCTCCAGGGCAACGAGTTGAAGGCGTTGGCGATGTCCAGAGACACCGCCACGACGACTCGCCTCCTGGCCAACGCAGTCCCCGTCGTGAGGTCCCTCACGCGCATGATGGCGTCCACCGTGGAGCGCCCTCTGCGGAAGCCGAACTGGCCGTCCGCTAAATCCGGCCCCCTTCCAGACAGGTGCCCGACGAGGCGGTCTGAGATTATCCTCTCGAACAGTTTTCCCACCTCGTTGAGCAGCACAATGGGCCGGTACGCGGACGGAGAGTCCGCAGGACGCCCCGGCTTCTTCACGAGGACCAGTTTACCCGTCTTCCACGACAGCGGAAACTGGCCTCTCTCCAAACATGCGCTGAACAGACCAAGTAGTCGAGGCCTGAGAGCCTCCGAGGCCAGGACCCAAACCTTGGCATGCAGCCCGTCAGGTCCTGGGGCGGTATTCTTGCCGCTCAGCCGGCGCACCGCCACTCTCAAATCTACCTCGGTCACTTCCGGAGCGGATTCATCGTCGTCGTCGTTGTAGCCCGCATTGGGCACCGCAGGGGGCGGGGACATAGCCGGAGGCGTGTAACCCATCTGTGGTCGGGGGAATAGCGCCCCAACCACTTCGTCCACGACCTCCGGTCAGAGACTCTGAGTCAGTGGGGGCGCCCAGGTGCGGAGCTTATCACGCACCATCCGGTAGGGGCGTCCCCACGGGTCTCTGTTCAGAGTCTCCAACATCTCCTCGCGGGCCCGATCTTTGGCCCGCCGGATCTCCACCCTGAGGGTGGCCTACGCCGCCCTGTACTCCTCGTATAGCTCCGCCTCTCTGGTTTCAGCGTCCAGAGGGCGGAGACGGAGCCTGCGGTGCCTGGTGTATCGGCGTCGCGCTGCGGTGCACTCACCGCGCAGGTCTGCCAATTCCTGCAACCACCAATACACCTGGCGCTTGCGTTGGCACGGCCGGATCCGGGGCATCGCCACGTCGCACATCCTTGACATGGCGTTCTGGAGCCATCTCACCTCCTCGTTAACGTCGGCTGGCCTGACCGGTGGTATCACCCAGGCCTGCACGACTGCGGCTTCCAGGAAAAGCTCCCGGTCCAGTTGCCTAAGCGCCCAACGCGGGCCACACGGGGCCTGTCTGACTGGCGGGTCTGCGGACTCGGCGGAAACGTCGAACCGTATATACCGGTGGTTCGAAAACGTCTCCACCTCCTCCATGACGCTCCAGTCGACAACGCGCGATGACAGAGCGGGGCTAGCAAACGAAATGTCCACCACTGACTCGCCCCGCATCCGTACGCACGTGGGGACAGAACCCCGGTTCAGCACGACTAGGCCTGTCTCCAGAGCCCAGTCTTCGACCATCCTTCCCCGGACATCAGTGAGCCGGGAACCCCAAGCCAAATTCTTGGCATTGAAGTCCCCGAGGACCAGCACGGGGAGGGGACGAAACCCGACGACGACGGTGACTAATTCCCTGAGGGAGTTGTGGAACTCGACGAGAGTTCGGTTCGGAGAGAAGTACACGCCCACCACGGCGATCTCTCCGAACCGAGTCGCGACGCAACCCCTGCCTCGCTGAGGCCCTTCGGGGGTTGGGGTACCGGCGGCGGCCGACAAGATGATGGTCACCGAGCCGTCCAGGTCTGACACCCAGTGTTCCCTGGGTGGAACGAAGTACGGCTCGGAGACCACAGCAACATTGATCGACCACTGCGCCATGCTCTGGAGCAGGAGATCCTGAGCAGCGACGCAGTGGTTGATGTTCGCCTGGAGGAGGCGTAATGGAGCCATTATTGGGTATCCATCACGACCTCCTCTCTGACGGCAGCGGCGACAGCGGCAGTCGCAGGAGTGTTGGCGACTGTGGCGGCAGCAGGAGCGACGGTGGGAGCGGTGGAGGTGGCTAAGGGCCTACCTTTGCTCCTGGACTTGGTGGGGGGGGAGCAGGTTTTGCCCCCAACCCGGTGATCGGCCGGCTTGCCAGCCGCCGCACATACTACGCAGTGCGGTGGGGCGGTACAAGCGCCGGCCCTGTGACCGGGCTGACCGCAGCGGAAGCAGCGGTCGCTGCGGTCCACCTCTGAGGTGCATTTGGCACCCACATGATGACCCACGAGGCAGCGGAAACACCTTAAAGGTCGGGGTTCCAGGGGTTCCAGGAGATTCACCTGCGCTGAAACCCAGCCCACCAGGAGCCTTTTGCCCTCTGACAGCTTTTTGGCCGCTGTGACGGGGCAGCTGACTACCACAGTCCGCAGCCCCGTATTGTCCGGGCGGATGGTGCCTGCCTTCACCTGGTCAGCAGGGCACCCCCCCGTCCTGGCGACAGCGGCCGCAACCTCATTCTCCGTCACGGAGTCGTCCAGGCCCATGATGCGTAGCTCCAGGCATTTGGTGGGCCTGGACACGCGAGCTTCGTCCGCCGCAATGCACGCCCTGAGCCTCTCGGCAAGGGCGTCAGCGGACGGGCCGCTGGCCTCGCCGGGGACCTCCAAGAGACGGGCTCCAGTGGCAGTGACCCTCACTGCAAACCCGTCGGGTGCCCCAAACTCCGCGGGAGTTACCGCCCCCTTCAATTTGGCGAGGACCTCGCCATACGTCACCCCCTTTTTAGCCGCATCCGGCTGTAGTGTGATCACTACAGCCGAAGATTTTGGGGCGAAGAGCATTGCCGCAGCGGGCTTCTCCTTGCGCCGCTGCTGTCACCGCTGCTCCGGAGCTTCCTCCTCTCCTTGGCGACCTTCCTCACCTCCCCCGCCACTTGCCACTCGCTACCAGCACGCAACTCAGACGGCGGAGTAGGTGCCGATGCGGCTGGGGCTCCAGCCGCTGCTCCCCTTGTTCTGCGGCTCATCGGCCCAAGAGCTAGCGCCGAGGGAGACTCGGGCGCCCTCGTCGGTGTCAAGGCTGTCGGCGCTTTCGCCCCCTTCTTCACCGGTGCGCTGGCTTGTGCCCCACGGCTGGTTGGCGGCTTGGGCTTAGCCGCTGCGGCAGCATACGACCCGGCTGCGAGTGGAGGTCGCAGGAGCCTACCCTCCAGCACGTCGAAACGCTGCTGGAAGGCGGCCATCTCCCGCCGCATAAGGCCGAGAAGGTCGGTCTCCGCTGGCTGCGCAGGTTGGGATCGGACTCCTCGAGCTGCGGCGAGCTCTGTTTTTGCTGCCCGAAGCTCAGCCTCCAGGGCAGAATTGGCAGCCTCCACACAGAAAATTTTCTACAAGTTATTGGCAATGCTAGTAAGTGACTAATAGTCGCTACTGTGGTTAACTGTATATTAATGTTTACCTGCTTTAAATTATTAACTTTCTTTATCGTTCTCCCTTTAAAATGTATAAAAACGTACAAACCAAATTACATTTTTCCAATAACAAAAATAAAATAACAACACAACACATATACCTCATGTCATTTCACTTTCCTATACTCCTGCCTCACTTGCACAATGGCTTTCCTCCAACACTAAACCTTATGAATAAAACAAACATTAACCAGCAATATTCTATTCTTCACACACTATCCCGTAAGATACCATACACTTATAGTACCTTAAATTATTATTTATAGTATCTACCTAGTATTAAAAAAAAATAAACAAAATTCGATTTCAATAATTCAAATCTGTTATTGGATAATGACAATCTTGAGCACCAGATTGATTGTACTCTGGCCAACGATTCTTGTTTGGGCTCGCAGATTGTCTGTTGTCATAAAACAAAGTCGCTTGTGATTTTGTCCTTGAACATTAGAAGTATTCACTGTAATTTTGATATCTTTTTGGTCTTCATTGCGACACTCAATTTCCAAGTTGACATAATGGTGCTTACTGAGTGCTGGACAAACTCCAATGTCCTCCCTCCTGATATTAAGCATTACAATATGTTTTGGACTATAAATAGTATTAATCAGAACGACGGCGTAGTAGTTTATGTGCACCAAGAGCTTAAAACCTCCTCCACTGAGCCCGACTTTTTAGAGGGAAACTGTCTGATTGTTAATATTGATCCGGATTTAACTGTTGTTGCTTCGTATCGCCCACCGAGTTTCAAAAACACAACCAAATACCTAAATTCCCTAGAAAATGTCTTATCGACCATATGCTCACCTAATATAGTGCTAACTGGTGACATAAATATAAACACACTAGACGCAACGTCAGGTCCTGTCCAGGATTACCTTATTCTAATTGCTATGCAGGGCTTAAAAGTCGGCATTACTCATCCCACCAGGCTTGACAACTGCCTGGATCATTTCATGGTCAAAACTCGCAAAAAATGGAAAACTGTTGTGTTCGAGCAACCTCTAACAGATCACTGTCCCATTCTACTAAGTATAGATTGCGCTGCCCTATCAACAAATGTATCAAATAGTAAGAAGGTTGTCCTTAATTATGAAGGAATAAATAGCCTACTCTTGAAGTAAACATGGAATGACATTTATATGGCTAGCGACGCAAATATTGCAGCTGAATTGTTCACAAAGAAACTTCTGGAAATAATCTATATCAATAAATACTTTATAGATGTACGGAAAAAGTATCGACCTTTAAAACCATGGATCACTAGAGGTGTTGTAAAATCTATTGTAAAGAGGGATAAACTTCATAAACAAGTAAAAAATTCGGACAGTAAATAATCAGCTAGGAAGCACTACTTGACATATAGAAATACCTGCAACAAAATAATCAAAGATCTAAAAAAACAATACTATCAAGAACAATTAGTAAAATATAATAAAAATATCAGGGAAACTTGGAGAATTGTTTAGGACGTATGCAACATAAGCTCTAAAAAAGGTGATCCACAAGTTCTACTAAACATAATTTGCAATAGTCCCATCGATTCACTTAATGTTGTTAACACTCATTTTGCGTTAGTTGGTGGAGTTTTAGCTAATAACATAATGTCGAAATTAAATATAAGTGAATATGAACTTGCATTAAAGGCTAAACTAAACAGCACTCCCCTACACTCCATGGCCTTCCTGCCTACTGATCTTGTGAGGTATCAAGCATTTTAAGCGGAATGCGATCTCACAGTGCCCCGAGTTGGGATGGAATTACTTCTGATATCTTAAAACAAAATATAATATCTCTTGTGCTTTCTTTAACCTATCTCTGTAATTTGAGTCTAGAAAGTGGAATCTTCCCAAATATCTTTAAAAGAGCTGTAGTATGTCCCGTATTAAAGTCTGGTGATAAGACTAACCCTACAAACTATAGACCTATATCACTGTGGCGAATGGACTGTATAAATACTATAAATTGAGACTCGATAGCTTGATTATGGATTTTTATTAAATTAACAAACTTTTACACACAACATAAGAAATATTAGAGTTTTTTACACGTAACAAGGTGGTGACATTTTTAAACCCAAAACTGTTTGACTGACTGACTGCGATGCGCATCGCCATGGTCTGGCGTTTTATAGACGCTGACACACGGGGGGCGTGGTTTGGCCAATGGCGATGCGTGAAGCGACCGAGCCGCGAAAACGTGTTTGTACTTGTCTGGGCTTGTGGCTCCGCGGCTCCGTTGCCCTACTACTAACGGGTTTATAGTCGTTTTAAACAGGTTTAAACCAAACAAAGACAGGTAAGTAACGGCGGGCGACGTCGCTACGTCTATTTTATGATTCCGTGGCGCGGTGGCGACGCTCGGCTGATACGGTCTTCCATTTCATTTTACTGACTCGGTTGGAAAACCTGGGAGTTAGAGGTACAGTTCTTGACTGGTTTAGAAGCTACTCGTCCGAAAGGACTCAGAGGGTGGGGGTAGGGGCTAGCCTGTACCTTTGGGGTTCCGCAGGGCAGCACACTAGGACCTACATTATTCTTAATTTATATTAATGACCTGTTTAACGTCCTACAAGGCCACGTGGATCTCCAAATGTTTGCGGATGATACTGTTCTCCTTGTTCATGAAAAGGCATGGCGTACGGCGTTCCAAACTGCTGAAAATAGTCTAGCTAGAATAACTCAGGGGCTTGAATTAAATCTTCTCTCTCTTAATACCTCAAAAACTAAATACATGTGTTTTTATAAGTCATATAAATCGAAACCTGATGTTAACCTACAGTTAAAAATTCATACCTACCCATGTAATTCTATGCTGTATTGCAAGGATTGCACTTGCGCAATTCTATCCAGAACCCACTCCATTAAATACCTGGGTGTTTCTGTGGATGATGGACTTGATCGGAAAGAGCATATCGGTGCTATAGCTGCTAGGTTAAGAAAGATGATTTACATCTTTAAAAATCTGAGACAAGTTGCTAACCATAAGCTCGCCATTTAAACCGTGTTTGTGTTTGGGGTGGTGCATGTAAAAGTCATCTGATCACGGTGGAAAAAACCCAGCGTGCCTTACTGAAAATAATAATGTTCCTACCATACAGACACCCTACTTCTGATGTTTATGCTAAAGCTGACGTTTTGTCGGTTAGGAGGTTATTTATACTAGAAGCTTTGAGGAGATTCCATAAACTGACTGTGCCCCTGTCACCACCACCCTCTAAAAGGGTGGATAGGTTGCCAATTCCCTTTGTAAGGTCTTCATTTGCGCGTAGACAGTACGATGTAATAGCGCCCACTATTTATAATGGTGCACTCAAATCAAACTAGAAATTTAAATTTTCAATAATGAAATGGCTTAAAAAATGACCTATGATGAAATAGAAACACTGCTTCATAAATATGTTCATTTCTTTTTCTGATCCTTTGGTTAAACACTAGTGTTACACTGTTCTCACATAATGGAACTATCTAAATTATGTAACAATGTATTGTAAAAAGTGATTGAAAAAGAGTAACCATGGAGTTTCTTGCTCGTTCTTCTCCATAGGAATCTACCCTTTGGAACGAGCAAATAGCTTCACTAGAGGACAGACGGACAGACTGACACATATAAAGTTAAACCTTATGATATCTTCTTTGCTTGACGTTCAAAAGTGCCTTTTTTGGTCTATTTGAAATAAAGAACTTGATTTTGATTGATTTGATTTGAATAAAATAAAAAATACCTTCATGCGCCTTTCTCCCTTATTTCCCATATACTCACTACTTACGCTTGCATTCACCCATTTCCAACATTCTCCCAACAGTCTTTCTCTCTCTCACTCATCCACACTCTCACACACACACACACACACACTCACTCACTCACACACACACACTCACACAAACACACACACACACACACACACACACACACACACACACACACACACACACACACACACACACACACACGCACGCACGCACACTCACTCACAACACAAATAAACAAATATACAAACGCAAAAACATAAATCTTTGTAATTTTTAATTTTATTTTTTTTAAACTGTTCTTATTTTTTTTTTAAACTATAGTGTTCTTTTTGGCATATTATTGTTAAACTCATGGGTGAAGACACTGGCCCCTGTAATACAGTGTAAACTAGTTCAAGGGTCAGGGAATTCTGCTTGTCTGTGTAATTTTCTTTTGTCAATAAAGAATTATTATTATTATTATTTTGTATGTTCCTTTCCACTCACGGGACCACAGGGTCCCGGACTTTTGGAAGGCGTACGAGGGGCCGAAGCCAACTCGCAGAGGCCCTTTGAACAACTTTAATATAAGTGAAATGGGACATCAGCCGGCAGTTATCCCTTTATGCACTATGAAAGTGCACCCAAGGATTATCCCCGGTTGATGGAGGACTATTGCGAAATGTGGTAAAAATTTATAAGGTTATGGGTATGGGTTGCTATGGACTAGTGAATGAAAACTATGGAAATACTATGGCCCCTGCCCCTGACCAATATTGATACATACGGATAAACAGGCAGGGGGTGACTGGCAAACTCAATTAATGGGCCCCCGGAAACGGCCGCTAGCATGTAGCGACACGGGGGCAACATACGTTGAGCTGCTTGGGGAAGGAGAGGCATCCCACGGCTATCAGAGCAATCCCGGAAGTACGGTCAAGACCCCTACCAGCACCTTACTGAGACACATCCTTCCCCCGAGTCTCCTTCAACTCTTACTCTTGCGAATCTCCACTCAAGCCAGCCAATTAAGGCAAGAATGAGGTAGGAGGGCTTGTTCCTCATCAGTGTTCACTCCAGCTAGACACGGGGACTAACCGGAGATGGAGGACAAAACACCTCCCGGGAGTCAGGTCCGTGGGGTCGCCACTGCCCAACAGCTCGCCACAAGCTGCCTTGCGGATCCACAAGCTGCCTTGCGGATCCACAAGCTGCCTTGCGGATCCACAAGCTGCCTTGCGGATTTATTATTATTATTATTATGTTTGTTCTTTCCTTTCACGGGACCACAGGGTCCCGGACCTTTGGAAGGCGTACGAGGAGCCGAAGCCAACTCGCAGAGGCCTGTTGAACAGTTTTAATCTTAATGTGATGGGACATCAGCCGGCAATTATCCCTGTATGCACTATAAAAGTGCACCCAAGGTCAATCCCGGACTATTGTGAAATGTGGTTAAAATTGATAGGGTTATAGGTATGGGTTGCTATGGACTGGTGGATATGATAACTATGAAAATACTATGGCCCCTGCCCCTGACCAATATTGATACATACGGATAAACAGGCAGGGGGTGACTGGCAAACTCAAATAATGGGCTCCCGGAAACGGCCGCTAGCATGTAGCGACACGGGGGCAACATACGTTGAGCTGCTTGGGGAAGGAGAGGCATCCCACGGCTATCAGAGCAATCCCGGAAGTACGGTCAAGACCCCTACCAGCACCTTACTGAGACACATCCTTCCCCCGAGTCTCCTTCAACTCTTACTCTTGCGAATCTCCACTCAAGCCAGCCAATTAAGGCAAGAATGAGGTAGGAGGGCTTGTCCTTCATCAGTTTTCACTACAACTCGTCACGAGGACTAACCGGAGATGAAGAACAAGACACCTCCCGGGAGTCAGGTCCGTGGGGTCGCCACTGCCCAACATCTCGCCACAAGCTGCCTTGCGGATAATCATGTGCCTTGCGGATAAAATGCGGTCGTGTCTATCACTATTACAAATTTTAATATCTACCTCTAGTATCAATGAGTGTGAAATGTGGTGGCTGTGAAGCCGTGGTCCATGATGACACATACATGCAGTGTTCAAGACCTGAATGTACAAAGTTATATCATCTGTCCTGTTTGGCCCTAACAAGGGAGAAGTATGAGGCGCTGACGGAAGATTACGTAAGCTGTTGGATGTGCCCAGAATGCGTGAGCATGATTCCGAAAAGGATAACTCAGAAACCCCTGTTCGAAGCACACAGAACACTATAATGGATTCTACTTCATTTACGCCAAGCAGCTACGTAAACACAGCGCGTGGGAGTCGTCGTTGTCAAAAGACGACTGATACTGAGGATAAGTTGTTCGAGGTGCTACATGAGTTTCGCTTAGAAATGAAATCTCGGCTGGATAATCAAATCAAAGAGTATGGAATGCTAAAAAAGCGGTTTGTAGCAACAGAAACTGAGTTACGAGAGGTACGAAGTCTAATGCAGGTACTTATAGAAAAAGCCAACAAAGTTGATGAATTGGAGGCTAGGATTGAAGTGCTAAAACAGAAAAATGAGCAACTGGAGAGCAGTCTAGTCCTTAAAAACCCGACACAAGGCAAAAAAGATCAAACTGAGGGATCTAAGGTATCGTTTGTGAATGCAGTCAAACAAAATCTGAAGACGGTAGTCACAAATAATGTCGCGAGAAAAGAATGTGTGGCCACAAAACCGACTGAACTGCAAATACAATCAACAACGAGTCACGAGAATAATTTAAACATTAATCATATTAATACGGATGTGGAGGAAAAAGAAACAGAAGAAGGGAAATGGATTACGATAAATAGGAGGAGAAACAGATATCCTAATAGTGAGGTTAAAAGAGGCGGAAGCACAGGCACTACCGAAATTCAAGGGACTGAGAGGAAAAAATATTTACATGTTTGGCGCCTCCAGAAAGACACTATTGAAGAAAATTTGGAAAAACACGTAAAATACATATGTGGAAACGAGGTACCAGTTACTATAGAGAAAATAAAACACAAAACTGAAAGAGATTACGCGTCATTTATTATTGGGGTACCCCAAAGTAAATATGATACAATAGGCAAACCGGAAAATTGGCCAATTAATATTGAGTTTTGTGAATGGGTGTGGTTTCGGAGACCCCTGAACAAGCCGAAAAATCAACAACAAAACAATTGAGATTTATTATCAGAATGTCAGAGGATTGCAAACAAAATTAGAAGACTTTTATGCAGGTGTTACAGCCTCTGGTGCACATCTTTTCGCAATTACGGAGACTGGCTGCAATGAATTTATACACGATGCTGAATTTATACCCTCAAGTTATATCATCTTAAGATGCGACCGAGCGGATGGCAGAAAACAAGGCGGCGCGTGTCTCGTGGCCACACCGCGTTTCGAACTGCGGCGAGTATCGTTGCCGAGTGACATAAACATAGATAAACAGGTATTTGAACTAGTTTGTGCAAACGTTTATCTACACAATAGACTTCTCTTTTTAATGTGCGTTGTTTACATCCCACCTAATAGTCATGAAAATGATTACATGTATACAAATATAAGGAAATAATTGTATTAGGCGATTTTAATTTGTATTCATGTCCGTCCAGTATTAGTACTTATTATGAATATTTTGTAACATATTGTGAATTCACTCAGAGTAACGATATTGTAAACTGCAATGGACGCGTATTAGATTTAGTGTTGAGTTCATTGTCGGGCGAGGGGGGTGTGTGTGTGTGTGCGCGGCGGGGGCGCCGCTCGTGCCGGTGGACGCGCATCACCCACCGCTTGAAGTGTCTGTGCGACTGTGCGCGCGGGGTAGGCAGCGCTTGTGGGTCGGCGACTGCGCTCAAACGTATGAGTCCTGTGCGACCACACAAACACATACGGATTGGAATTTTAATAAGGCGGATTTCTATTTATTGTATTCATCAATATACAGTGTAGATTGGAATGTTTTATATAATTTAAAATTAGAGGACAGTTTAGACTATTTCTATAACACAATTAATTCAATTATGGATGACTGCGTTCCCAGAAAGAAGCGAAGTCGTGTAAGCTCTAGATATAATTATCCAGAGTGGAACACTGTTGAAATAATTCGCGACATAAAAGTTAAAGCTACCCTTCATAAACAATACAAGAGGAGTGGCTTACCAAATGATTACGAGGCGTTTGCTCTATATAGGACGAAAGTAAAGAAGGCGATATTAATGGCACATGAAAAGTATAAATGCCGTATCCAGGGCGAATTACACAAAGACCCGAAGGCCTTTTGGAATTACGTCAAATCTAAAAGAGGCAGGAAAAGCGCACGTAGAATTTTGAAAAATGGGGAGGCATTGCCTGAGTCACAATGTGCACAAGAGTTTGCTAAGTATTTCCATTCGGTCTATAGCAAGGATCGGGCCGCGCTTAATGTACATGCAGCATTAGCGGATGCGGGCAACGAGAACGGTGCAGCGCGGGTTCATTTAGACCAACTACAATTACGTGACGTACAATCCGCACTTCGTCAACTGAAACCAAAGAGGTCCGCGGGACCGGACGGCATCCCACCTTACTTATTTCGGGATTGTCAATCGGTGTTAGCCAGGCCGCTGCTACATATCTATAATCAGTGTCTGGAAGCAGCCATCTTTCCTGAAAGGTGGAAAATTACAAGGGTCGTTCCAGTGCCGAAAGGTGGTCCGGGAGAGAGTGTTGACGGTTATAGGCCGATAGCAATATTATCGAGTCCTGCTAAAATATTTGAAGCAGCGATCTACAGGAGCATATTTACTCAGGTAAACGTGCAAGTTTCAGATGCTCAGCACGGTTTTCGACCGGCAAGAAGCACCACCAGTAATCTGCTGACCTACATGGCTAATATTGTACCAATCGTAGATAGTGGGGGCCAGGCTGACGCTACCTATTTCCTTTCGGAAAGCGGTGATTTTGACTTGAAAAAATGTAGATTGAGAGGAATCAGATCTCCTGTAGATCCAGATGATGCAGTCAACAAGGATTACGTTGATCGATTGTGCGATCAGACTATAAAGGAGCAGAATAGAATGATTGGGTTGTTGCGTGCTCAAATCATAAAAGAAGCACAAATAACGGTCCAAGCTACTTTAAAAGCGAAGATACCTGACATTTTAATCCAGTTGGAGGATAAGTTTTATAACAAAGCAGAAGTACAAAAATTATCTAAAAACTCTCCATGATGGTAAAACAACAAATTGTTAATGAATTACACAAAGCAGCACGAAGAAATTTTGTTAGACGTTCAGTTATTATAAAAGGTATAGATGACTTATGGCAAGCTGATCTGATAGATATGCAAAACCTAAAAAAGTTTAATAAATGTTATAGTTACATTTTAGTAGTGATTGATTGTTTCTCAAAGTACACCTGGACAGAACCAATAAAATCCTAAAGTAAACTAGATGTTTCTCGTGCATTTGAGCGAATACTAACTACCAGCAAACGAAAACCTGATAATTTACAAACTGATTCTGGAACAGAATTTTATAACACTACATTCCAAAATCTTATGAACAGCTACAATATTAACCACTACTCCACGTTTTCTACCACGAAAGCTTCAATTGTAGAACGGGTAATTAAAACAATTAAAAATAAAATGTATAAATACTTTAGTTTTATTGGGAACTATAAATGGTTAGGTTCACCATTAGAAGTTATTGTAAAAACCTATAATAGTACAAAACATCGCACCACCAAATTCAAACCATTCGAGTTAAATAAGTTGAACGAGTCAAAGATAAAAGAAAATATCCAAAAATCTCAAAAACTAACATCACGACAATGTTGTCCTAAATTCAAAGTGGGTGAAAATGTTCGGATCAGGAAATACAAACATATTTTTGACAAAGGTTACACGCCTAATTGGTCAACCGAAATATTTACTGTAAAAAGGATTAATAATATCATACCAGTAACATATCGTTTAGAAGATCATCGAAAGCAACCCATTAGAGGTTGTTTCTACGAACAAGAACTTCAAAAAACTAGCTATCCAGGTGTTTATTTGATAGAAAAGGTTCTTCAAAGGAAAGGAAAGAAACTTTACGTGAAATGGTTGGGCTTAAGCAACGAAGAAAATAGTTGGATTGATAAAGATGCAATTGTGGGTTAGGATTATGAATATATAACCAAGCTCGTAAGGATTTTTTTATTCATTTCACTGACTACTATGCAAGGCAGTGGACTAGTCAACAGTGTGATTAATAATCTACCATTCGAACTTCATTTGCCTGGGTATAACTATTGTGGACCGGGAACAAAACTTGAGAAACGATTGCTGCGAGGTGATCGGGGTGTGAATAAACTAGATGAAGCTTGTATGCATCACGACATCGCATATGCAAATCACACAGACTTACCTAATCGTCACAAAGCTGATTTACAACTTTTAAATATGGCTAAACAAAGACTAAAATCAAAAGATGCAGGGAAAGGTGAAAAACTTAGTTCATGGATAGTGAGCTAGGTTATGAAAGCCAAACTAAAGTCAGGAGCCGGTATTAAAACATTTAATGCTTTTGTGTCAAAAATTAAGTCACAAATTAAAAAACTAAAACCTAAAAACAGTAAAGCACTAATCAACGTTGCTTACTCAGCTGCGAAAAAGATATTTCCAGACATTCAGAAGATTCGCATACCCCGTGTTATACCCATACCAAAGACAGGAGGAGTCTTGCCTTTAATCCCAATTTTCGCTGGATTATCTGCTTTAGGAAGTTTAGCGGGTGGTGCAGCCGGTATTGCAAAAACCGTAAACGAATACAAGGCTGCCCAAAAAAGCTTGCAAGAAACGGAACGACACAACAAGACCATGGAAGCTTTAGCGTTGGGCAAAGGCGTATATATTAAACCCCATAAAAGGGGTAAAGGGTTGTTTATAAAACCTCCAAAAAACTGAATGAAAGGCTACCTAATCGTCCTTTAACTAATATTGATATCAGTAAGCATGCACGTGACATTCCTTACTTTCGAGGAGTGTATATGAAGGATCGGTTACCAAAAACACCAAACCGCATTGAATGTGCTATCGATATATGTAATATCAACTTAGACCATTCACGAAATGAAGGAACGCATTGGGTTCAATTATTGTGAATACTTTGATAGCTATGGGGATTTGAAACCTCCAATGGAATTAGTGCAGTACTTTAAAAATTGTAATGTTTTTTATAATTATACTAGGTTTCAACAATTTGATACATTTAACTGTGGACACTTATGTTTGGAATATCTTTGGAAATTTTGGAATAAATACGTATAAATGTTACGCATGTCTTTTATTTAAATCATTTTCATCATGTCACTCACCTTGTCTATAACTGCAAACTCCTCTGATTTATCTACGTATAATCCCAATAAATTACAGCTCGATGCACATTATGAGTGTGCCTTATTACATTTCTCAACATTTAATTCAATTCCAAACATCGACAAAACAAATAATAAGTTATATTATGGCTCTAACGAAGTTCTCGAAATACCTGAAGGCTCCTACGAACTACAAAATATCAGCGATTATTTAAAATCAGAAATGAAAGATTGCTCAATAAAAGTACAATGTAATAATAAAACTCTAAAAGCTTTAATATACTGTACTAAAGATATAGATTTTACTAAAGATGGGACTTTTAGGAAATTATTAGGTTTTAATAAACAGATTTTAGAAGCAAATACATGGCATGTATCCGAGTTACCAGTCAACATTTTGCCTACGATCGTGATCAGGATAGAATCTGATATTGTAAGTGGTTCGTACATAAACGGAAAACCCAGTCACATTGTACACGAATTCGCACTCAACGTGCCACCTGGATATAGAATTAAAGAAATTCCGAAAAACGCCATATACTTCCCAGTCAACCAAAATAACATAAATTGTATACACATCAGATTATTGGATATCAACAATCGCTTAATAAACCTACGCGGTGAAGAAGTGCAGCTATATTTACATATTCGAAGGAAAAATGATTGACTACAATAAATATGTACATCAACAAACTGGAAACGTCAGTGCTACTAAAGTGATCAAGCAAATAAGACCTCACCCGAAGAAGAAGATAAAATTGACTAAAGAAAACAAAGCGTTCCTCAAAGCAATCGGTTTACTAAAATGAATATTTTAGACGTGTTATCCGCTCCAACCTATGACAACACTGTTGAAGGAATTGAATTTCATTCTTACAAACCCTACGTAACGAGCTTCAACAGGAACGATGAAATCCGCATACCTATTAACCAACAGGACCTGTATGTACTTCCGTCAGCTAGTACCTTGTATTTGGAAGGAACTGTTATCGTTAACAAAAAGGATATGAAAGAGAAAGCCACTATTGTTCATTTTACTAATAATGCTTTACTCTATCTATTCCAAGATATAAGATACGAGCTAAATGGCGTGGAAATCGATAGAATAAAAAATGCTGGTGTAACTACCACCATTAAATCGTTAATATCAATGAGTGAAAGTGAGTCGAAGATATCTCATGCATGGGGCTGGAATATCGATGGAATAAAAAATATTAATGGGGGTAGCTTTTCTGCTTCTATACCACTCTGTAACATCCTCGGTTTCGCTGAAGATTTTAAGAAAGTTGTGATAAATGGTAGACATGAACTGATATTGCTACGAAGTAACACTAATTTGAATGCGGTCAAACTTAACACCGGTGAATTTGTAGACGACGTACAGATAAATAAAATTATCTGGCGTGTACCGCATGTTAAAGTGTCCGACAAAGAGAAAATAACTTTGCTAAAACTGTTAGAAAAAGATCGACCACTCCAGATGATATTCAGAAATTGGGATCTGTATGAATATCCCGCTTTACCTAAAACTACAAAACATACCTGGTCTATCAAAACATCCTCACAAATAGAGAAACCAAGATATATAATTATGGGTCTACAAACAAATAGAAAAAACAATTCAACTTCTGATATGTCTCAGTTCGATCACTGCCATGTTCGTGATGTCAAAGTATACTTAAATTCATCTTACTTCCCGTATGAAAACCTAAATATCAGCTTCACGAATAACGGAATTGCTTTATTATACGAGCAATACGTCAGATTTCAACAGTCTTATTACGGTCGTTGTCCGGAACCATTATTAAGTGAGAAACAATTTAAAGATTTGGCTCCGCTATTTGTCATAGATTGCTCTAGACAAGCTGATAATGTAAAGACAGGTCCTATTGTGGATGTAAGAGTGGAAATCGAGAGTGAGACGGATATACCAGATCAAACTTCTGCATATTGTCTTATATTGAATGACTGTATAATTGAGTATAAGCCGTTGAGTAATACTGTGAGAAAAATATCATGAATCCGAATACTATCATACTAGATGTTCCCCTTGAACATCTAGTAGTTCAAAGACCTAAAAAATAAATTTATAACAAAAGAATTAACTATTGCTAGTCGTGATTATACGCAAACATTTTTAATAAAACCACCATACTTGTTTAAATATTTATCAAGTGACGAAAAGAGACAGGTTAGATGGTTAGAAAGAAATAGAGGCATTTATTGGAATGAAGGTTATATTGACTATAGAGAATTTCGACGTATAATCGTTCCGTATTTAGAAAATAAGGAAATAATTGTAAAGGGTTTGGGGAAGGTGAATTGGATAAAGGATCTTTGTGTAAATTGTAAAGTTTCAGACCTTGGTCAAGAACAATGCCCTAATTTATCTGCTTTGCATATAAAATACTGTGAAGGAACATCCAACTTTAATTGTAATAAACATATAAAGCACTGTGCGCTTAAAAATGTACTTTGTCTAAGAAAGTATTTAGAATGGGCTTAAGATGTAAATGATAATGTGTAATGTACTTAGGTTATTGGTTTTTAAATAAAAAATCTAAATAAATTAAATACGATTTTATTTTACTTAACACCCCGTACATAAATATAAATACTTAGTATAGTATATTACATACATATGTGGCTACATGGTTTACACGGTATCTATTAAAGATTTTGATATTTTCTTAACCAAGCACTCAGTATCGTCCATAACACTGTCGATACAATCTTGAACAATATATTGTGCGTTCATAATTACGTTCTCACTGTCACTATCACTGTCTATGCTTTGAGAGTTGTTATTGCAGAGATCTACCACCGAAATTTTTATTAATTTAATCCCTCTTCGTTGTAGTCGACTCATAACGAAGGGTTTTTGCTTTTTCGACTTTTCTCTGCATCGTTGTTTTGGTTTTTTATCCTTCGTGACCTGTTTGCTGTGCTCGGGTTCACTGCGAAACATCTCAAAAAATCCATCTAAGGGATCCTGAGCATACTGGCTGAACACAATCTCGGATTCTGAAGAAATCTGGAACCAAATATAAACACAACTTATACCACTATCATATAAATTTTGCGCAGTTCTCTATCGAGACATTTCTCAAAAACAGCCTGAAATCTAACTGGTAACCCTTCTCAGCAGTCGGGTGAAAACAGGCTCTGACAAAATGTAAGTATACTAACACACCTCTGACAAACGTAGTGTTATAATCGTTGAAACAATAAAAAAACACATTTAAGAAATATTTTACTCACCGACATGATGACTTTTGGTGAAAATTAGAAATATTAAACATATTAAACAGACGTTCGCCGTGAACAATATTTCGTAAATGATTAATAATTAATATTATTACAAAATTACCTGCCATACTAACGTCAACTGAGCATTTGTGTCTCCAGGCCGGGCTAAGGGCAATGAACAACATAGGTAATAATTACACAATGACAATTCATATAGTGCCTTGTAAGCACATTACTCGAGAGTGATAGTTACTTGAAAATCAACCTTATGATGCAGGGTATTCCAGGTGCATAGTTTAACTGCAATAACTGCAATCAGTATTTACTTTCTTTAAATAGGATATCATAAATAAAACGAGTTAATAGTTATAACACTTAATTCACATTTTATTGATTTTAAATAACATCTTAGTGTCAGTAACATTTAGTATATTCTAAAACTAAACTTAAACTAATACATGAGTGTATGTAAAACTTAAATAATTAAAATCAAAGTAATTTATTCTTAAAAATTAATGCATGACCCCATGCTCGAGTTGATATTTGATCTACAGATATCGATCTTTTGTCATCGTTTCTAGATAGAGCAACTTTGTTGACAGTTCGAGTAAATATTTCGTGTTTTATCGATTTAAACATAATATTTTTCCTCCGAATTACTCCTCCATTAAACAAAATGGTTTCATAGTCGGATAAGTTTAAATCCCTAACCACGGGTGATTTTACCCCTTTCGCTTTTTTAATTATATTGTTAGAGGTTTTTATAGAGTAAAGTTTCGATCTCAAACCAACAAAATCTGTTATATATTTTCCTCCCATTTCATCTTTAAAAAGACCGGGAACCTTTTTGTTTTTTAGTGGTATCTGTAAACCTTTCATGGCCTCATAGTTACTGGAGTCAAAATATTGCAAGAAATTGTTTTTCAAATCGTGGTAAAAATCGTTAGTGTATATTCTATAGACAAAGGAATCGGTTTCTGTGTAACATAGCTGCACTCGATCTTTATAAAAAGGCTTTACAATATTGTAATGATAGTTATACATATGTGCTTTCGAAAGCTCTAACACAGTGAAGCCGATGTATATTGGCTTATCTAAAATAATTTGATCAGGTTTCATTTGTATTGCAACTAAATTTTCAGTTAAAACAGATGCACTGTGGAAATAAGGGTTGGCTATAAGTTTCTCAGCGGATATAAATTTCTTAGTTCGATTAGACTGATCGCACCATTGATTAACCAAATGAACAGTTACTCTATTTTCTGTATTTTCTAATGTTTTTCCAAAAACACTGTTTTTAATATTATTTAATAATTTAAAAAAGTCTTGTTCGAAAGAACTCTTTGCTCTTTGCCTTAACTGAGTATTTAAGTCTATGTACTGTTTTAAATATGGACTTTGTCTAAAAGTAATAGCTCTATGAATTTTACGTAATATTAAACCATGTTCCAAGCATTTTTTTAAATGAACGTAATGAATTACATAGTTATACTTATTATACAGATTTGCTATAAGTTTCTTTGTTTTACCTCCAGGGGGTACACATTTTTCGGGACAAAATGGTAAGTCATTATGTAAATGCTCGGGATATAATAAATCAACTTCTAATATGAAGCCCCACTTTGCGTTATCCTCTATAGAGGTAACATTAAAATTAGCTAATTCGTTATCACTTAAAAATCTGAAACTAGAGTACGGTAAATACTGACACATGCTAAAACCGTAAAGATTATTACAATCTAAATACACTATAAAACTCTGAGGTTGTGATGGATTATATTCAGGCATGTATTTATGATTAGCTCTAGCTCTAACCGCCGCGTATACCGCTTTGTATCATTCTGATAATAGCTAAGTCCGATACGAGTTCTAACTGAACGCCCGTTTTTAGCAACATTGCATCAAAAGATAAACTAGGTGCAGTAATGTAAAACGCGGGGTCAAGACTGTAATATTGTTTGCACGTTTTCCGAAAATTTTGAAATACGTCTGTCAACAGACTCATGTGTAGGTGTTCTGTAGATGCACACTATTATAAGATTATATTTAGGAACTTCAATGGCACAGTATTCGAATTGGAAGGGTATGGGGGTGATAGGTTTGATTTCCTTGTATTGCAAAATATTTTTTTAGATTTTTATTAGAATGCATGACCCGCCCCGGCGTTGGTTTGGTCGAGAGAAGTGTGATGCCATTTTGTAGTTGTCAATTTTAAGATTTGATTCAGAACCACTTTTAACCCTTTAAGTATTTTTGTATCTAAATATGCACAACACATTTAACCGCACATTACACAAAATCCAAAAGTCGCGCGAATGTGTTCCTGTTGCCATGAGACTAACAAACGTATAATAGAAAGAGAACGCAACACTTCAAGCCACGGGCACTATGTCTTTCCCTCCAATCACAGTAAAAAGTTAGACGGTTCGCGCCAAAACTAAATAATGGTGGGCGTTAATTAATATTTTGCTAAAAGTCTTAGTAAAAGTTGATATATTGTAAATCTTTTGGTGTCATATTATTGTACAGGCATCTAATTATAACAAGTAAGTATTATTTTATTATAAAATTATGTTATTGTATGTATATTGAATGATAAAAGTATTTGTATCTAAAAAGATACATTGCGACTTACCTCTATAAATCGAGTTGACAACCCATGTATCTAAATAGATACTGGGCGTCTTTCTCAGTGATAAGCAAATGAATTTGTTTGTGTCCAAAAAGATACAAGAATGTTTTACGTTTTTTACAGAAAATGAACATGTAGCGAAGTTCAAGGAGTTCAAGAATTTTAGCCCTATTGCCGCCAGCTGACTCGGGGTGTGATGATTCTGACATAGATTTTGACCTATCTTAAGACGCTCCTGATATTCCCATCGACATGATTGACATTTTTTAACAATCGGATAGCGAAGATGACTTTTTCCCATCACAAATACAGCCTTCACCGGAACACATGGTAACCATGGGGTTACCTGATGCACCAGCCGCGAGTATTATGGTTCTATCTTCACCTTCTCTTGCAAATCCCTCACCAGGTACATCACAATCTGTTCAGTCAGCAGGTACGCCGAACACCATTTATTCCAATACTTGTAGTCAACTGATACCAATTGCATCCCGAATCCTACAAGATCTATTTCAACCCCAAACATTTCTTTCACCCTTTTACAAAAAGGTAAAACACTTAGTAAAATGGCCACAAATTCGGTGAAAATAAAACAGCCCGTTGTGCCAAGGCCCGAAAAAGATATCCGCACTGATAGCTTACACCACATTCCAGGTGTAGTAAAGAACCTCGGGGAAGTGATCGGCGGCGGCGACCTCTCGCGCCCGGCCTTAGTCGAGGCCATGGTGCGGAGTGAGAGGAACTGGGACGCCGTCTCCTCCTTCTGTGAAGCAGTTATGCTCGCAAAGAGGGAGGCGGCCCGCGTGAGGGAGCAATCCTCCTCCACACGTCCCAGCCGCCGCAACTGGCGACACTACAGGCGTCGGGGATCAAGGGACAATCTCCGGCCACCGTAAGCGCGGGTCTGCGGTCGGCGAGTAAGGGCAGCTGGCCGCCCGACCAGAACCAGGCCCGAGCGTACGGAGCGTAGCGTTTCGCGCGTGCCTCAAAGAGCCAATATACCACCACAGACGGGGCCCTATAGGGCTGATGTTCAGCCGGGGTTGTGGGGTAAGCGCAATGAGGCATCGCGACCTCGGCCCAGAGCAGGAGAAGGAACAGGGGGGTTTTTAGTCAGTAAGAGTCTGACACTCCCTCCCACCCAGCCCTGGGCGGGAGAAGTCATTTGATGATTTTCCCCTCACAAAAAATGGTAAAGAAGGGTCGGTGCAGGAACTGCACAACAGGAGAAACAGTAATAAGATGTTAAAAATGTGATACGAGGCTGTACCTTACGGACAAACGTAACTGTTGTCGTGAATTTCATGCCAAATAATATATACGTTTTACGGCTCAATAGTTTTATTTACTTTTAAAGATTGATCTCTCTTACATAATTATTTAATTTAACATTTTTTATTGTTTTAAGTTGATTATTGTTTATAGTTTATAAGTTTGAGGATAATTTTGTGTATTTTCAGATACAAAGTTCTCAATATCCTATTTTATCCATTTGTGTTTTTGTATCTAAAAAACATACAACCTGAAAACTCAGTGTTGGGTTCCTGAAAAAATATATTTGTTTTAAATTTTTATATTTTTTAGGAACCTAACACTGAGTATAGTAGAGATAAATGATTTGGTTCAGTATTTTTTTTATTTACCCATCCCGATACTATTTTGCTCCCTAAAGGGTTAAGAAATGTTTCCGTAAGACAAATAATATCAATAGAACCCAATTGTATTTTTAAGTCAGATAATGCTGCTTCTATTAAAACTTGTTTATTTAGTACTCCGGCTATGTTTTGGTGAATTAATGTAATGGGGGTTTTATTTTGATGAACGAAAAAACTTGTTATCGGTCGTTTGTTTATTGTTTGTTTTAAAGTAAGCTGTAATTTTTGTTTGCGTTGTTTTTAGGGGTTGTGTGTCACATTCAGATTTTTGTTTAGGTGTGTTGGCTGGTTTTATTATAGCTTATCTAAACTGATGGAGGAATCGTGTTTGGTATTTTTTGTAATCAATTCTAGTATTCAACTCAAAACACAAGAATTCCAAATACTGCCGTTAGTAACTTTTTTTATGATTACCATTATTGCTGTTTTTGTTTGACTTGTGTATTTTTACGTATTTACAGTTCTTATTATTTTGTATTATCAATTCTAGATTATAATTGAGTGCATCTTCGTTTAAGTACGGTTTATGTTTTTATGTTATTATCACTAATGTGCAAACATTAGTGATAAATACAGTTTGGTTGTGCAATTTATATAATACATTACATAATTCAGACATACCAACACCGATCCCTGCGGAACGCCGCACGACGTCTCTCGCCGACCCCATCCTTCTCGACCCGGGTACACCACCGACCTGTCCAACAAATAGGCCCCGACAATGCGTTGGAGGTAGCGTGGCACTCCGTGATACCGGAGCGCCTCTCGGATGGTACTCCAGGGCAAGGTGTTGAAAGCGTAAGCGATGTCGAGCGACACCGCCAAGACCACCTCACCCCGGGCAACTGCCTCCTCCGCCAGGACCTTTACGCGCATGATAGCGTCCACCGTGGAGCGCCACTGGCGAAAACCAAATTGGTTGTCCGCCAAATCCGGCCCCACCCTGGTCATGTGCTGGACGAGGCGACCGGCGATGATTCGCTCGAAGATCTTACACACCTCGTCCAGCAACACGATCGGCCTGTACGCAGACGGGGAGTCTGCGGGGCGCCCCGCCTTCTTGAGCAGGACCAGCTTTCCGGTCTTCCACCGGCTTGGGAACTGGCCCCGCTCCAAACATGCGCTTAAGAGCCCCGCTAGTCGGGGCCAGAGAGCTCTCATAGCCAGGACCCATGCACTTCCTGGAATGCCGTCAGGCCCTGGGGCGGTGTTCTTGATGCGAGCCACTGTTGTAATAAAACAGTTATGAAACTTTTGTTTTATTTTAAGTTATAAAGAAAATGAACGACATTACAGCGATGATGTTTCGGGCAGAGAGAAAGATGCAAAAAACCATAGACTAAACTAGTATTCTTTTTAATTTTAAAATTGACGTTTAAGTGAACAGTGGGAATTTCTAATATTACTAGTACTACAACACTCTCTCCAAATTGCAACGTTCTCACTCAAACAATTTAGTTACTTAGAACTTTATAAAATTAGGCAAATATTCCAATTTTACATTATATATTACATTATATATCAACTAGTTACATTACCATATCAATAATGACATCTAAACATAAACTTTACATTTTTTATTTTATTTTACTTTTAACATGACTTACCAACCAAGAATGAAATCAATAATACACTGTTTTACAATGACTCTAAACAATACTACTTACAATACTCAGTAATACAATTTAATTGTTTACAGTTTACAGATGCCTAATTTACTTCTCAAATATTGAAATTTAGTTTTACATAAGGGTTTAGTTACGATATCAGCACATTGTTCAGTAGTATTTATGTATCTCAAATCAATAAGTTTTTCCTCATATTTTTCTTTTACAAACTTGTATTTAATGTCAATGTGTTTACAACGCTTATGAAAATTGTCATTTTTAATAACAGAAATTGCACTCTGGTTATCAATATTTAAAGTTAAAGATTCCTGTTTATATTCATTTATATCTAACAAAAGCTGTTTCAACCAAATAGCTTCTTTAGTAGCACTACAAGCAGCCATAAATTCTGCTTCTGTTGTTGATAATGCTATGCTTTGTTGTCGCTGACTGGCCCATGTTATTGCCGCGCCATTTTTAATAAACACATACCCTGTCATTGAACGTCTTGTTTCCATATCATTCGCATAATCTGCATCACTATAGCTTTCTACTATATTTGGTTGTTTAGGAGAGAAGTATAAACCATATTCTTTTGTTTCTTTTAAGTATTTGAGAATTCTTTTAACTGCTTTCCAGTGACTATCATCGTAGCTATCCAAATATCTGCTCACCAGGCTGACAGCATACATAATGTCTGGTCTACTTACAATAGCAACATGCATTAGGGAACCCACTGCTTCTCTATATGGTATTTTCTTACTTAACTCTGCATTATTCCTCAGAATACAGAACAATCTGTATTCTGAGCATTATTCTTCTCAAGCTTTGTATTTATGTCTACCGGTATACTGTTTCCATTTGCATTACTCATGTTAAACTTCCAAATTATTTTCTCTATATATTTAGTTTGGTGTAAGAATATGTAATCTTTTCCTCTTTCAATTTCTAATCCAACAAAATTTCTAGGTTTACAAGATTTTATTTCAAAATTTTCTTTCAACACATTCATTACTTTATCTAGTATATATTGCTCTTTTGAGATTATTAACCCATCATCTACATACAGGATTAAATACACTTTAATTTCATCTAATTCACCAGTGTATACACACTTATCTGAATGACTATTAGTGAAACCAAATCTCTTTAATACAGAATCAAATTTCTGGTTCCAGCACCTAGGTGCTTGCTTTAACCCATACAAGGATTTTTTAAGTTTACAAACTAAGCCTTCTTGAATACTTAAACCTTCAGGTGGAGTCATATAAATTTCCTCATTTATGTTTCCATAGAGAAAAGCCGTTTTAATATCGAATTGAATCATTTTTAAATCATCTTGACAAACTTTAGAAAGCATTATTCTTAAAGAATCATACCTGACTGTTGGTGAGAATGTCTCTGTGTAATCCACTTGATACTTCTGTGAACACCCCATAGCACACAGTCGTGACTTATATCTCAAGCCTTCATTCTCATCTTTAACCCTGAAAACCCACTTACATCCAATGGTTTTCACTTTATCAGGTTTCTTCACCAACTCCCAGGTCCCATTCTCCTCATGTGCTTTCAGTTCTTCCTGTATAGACTTTTCCCATTTTTCTTTTTCAATGGAAGACAGAGCTTCCTGGTAAGTCTTTGGCGTTTCCTCTAATAGCTGATCTCCACCTTGACAAAGGTAAGTATTAGTTTCATGTTTATCTTTTCTACTTGAAGATCGTGTGGTTATTTTAGAAAACTGATTTAACTTTACTTCTCTTTCAGGTACATATAATGGATCATCATCAGAATAAAAGGACTCATTATCATCATCTGAAGATTCATTTACCTCACAAAATTCCTTAGAGGTTTGTGACCCTGAATTTTCAGAACATGTATTTAATCTAGTCTGACCAGTTAAATTATTAGTAAAATCTTTATCAGTAAGTGACACAGTAGTAAATTTTCTCATAATACTGTTTTCGAGAACTATAACATCCCTACTAATAATTATTTTCTTTGTTTTTGTATCCAATAGTCTATAACCCTTAGTAGTTTCTGAATAACCAACAAAATACATTTTACTTGTCTTAGAATCAAGTTTCTGACGTTTTGTGTTAGGTACATGGACCATAGCCTCACATCCAAAGATTCGTACATGCTTCAAGTTAGGCTTCTTACCGGTCCATAACTCTTCAGGTGTCACATATGAAATTGCTTTTGTTGGACATCTATTTGTAATATAAGCTGCCGTAGCTACAGCTTCCGCCCAATAGAATTTCTGAAAATTGGCATTAATTAGCATACAGCGAGCTCTCTCCATAAGAGTGCGGTTCATACGCTCCGCCAACCCATTCTGCTGAGGAGTGTATGGATTAGAAGTTTCATGTATTATTCCTGCATTCTGCAGATATTCTTTAAATTCTTTACTAAGATATTCAGTACCATTATCAGTTCTTAATTTTTTTTATTTTTAAATCAAGTTGGTTTTCTACAAGAACTTTAAACATTTTAAATTTACTAAATACTTCTGATTTACTATTAAGAAAATATGTAAATACTTTCCTGGTAAAGTCGTCCACAAATGTCAGGAAATATTGTGCACCACCAACTGACCTGACTTCCAATGGTCCACATACATCTGAATGTACAAGTTCCAAAGGCTTCTTTGCACGGGAGCCTTCTTTAGGAAACGGCAGTCTGGACTGTTTTCCTTCTTGACAATACTCACAGACCATGTTCAATTTATCTTTACTTATCTTCACACCTTCTACACACTTAGGTGATTTACTGAGGTCAGATAAATTAAGATGGCTCATTCTTTGATGCCACAGGTAGCTGTCATATTCATCTGAGCTACTGACATATGCAGTCACAACACTTGCATTCAAGCAATACATGTTATTTATCAACTTGCATGACAAAATTTCTTCTTTAGAGTTGTTGAGGATTTTACAGCCATCATTATGAAACTGTACGGAATGCCCCTTCTTTATAAGTTGACTCACTGATAGAAGATTACTTGCCAACTCCGGTACATATAACACATTTGTTATTTGTATGGTCTTTGTTTTTCCATCTTTACTTGTTATTGATATGTTTACTTTTCCACAACCTTTTACTGCAAGCATTTTATCATTAGCGATACGGATACTTGTAACTGGTGCCGGTGATGGATCATACAGCCAGTCTTGTCTCATAGTACGGTGCATGGATGCTCCAGAATCAATAAACCAATTATTTTTATTATTTGAAGTTGATGCTGAGAATACTGCGACATAACCATTTTCACTTTCTTCCTTTTTAGCTTGATCCTTTATTTTTGTTTTGCAGTACTTGCTAATGTGACCATGTTTGTTACATTTGTAACAACGGGGTCCTTTAGATATCTTCTGTGTATTTGCTTGTACTGGCTTTGTATTTGCTTGTGCTGGCTTTGTATTTGCTTGTGCTCTCTGCTTATATCTATTACCAGCATATAATGCCACTGACTCTGAGCTCTTTATCTCCTGTAAGAGCTTAGTCTTCACTGAATCTGCTGTAATGGATACACCGGAACTCTCTATTGCCATTATCATTGGCTTATACACTTCAGGTAAGCCGGCGAGTAGGAGAGTACCCAGCCACTCATCATTTACTTCAAACGAGATGTTACGCAGTTTATGTGCTGTCGTCATTATTTTGTTTACGTAGTCTTCTATATCTTGACAGTTATCTAAAGTGGTTGTAATAAGATCTTTGAGTAGGCCACACGACGAGTTAACTCCTTGTCATCGAAAGCCTTCTGTAAGTTTGTCCAAACATCCTTTGCAGTTTTCGCTTCTTGTATGTGAATGTAATTAACTAGGTCGACTAACAATATTATTTTTGATTTAGCTTTCAGATCAAGCTTAGGATCAACTGCCTTGCCTTCATTTTCTATGCAACACCAAAGTTCTTCATGCTGCAAGTACGTCTGCACTGCAAATCTCCAGGTGTTGTAATTAACTCGTCCAACCAGCTTTTCAATTAATACAATTGAATTATTTTACGACATCTTGAAGTAATTCGAATTTCTTTTTCCAGACACGTGTTCGGGAGAGGTTAGGTCGTATCACACGTATGACCGGCGACCAAATTTTTTTATTATTTTGACTCTCTAACACTTTTACTATTAGATTAGGGTCTGGGCCCATAACCTGTTGTAATAAAACAGTTATGAAATACAAACTTTTGTTTTATTTTAAGTTATAAAGAAAATGAACGACATTACAGCGATGATGTTTCGGGCAGAGAGAAAGATGCAAAAAACCATAGACTAAACTAGTATTCTTTTTAATTTTAAAATTGACGTTTAAGTGAACAGTGGGAATTTCTAATATTACTACAACAGCCACCGCCACTCTCAACTCTACCTGGGTCACTTCGGGCACGTTTTCGTCAGTCTCGTCTGTTCCGCGTTGGGCGAACTACGAGGCGGAACCATAAGCCGGTGGTGTGTGCTCCGATCTCGACGGAAACAACGCACACACCACCTCCTCCAGCAGATGTGGCTGGAGACTCCGGGATAATGGGGGGGCCCATTGGCGCAATTTGCCCCGTACCATGAGGTAGGGGCGTCCCCACGGATCTCAGTCCAGAGTCCTCAACAGTTCTACGTTGGCCTGGGCCTTTGCCCGGACAATGGCCAGCTGGAGGGCGCTTTTCGCCTCTCTATAGCGGTTGTATAGTTCCGCCTCTTCCTGTTCGGCCGTAGCTGTAAAGGGGCGGCGGCGTCTTCTTCGGTACCTTGCGTACTGGCGTCGCACTCGTACACAAGCGGTGTGTAATTGCGCAATCGAGTGCGACCACCAGTACACTTGGTGCCTGGATGGTAGCGGCCGGATTCGGGGCATGCCAGCGTCGCAGATGTGCGACATGCTCTCCCGAAACCACTCTGCCTCCTCGTCGATGTTGGTTGGCCTGTCTGGAGAGCCTCTCTGTCCAACCGCTTTAACGCCCAACGCGGACCGTCTCCAACGCCCACCGGGGCCGCTTGGATCGGCCCGACCGAGGTCTGAGCAGTGACGCTGAATCGAATATATCGGTGGTCAGACAGCGTCTCTACCTCCTCCAACACGTGCCAGTCTTGGAGAGTGCGTGCGAGAGCGGGGCTAGCGAAAGATAAGTCCACTATAGACCCACCTCGCTGCCTCACGCACGTCTGCACGGAACCCCGGTTGAGGAGAAGCAGGCCCTGCTCGACCGCCCACTCCTCCACTAACTCGCCCCACGCATTCGTACACGGGGAACCCCAAGCCGTAGATTTGGCATTGAAGTCCCCAAGGACTATCACGGGACGAGAATGACTACGACTGACAATCGTGCCCAACTCCAATATCAAATCCTCCATGTCGGCGAGAGAAAGGCTGGGGGGGAAATACACCCCCACGACCATGATATTTCCCCAAACTGCCGCAACATAGCCCCGCTCTCGGGTGACGGCCTCGAAGGGAAGGGTGTCGGCGGCAGACCTCAAAATAAGTGCTACCGAGCGGTTTGTGTCGCACACCCAGTCATCCCTGGGTGGCACAAAATACGGCTCGGATACAACTGCCACATCGATCGACCACTGCGCCATGCTCTGAAGCAAGAGATTCTGAGCCCTGGCGCAGTGGTTTATGTTGGCTTGAAGGAGACGACGTAGGGCCATTATTGGGTTTCCATGGTCGTTGCCTCCTCCCCAGCCCTCGGCGAATATTTTACCGCAGCTGGCGGGTGAACCGGCTGCGAGGAGCTGGTTGCCTGCTGTGTCAAGCCCTGCTGTCTCATACTAGCTGGCGGATGAGCCAGCGGTCTCCTGGCATTCTTCTTGGGCCTTGCGCAGGCCTTAGACCCAGTCTGGTGGTTGGCTGGCTTGCCAGATGCCGCACAGATAGCGCAGTGCGGCGTGGCAGTGCAAGTGCCAGCCTTGTGACCGGGCTGACCGCAGCGGAAACACATTTGGCTGCGGTCTACTCCCGCGGTGCACCGTGCTCCCGCATGTCCTCCTTCTAAGCAGCGGTAGCACCGATAGGGCTTGGGCTCTAGGAGCACGACCTGCGCCGAGACCCACCCAACCAGAAGCCGCTTGTCTTTTATCTTTTTAGCCGCCGCTACGGGACAGCTGACCAGGACCGTGCCGAGACGTATGTGAGACCGCGCTCCTCCGCCCCTGGCGGCAGGGTGAGAACCACTGCAGTAGTGTGAGGTGTAGTGAGCCTCGCGGCCTGGCGCTTTGCAGCCACTTGTACCTTCTGGGCCTGCTTTTTTGCCCGGCGGCGCGCCTTTTTCGACTTTTTGGCGGCGCCCGCAACCGTCCACTCCGCCTCGTGCCTGGTAGCGGATTCGCTGATGGCTGGGCGAGATATGCCACCTGCCTTTTTGGCCAGCTTGGCCTCTTTTTTTGCCTTCCTCTGCGAGGCGGCAGTCGGGGTGGTCTTCTTGTGACCGGCAGAAGCCGCTTGTGCCGGTTGTGCGGCATGGGGTGCCTTTTGTGTGGCACCCGCCGTTGGTGCCGATTTGGAGGCACGGGGTGCTGCGGCTTGGGCTGCGTATGTTGGTGCCTGAGTGTTGGCCTGGTCTCCAGCTAAAGGAGGACGCAGAATCCTCCCCTCAAGCACCGAAAAACGCGCGTTGACCATTTCCTGATCGATCAGGCGAGTTAACTCCGCCTCCTGCGACGGCAACTGCGGTTGTTGTGGCGCGTTGTTGTTGTTTGCGTTGTTGTCGTAGTTGCTCGCGCCGAAAGTTAGCCATTTCTGCCTTAAGCTCCTCGTGCTCCTTGCGGAGCTCCGCCATTTCCGATGCGAGCTTTTTGTTATGGGCCCGCAGCAGGGTCGTCTCTTCGGCTGTCGTGCGAGTCAAAAGTACCTGCGCACTCTCCATGATGGAGGCCGTGGCCTCTTTGAGTGCTTTCTTGCTGCACCCGCTAAAGCCCTTCGAGACCTTGCTCACCCGTCTTATGGCTGCAACCGCGTCAACCAATCTTTGGTTTAAGTCGGAGGCAGGGAGCTCTTCTGCCTCTACTCCTAGATCCGAGACGACAAATGACGATTCCGACATGCGAGTGACTCTCCCTTCCGTCACCCGTTTTGTTAGAGCCGTAATCTGCCGCTCGTCCTCCTCCAGCTTGTCAGCACTTGCTGCGGCTTTCATTGCAGCCGCAGCTTCACGCCTGGATAGGCCGATACCAGCATATTTGCCGGTAGTAGCGGGCCTACCTCTCCCTGCTTTTTTGGCACCGACCTTGGGGGCCGGCACCGCTGTGTCGCTTAGGGCCGATTCCGACCCTGAGATCGCACTATCTCTCGGGAGTTTACGTAAGCGTTTCGAGTTAACGCTTACGGCACTCGCCACACTCATGTGACTAGTCGCGCTGTCCGAGTCCGACAGCACGCCCATTGGCTCAACTAGTACCAGAGGTACTTTGTCTCTCACTTCGTCATTTTTATTTGATTTTGTAGGTTCTCCATAGTGTTCCCACGAGTATAAAGCAAAGAAATGTCAACCCCGGGCAGAGGCTTAAGTACCCGGGTAAGCCTACATACTGCTGGGGGCGGCAGGTACCAGCAGGTGGGAGCGCTAACGATCGTACACCCAACGGCCATTCATCCCTCGCCGCGCTCCCAAAACTTGGGATTGGGTGGTTTTTTATCTTAGAGGTGTCCTTCCTCTAGGGCCGGGCGGTAAAGCCAAGTCCCCCGACGGCGGCATTGAGACATGCCTCCGTCCGCTGTCCGGCCAACCCGAATCAGCGGACCCGCCGAAAGGTTTTGTTCCTCAATGAATGAGGAGACAAACGAACCCCGCATTGACGCGCCTGCGCCTAAGAGGCTGTGGTCACGTCCTCACCAAATCGACTAAGACGACGGGGCAGGAGTGACCCCTCCTGCAGAAGTTAGCTCCGGACAGTAATACTCCTCTAACGCGAAGTGATTATTGCCCGTACCCAGGGTGCACCGGTCCAACGACTGCTCTTCCCCCCAGACGTATCCACAAGGGACCAGCAGCCGCCGAACGCACGGGGAGGTCTTCTGCGCGCACCCCGGGTATAAAATGCCTAAATAGAAAGAAATAAATAGAAATAATTTTATTTGCACAACCTGGACACAGATACAAAAGTAGATAAAAAAAAAACAGTAAAAAATTAATCAAAACAAAAATAATAATAAAAAAAAACAGTGATGTGTGTCTCAGCGTTGGACAAATAGGCCCAGTTCAGCTTCGATGCCAGGCGGTTATTGCCTGGCGCTGGTTTTCAACTGGACCTTCAAGTGATCAGATCACGGATGTAACCAGTCCCTGATAATATATTATAACATTAAAGAATTAAATAAAAGTAAACAGATAAATATAAATGCTAAATTGGTGATAAATAAATATGTGTTGTGTCGTGTGATTTGAGTAGGTGTGTATGTGTGAGTGTAATTGAATATGATAGCGGACAACAAAACTAGGATCGCAATACAAGCGAGTCAAAAACCTGTTTCATTTATCTAACTAAGAGACAATAAATATCAACAGACCGATATTTTGCTCCCCTCGCAACCCAATACGCAACAGGCATCCGTGCGCAATGGACTGCTGTTTGATTTTTTTAAATCTAAATTATGGTGGTAGAATGAAAATCTATGGCGATAGAATAATTACATTAAAATAAGTATTATTTTTGTGAAATATTGAATATACTGCTATGAGAAGGTGTTAGAAAGAAGGTAATAGGGTAAGGTAAGTTTTAACTAAAATTCGCGGGTTACTCACGTGTAAATGTTGAGAAAAAAGCTCTACTAGTTTCGAACCACAGAGGGGTTCTTCCTCATGAGCAGCGTGCGCGGACGCGGCGACGTCGCGTAGAGTAGGCTGCGTGCGATTTTAGTTAATTTAGTATGTCTCACGATAGTTATTATAAAAACAAGGTAAGTTTTGTGAAACAATGATATTAATTCTATTATAAATAAATCATACTACTTTCCTACGTATATAAATTGTAATTCTATTTTAGATAAGCCCGCGCCTTATTGTGGAGGCACCCAGCCATCAAAGGTGCAGCACCACATCATCTCGGCCACCTATATTTATAGTAGTAGGGTGAAAACTATTGTGATCCCGACACTGCTTGATCGCTCGGCACCAGTCGCCACGCAAGTAGGCTACATACCACGGGTGAGTTAAGAATATAAACGGTTTTTACACATCTGCAATAGTTACGATGATTTGCAGGTATCTTATTATTATTATTTTTATATTTTTATAGGTCTCACCATGCGCGATTGGTACGATTACGGTGCAGCATTAGATGTCACAACAGACACCCTCTAATCGGGAATGCTGAGGACAGACAATTGCCGAATAAGCAGCAGGGAGCCGCGCATGCACATAATATGATAAGTGAGCTAGATGTTTTATTTAAATAATTGATATGTTTTGATTTAGCATGTCTAATTCCCTTTGTGCGTCCACCAGAAACTGCCGTAGGCGTCTTCTAAAAGAATCTATTGTGTTTAGTTCCCTAATAGGCGGTGGCAGATTATTCCAAACTTTTGATGCCGCGTAACGGAAACCGCCTCGAAATGCCGCTGTTCTGTGTGTCTGGGTCGAAAGTTGTTGAGAACATAGTCTCCTCCCGCATTCTCGTCTAGCCGTTACCCAACATAACTTATTGTATAAGTAATCTGGTTTTTGATATTTAATTACACCGTACAGAAGGCAAGCTAAGTGTAATTTGCGTCGCGATTTCATTTTTAAAACATATTTTTATTAAGAAACGGCGTAAAATGAACTCTGGGAGGAATACTATAGCAAAACCGAGCGCAAGCGCTTTGTACTCGTTGTATGAGTTTATCTGTTCGTGCTAGTAGTCGCGGGCCATATACTGTGTCTGCATAATTTAATTTGGACAAGACCAGGGTTTCTACTAGTTGCTCTCGAAGCCGCTCGGATAAATAAGGTCTCATTTTATATAAAACCTTAAGGCGGTAAAAAACAGTTACGTACCGAGTCCGCTATATGCTTCTCAAAACGAAGACCAGTATCCATTACAAGGCCAAGATTACGCGCCTCATACACTCTATCAATTGGTTCCCCCTTTAATTTTATATTGAATGAATTGGGTAAACTAGCCACTCGCTGTTTCGTACCAAATACAAGATACTTTGATTTTGTTGGGTTCAGACAAAGGCAATTTGCTTCAGACCAGGCGGTGATTCTGTGAAGATCATCATTGATGTCGTTAATGGCATGTTCGTATTCATCTGGTCTGAAGGATATGTAAAGTTGCACGTCGTCGGCGTATATATGGAATTTACACTTCTGTAGACATTCAACTATATCCGCGCTATATAAAATAAATAAGATAGGACCCAGTATCGATCCCTGTGGAACACCTCTTTCTACAGAGGTATGGGACGATATATTAGTGGTGCCATCACCTGAACGCAATTCCACAAATTGTTTTCTATTGCTAAGATAGCTGAGAAACCATTGTGTGGCACTTGGGTCAAAACCATAATATTTTAACTTAGTTACTAATAGCGGGATATTTATTGCATCAAATGCCCGTGAAAAATCCAGTAGAACCAGTATAGAACACATTCCTTGGTTTTGTGCCGCCAGTACGTTATCCGTCACATCCAGTAAGGCAGTGGAAGTACTGCGTTGTTTTCGAAAGCCAGACTGTAGATCGGGTAATATATTATTATGTTCCAAATAATCTGTTAACTGACGAGCAACTACCTTTTCCAACACTTTTGACAGACACGGTAAAATACTTATCGGGCGAAGATCTTTTATTTCTACCGGATTTGAGACTTTCGGTAATGGCCTTACACAAGCAATTTTCCATATGTCAGGAAATGTTGACGTTTCTATGGAGCGGTTTATAATTCCTATAATAATATTTAGAGTGAACGGCAAAGTCATATTGAGCATATCCAGGGAAATGCCGTCGTGTCCCTCCGCGTTACTTTTAAGGTTAGAGATAACACGTACAATCTCATTTTGCTCCACGGGAATGAGCGTGAAGGTTGCTTCGCAATATTTATTAGTGGTATAGTGACTCACGAGCGACGGACTTGCCACTGTATTCCCTGGAACTATCAAAAAGGTATTATTTATAATATCTGGATTTGCAAAATGCGATGGAAGCTCCTGTGCACGTTTATTAAGTTTGTTAAGTTAATTAATTAATTAATTAAATCATTTATTGGTGTTAACAAAGAAATGTATACAATATAAACCCACCAAACTGTTTAGACAGTTTGACGGCGGGAATAGCGCTCGTTATAGCATCGTTTACATATACATATTAAAAATTCGGAACAAATCAGGACTTACAGTAATCAAAAACAAAATCAAAGAATAAAATAAAATAAAATAAAACTAAAGAGTAATTAATTTAAACTAAAACTAAAAGATCGAAGAAGTTACCTATGTGCGTTAGCTAACATTATTAGAGAACTCTGTATTTAACATTTGTAGCACTTTCTTTTTGAGGGAATATCTGCTTATTTGAGTGTCAATTTGCCTCAACCAGTCATTATTGTTGTACAACATGGGGATCAAATACTTGTTGGTTCTTGATCCGTAATAGTTTTTCCTGGGTGGGCAGACTAACTTATTTTCTCTTACGCGTCTTGTATTGTACTTATTCACTATTTTTATTTTTATTTGTTCATTATAAAACTGTTCAAGAATCACCAAGTATCTGACCCGAACATGAACAGGAAGTATTTTACAAGTAACATAAAGTCTATCGTAATTTTCTTTACATTTAAGTCTAACTTTAGGTGGTACGAGATATTTCAAAAATCGGGTTTGCAGGGACTTGATATCATCCAGATAAGATTTAAAAGTGCGGCCATATACACTTAAACCGTAACCTATTATTGAATCGACTAGAGCAAAATATACAATCCGCAATGTTTTTCTACTTAGTGGCCCTTTTAGTGCATAGAACTTGGTTAAAACAGTTCTGAGCTTCGTACACACCGTGTCAACATGCGTCCGCCAGTTAGCGTTGCTATCTACCCACAGACCGAGGTATTTAAAGGTTGGAACGAATTCTACATTTTGACAAAAGCAACTACCAATTCTCGCGTGTAAACACTCATATGTGTGGCCCTGTATACATATGTCTGATCTATCAGTACTCTTTGCCACTCTGTTGTACGGTGAGTGAATATGCATTAATTTGGTTTTTTTGACATTCAGAATGATTCCATTATCATGCGCCCACTTCGTGATGTTATTGAAATCCTCCTGAATGACAGTTCGGGCTTGTTGTATGCTTTTGGATGAGTATAGTAGACACATGTCATCGGCATACATAAACACCTCACAGTTTCTTACCACGTTTGCGACACTGTTTACGTGCATAATATAGCCAACTGGACCGAACACGGAGCCGGTCGGCACGCCCAACGCAACTCCTGTTTCCCGTCCTTTGATCCCCGCTACGCTCGTCTGTATGGTTCTGTCACCTAAATATGTACGGAACCACTTGTTTGTGGGTCCCCTAATTCCACAGTCGTCCATCGCCTGGAGCAGAACCTCATGATCTAACGTGTCGAATGCTTTTCTGTAGTCAATAAATAACGCCAGGATCTGGTGGCCCTGGTCCAGCCTGTCATTTACAAACTCAGAAAAACCCGACAACGCCGTTGCAGTACTACGACCGCACCTGAACCCGTGCTGAGTATCTGATAACAGCTTGTGCTGCTCCAAGAACTCACTGATTTGACCTACTACGATTTTTTCTACAATCTTATTAAGTACTGATAGAATGGCGATTGGTCTATAGTTGGAGTAATCCGTATGATCCCCCTGCTTAAATATAGGTCTTATTAGTGCTTTCTTAAGCAGGCTAGGGTATTGCCCACTGGATAGACACATATTGACAAAGTGTGCAAGAACAGGTGATATCAACTTTTTTATTGATTTTATATCTATCGCCCTAATACAATCCAAACCTGGCGCCTTCTCGCTACTGAGATTGTCAATAACTTTGGTTACTGTGTCACTTCCCACTGGCCTGAACCTAAATGTTACATTACTTGGCTTAACATAATGAGATCTTTCTAGGAACTTTATATTACAATTATGTTTAATATTAACAATTTCCTGAGTAAAAGTATCTGCAAACTTATCACATATATTCTGCATTGTATCAGTATTGCCTAAATACTTACTAATTGTACTATCGATACTAGCTTTCTTATTACCTAACCAACTATTAATTTTTTCCCATATCTTTTTAGGATCTCTATTGCACTTTTTAATTTCTCCCTGTTTATATTTATTCTTTTCTTTAAATATTAATTTATTAACCTTATTTCTATATCGTGTGTATTCTAATCTCTTAGTATTATTTTTCGGCTCCTCTTTCCATTCTCTAAATAGATGATCTTTCCGCTTTAACATAGTTTTCAATACTTCCCCTACCCAGGGTTGTGACACTCGTTTTTTTGGTATTTGGCAGTACAAATTTGTTATCACTATAAATCTTACTAAATACATCATATAAACTATCATATAATTTTAACGGACACTTAATTTCTAACAATTGAGACCAGTTATAATCACATAAATTCTTATATACTAGCTTATTATTCACAACATACCAAAAGTCCTTACCGGTATCATCCACAAATTGCATATTTTCTAATGAAATTTCGACACCAATCATATGATGATCGGATATAGGACACTCAATCACGCACGAAACACACTCCCGCAGCTGTCCCGCTCGCACCCATGCGTGGTCGATGCATGCTGTCTCTTTTTCTCCCGCGACGATTGCCTCGCGCGTGACCTCGGTATCCGGAATAACACACATTAGGCCTAGTTCACACAAACAGTCTTTATATTTACTCGCGTAACACCTGTCATTCACTCCTGATAAGTTTATATTAATGTCACCCACGATGATAATATTTTCATTTCTCGGGATTTCTTGTATTAATTTTTCTGTTTCCGAGATAAACTGCATTTTGTTTGTCTTAGGTGGTCTGTATAGTGCAATGATATTTAAGCATGTATTTTTCATGTTTAATGTACCATGCAAGACCTCTGCGGAACTAAGTTGCGATGGTTTTTCTACAAAGGTAAGGTCTTCTTTAATGTAAATTAACAACCCCCCTCCTCTAGTTCTCTCTCTTGTTTTAGCAAACATATTGTATCCCTCTATATGATACATCGGTACCTCTTCTGCTTTGATATTAATTTCAGACAGCACCAACACGTTTATATACTCTGTATAGCCTTCCAAGAACACAATCAATTCATCGAAGTGTTTTCTGAGCGAGCGAATATTTAGATGCAGCACACGTAGATACTTCTCATTTCCCGATATATTAAGATTCCAGCTACTTAAGTTTAAATGACGATAGTACTGACAATCCATTGCAACAATTGTGTCAAATCCATCCATTATGTAGATATTGATGTGATTACGCAGTGTGTACTCCGCACTACATGTGCGCGTCAACCGTACTGTAGGTATCTATGACTAGGCCTACCCAGATGCATCGTTGTTTAATAATTTTTCGATGTCGCTTTCGCAGCGAATCAATATTATTTTTTTCTGTTCATCGCTTTTTCTTATTAGTACTTTGCCTTCTTGAACCCAGATATATTTATAGGATTTTTTAAGATGTAACTTTGTGGCCCAAAGCAGACTTCTTTTGTATCGAGTTAAGCTTTCATTAATAAATACACGGTTGGTATTACTTGTGCCATAAATTTGGCCATTAGTTACGTTACTCTTACGCAACTCGAGCCATTTGTTACGAGCTTGCTTAGATTTTAAAGTAACTACTACTGGTAGTGGTTTCTCAGTTCCAGGTTTTTCTCGGCCTACCCGCTCGGCATACTCAATCTCACTGGGGTCCAGCTGCAGTTTATGAGCGATCTGGGTTACAACCTTAGATATGTCTTCGTTATTGTTCTTTTCTAAGCCAGCTAACTCCACCTTTTTCTCTTTGTCCTTTTCTTCTAACTCATTTATTCGTTCTTCCAGTGATTTATTACACTTTTCCAAATACGCATTCTTGTTCTCTAGAGCTCTCATCTTTTTTTCATTTGCAGATTGCGTTTCACATAGTTTATCGTATTTTTCGGATATAAAATCAACTAGGTCGGTTAGCTCGCTTAGTTTTTTCTCCATGCTGAACATAATTTCCATTTTTTTATTCATGTCCGCCAGAAGGCTTCTAATGTTAGAATCATCTGGACTAGATGGTTCCACCACAGGCACATTTACGCAATCCTCACATTTATCGTTTTTAAAGAAAGTTTTTGCCGCGCATTTTTTATGGAACACAGCATCACAAGTTCCTTTACACTTAATAATTTCGTCCTTGGCCGCAGCCACAAACTTATTACATTTTTTACACTGCACCATTATAAATATTCAACTTGCAAAACAAAAACAGTAACAGTTTAGTTTCGAGAATTTGCCCGATTTAATTCCGAGAATTACACGATTCGCAGCCGACGACGACGAGCGCGCGCGCGCAACTGAACTGCAAGTGTAAGCGTTGTTTTTAAATTTTTCCAAAATGAAAGCCTAAAATGACTGGACTATATACCGCCGAACCATTTGAGCTTAAGATATTCTTGTGAAATTGTGCATCCCATCAATAAGTTCTTATATGTAAATGAAACAAAAACGGTTGATATGACTCATGCGTTTGGATTTTTTTCCACTTTCAAACACTTCGGTCACTTTGTTTTTGTTTTTTTTTTATTTAGAAAGAAAGAAAGAAAGAAATATTTATTTCTGCGCAAGCGCACACACAAAAATCAAAAATACCAAAAAAAAGGAAAAAAAAAAAAAACTATACCAAGTATATAAACTAAATGATAAAATAATTTAACTGTTAACTAAAATAAAATTATTAACAAAAAGCACAAAAAATAAAGAGTAAATAGTAAACTTTTATCTATCTATGGTCGACAGAGTATGGGGTGCGCGCAGAAGACCTCCCCGTGCGTTCGGCGGCTGCTGGTCCCTTGCGGATACGTCCGGGGGGAAGAGCAGTCGTTGGACCGGTGCACCCTGGGTACGGACAATAATCTCTTCGCGTAGTGCAGCGTAGAGGAGTATTATTGTCCGGAGCTAACTTCTGCAGGAGGGGTCGCTCCTGCCCCGTCGACGTAGTTGATTAGGTAAGGACGCGGCCACACCCGCTTCGACGCAGGCGCGTCAATTTGTTTGTCTCCTCGTTCATTGAGGAGCAAACGTTTCGGCGGGTCCGCTGAGTCGGGTTGGCCGGACAGCGGACGGAGGCATGTCTTAATGCCGCCGTCGGGGGGCTTGGCTTTGCCGCCCGGCCCCAGAGGAAGGACACCTCTAAGATAAAAAACCACCCAATCCCAAGTTTTGGGAGCGCGGCGAGGGGATGAATGGCCGTTGGGTGTACGGTCGTTAGCGCTCCCACCTGCTGGTACCTGCCGCCCCCAGCAGTATGTAGGCTTACCCGGGTACCTAAGCCTCTGCCCGGGGTTGACCATTACTTGCTTTGTACTCGTGGGAACAATATGGAGACCCTAACAAATAAAATACAAACAAAAAATGACGAGGTGGGTGAAACAGTACCAATGGTACTAATCGAGCGGAAAGGTGTTCTGTCGGACTCAGATAGCGTGTCAAGCCGTATGAGTGTGACGAGCGCGGTGAGCGGTAATTTAAAACGCTTACGCAAACGCCCAAGAGAAGGTGCAGACTCAGGGTCGGAATCGGGCCTGAGCGATATAGCGATGCCGGCCCCCAAGGTCGGTGCTAAAAAAGGAGGAAGAGGTAGGCCCGCCACCACCGGCAAATATGTTGGTGTTGGCCTATCCAGGCGTGAGGCTGCGGCTGCAGCGAAAGCCGCAGCACTCGCCGATAAACTAGAGGAGGATGAGCGGCAAATAGCGGCTCTGACGAAAAGAGTGACGGAAGGGAGAGTCAGTCGCCTGTCGGAGTCCTCAGCTGTCGTCTCGGATGTAGGAGTCGAGGCAGAGGATCTTCCTGCCTCCGACCTAAACCAAAGGCTGGTTGACGCGGTTGCAGCAATCAGGCAGGTGAGCAAAGTCTCAAAGGGTCTTAGCGGCTGCAGTAAGAAGGCACTTAAAGAGGCCACGGCCTCCATTCTGGAAAGTACTCAAGTACTATTAACACGTACCGTTACAGAAGAGACGGCCCTGCTGCGGGCCCAGAACAAAAAGCTCGCAGCACAAATGGCGGAGCTCCGTAAGGAGCATGAGGAGCTCAAGGCCGAGATGGTCAACTTCCGCCGAGAGCACCTCAGGCAAGAAGTGGGCCTTGCGCTCCCGACGCAGCAACCGCAACCGCAGTTGCCATCACAGGAGACCGAGTTGACTCGCCTGATCCGTAAGGAGATGGCAAGTTTTAATGCGCGCTTCTCGGTCCTGGAGGGGAAGATTCTGCGTCCACCCCTAGCTGCAGACCAGCGCAGAACTCCAACATATGCTGCCCAAGCCGCAACGCCCCGTGCCGCCCAACCGGCACGAGCGGCGGCTGCGACACAAAAAAGAACTGCCGCCTCGCAAATGAAAACTGCGGGGCCACAATCAAATAGGCAGTCAACAAAAGAGGCCAAAAAGACAGGGGCCACTGCTCGGCCAGCCAAGCGTGAACCCGCTACTAGACCCGAGGCGGAGTGGGCGGTAGCAGGCGCCGCCAAAAAGACCAAAAAGGCACGCCAACGGGCCAAAAAACAGGCCCAGAAAGAAGAGGCGGCTGCGAAACGCCAAAACGCGAGGCTCAGCTCTCCCCGCTCTACAGCAGTGGTACTCACCCTGCAGCCAGGGGCAGAGGAGCGGGGCCTTACCTACGCCGGGATTCTAGCAAAGGCGAAAGCCGAGATTTCGCTGAGCGATCTCGGCATTACGGGTCTCCGATGCAAGACTACAGCTACCGGTGGCCGCTTACTGGAGGTATCGGGAGCTACCAGTGGCCCCAAAGCCGACGCTCTCGCCGACAAACTCAGGGCGTCTCTAGGCTCGGAGGAAGTAAGAGTGTCCAGGCCAACCAAGTGTGCAGATCTGCGTATTTCAGGACTGGACGACTCCGTTACGCAGGAGGAGGTCACCGCTGCCATCTCCAGGGCCGGAGGATGCCCGCCGGAACAAATCAAGGCGGGCACGATACGTCGAGGTGTCTCCGGTCTCGGGACAACTCTTGTCAGCTGTCCCGTAGCGGCGGCCAAAAAGATCCAAAACAAGCGGCTCTTGGTTGGATGGGTCTCAGCGCAGGTCGCATTCTTAGCTCCCAAGCCCTATCGGTGTTACCGCTGTTTGGAAGAAGGACACGCGGGGGCACGGTGCACCGCGGGCGTAGACCGCAGCCAAATATGCTTCCGCTGCGGACAATCCGGTCACAAGGCTAGCACTTGCACTGCCAAGCCACACTGCGTTATCTGTGCGGCATCTGGCAAGCCAGCCGACCATCCGACCGGAACAAAGGCCTGTGCCAGGCCCAAGAAGAGAAATGCCAGGAGAAAGCCGGTTCATCCGCCAGCTAGTATACCGGTCTTGATGCAGAAGGAAACCAGCTCGTCGCAGCCGGTTCACCCACCGGTTGCGGCAGATCATCCGCCGAGCGCTGGGGAGGAGGCAACGGCCATGGACACTCAATAATGGCCTTACGTCGTCTCCTCCAAGCCAACATAAACCACTGCGCCAGGGCTCAGGATCTCTTGCTCCAGAGCATGGCGCAGTGGTCGATCGACGTCACAGCTGTCTCTGAGCCATACTTTGTGCCACCCAGGGATGACTGGGTGTGCGACACGAACCGCTCGGTGGCACTGATTGTGAGGTCTGCCGCCGACACCCTTCCCTTCGAGGCCGTCACCCGAGGGCGGGGCTATGTCGCGGCAGTTTGGGGAAATGTTATGGTCGCGGGGGTATATTTCCCCCCCAGCCTATCTCTCGCCGACATGGAGGATATTATCTCAGAACTGGGCACGGTCGTCAGTCGCAGCCATCCTCGTCCCGTGATCGTTTTAGGGGACTTCAATGCGAAATCTACGGCTTGGGGTTCCCCGGCTACGGATGCACGGGGCGAGTTAGTGGAGGAGTGGGCGGTCGAGCAGGGCCTGCTTCTCCTCAACCGGGGTTCCGTGCAGACGTGCGTGCGGCAGCGAGGTGGGTCTATAGTGGATCTGTCCTTTGCTAGCCCCACTCTCGCACGCACTGTCCAGGACTGGCATGTCTTGGAGGAGGTAGAGACGCTGTCCGACCATCGATATATTCGATTCAGCGTCTCTGCCCAGACCTCGGTTGGGCCGGTCCAAGCGACCCCGGTGGGCGTTGGAGATGGTCCGCGTTGGGCGCTAAAGCGGCTGGACAGGGAGGCTCTCCTGGAGGCTTCTATTGTCAAGGCCTGGTTGGACTCTCCAGACAGGCCTAGTGACATCGACGATGAGGCAGAGTGGTTCCGGGAGAGCATGTCGCACATCTGCGACGCTAGCATGCCCCGAGTCCGGCCGCTACCATCCAGGCGCCAAGTATACTGGTGGTCGCAGTCGATTGCGCAACTACGCACCACTTGTGTGCAGGTGCGACGCCAGTATGCAAGGTTTCGAAGAAGACGTCGCCGCCCCTTTACAGCGGCGGCCGAACAGGAAGAGGCGGAACTGTACAACCACTACAGAGAGGCGAAAAGCGCCCTCCAGCTGGCCATTGTCCGGGCAAAGGCCCAGGCCAATGCAGAGCTGCTGAAGACTCTGGACCGAGATCCGTGGGGACGCCCCTACCTTATGGTACGGGGCAAGTTGCGCCAATGGGCCCCCCCACTGTCCCGGAGTCTCCAGCCGCAGCTGCTGGAGGAGGTGGTGTGTGGGTTGTTTCCGACAAGACCGGAGCACACACCACCGGCTATGGTTCCGCCTCATGACTCGCCCGACGCGGACAACGAGACTGACGACGACGTGCCCGAAGTGACCCGGGTAGAGTTGAGAGTGGCGGTGGCTCGCATCAAGAACACCGCCCCAGGGCCCGACGGCATTCCAGGCCGTGCATGGGTCCTGGCTTTGAGAACTCTCTGGCCCCGACTAGCGGGGCTCTTAAGCGCATGTTTGGAGCGGGGCCAGTTTCCAAGCCGGTGGAAGACCGGAAAGCTGGTCCTGCTGAAGAAGGCGGGGCGCCCCGCAGACTCCCCATCTGCGTACAGGCCGATCGTGTTGCTGGACGAGGTGTGTAAGATCTTCGAACGGATCATTGCCGGCCGCCTCGTCCAGCACATGACCAGGGTGGGGCCGGATTTGGCGGACAACCAATTTGGTTTCCGCCAGGGGCGCTCCACAGTGGATGCGATCATGCGCGTGAGGGTCCTGGCAGAGGAGGCAGTCGCCCGGGGTGAGGTGGTCTTGGCGGTGTCGCTCGACATCGCTAACGCTTTCAACACCTTGCCCTGGAGTACCATCCGAGAGGCACTCCGGTATCACGGGGTGCCGCGCTACCTCCAACGCATTGTCGGGGCCTATTTGTCGGACAGGTCGGTGGTGTACCCGGGTCGAGAAGGATGGGGTCGGCGAGAGACGTCGTGCGGCGTTCCGCAGGGTTCGGTGTTGGGGCCGCTCTTGTGGAACGTTGGCTACGACTGGGCTCTGCGCGGTGCGCTACTCCACGGCGTCGGCGTCATTTGTTACGCCGACGATACGCTAGTTACAGCGCGTGGGAAGTCATACCGGCAGGCGTCCATACGCGCGACTGCTGGTGTTGCGCACGTCGTGGGTAGGATCCGGCGGCTGGGCCTAGAGGTGGCATTGCACAAATCGGAGGCCCTGTGTTTTCATGGGCCGAGGATGAAGCCTCCTCAGGGGTCCAGCATCATAGTAGGAGGGGTTTCCATTGCTGTTGAGTCCACGATGAAGTACCTCGGACTCGTTCTCGACAGTCGGTGGAATTTCGGGCCGCACTTTACACGGCTCGCCCCCCGGTTGATGGGCGCCGCTGCTGCTTTGTCGCGCTTGCTGCCCAACCAGGGGGGGCCCATCTACTCCTCCCGGAGGCTCTACATGGGGGTCGTACGGTCGATGGCTTTATACGCCGCGCCAGTGTGGGCGGGAGCCCTGACGGCTCGCAACATCGCTGCGCTGCGAAGGCCACAGCGAGCGATGGCCGTCAGGATAATAAGGGGATACCGTACGATCTCCTTTGAGGCAGCGAGCCTCCTAGCCGGATCCCCGCCCTGGGACCTCGACGCAAAGCTCCTCGCGTCACTATATTGGTGGCGTGCGGAGGCAGTCGAGCGGGGCGAGCGCCTGGTGCCTCGACAGGTTGAGGCACGCAGGGCAGAACTCCGCCAGGCCTTAGTGGCGGAGTGGCAGACGCGTTTAGCGCAACCCACGGCGGGGCACGCCACTATAGCGGCGGTAAGACCAATTCTACAGGAGTGGCTCAATAGGAGCCACGGCGCCCTCAGCTTCCGGCTGACGCAGGTGCTTACCGGACACGGGTGTTTCGGGAAGTACCTGTGTCGCATAGGCCGGGAGCCGACGTCTCAGTGCCACCATTGTGGTAATTGCCGCGACGATACGGCGCTGCATACGTTGGTGGAATGTCCAGCTTGGGCCGAGCAGCGCCGTGACCTGGTCGCGGCCGTAGGTGCTGCGGGAAATCTCTCGCTTCCGGCTGTAGTGTCTACTATGGTCGGGAGCGAGTCAGGGTGGAGTGCCGTCGCTATCTTTTGCGAGGCCGTGATGCTCGCAAAGGAGGCGGCGGAAAGGGAGAGAGAGGCTGCCTCCTCTCTTCCCTCCCGCAGCAGACGCACTAGACGTCATAGAGTGGCCGACCTGCGGCCACCGTAGGGCGCGGCCTGCGGACGACAGACTCGGGGCGTCTAGTCGTCCGACCAGCAGCAGGCCTCGAGGCGGCGGTGCCGTGTTCCGCGCGCGCCTCGTAGTGGAGTCCTGCGGTCGGGGTGACGGCCGCAGTGGGTGACGGGGCCCGCCTTACCATCTGGCGGGCCAATACCCGTCGGGGGGTTGCGACGAATGCTTCGGCGATACCCGCCCCTCCGACACATGGGTTATTTTGGAGGAACACCGGGTTGGTTTTTAGTCAGTAATAGTCTGACAGTACCCTTCGCCCTTACCCCGAGGGCGGTGGGTCTCCATGAGGATTTTCCAACCCGACACCAAAAAAAAAAAAAAAAAAAAATGGTCGACAGAGTATGACATTATGCGCGAGGTCGCGTGTAACTTCTTATTATCTGTGGACCATAAGTACAAGGATGTAACCAAAGAGTAAAGTAACATAACATCAATAAACGTAATAGACGTAATAAACATAATAAACGTAGTGATTACATATTCTTTGCATAACATTAACATCATTCATTTGTAATTGTAACAATAAACGCAGTGCTTATAATCTTTTTGATACTATTACCCTTGGTGACAAACAATAACAAAAACATTTATTAACTACATTAAGTTTAGGAATTCCTTCAATGTATAAATAATGTGGTACGTGCGCAAAAAAAGGACATGCTCAGCATTTGCTGAGACCCCAACCTCAAGGAATTGGTGCCACAGCGCTGATTTTCAGCATATCCTTGGGTGACGTGATGGCGTCCCACCATTTTTCTGGACACTGAAGCGAAAAGCAGCGTGAGTACAGACTATTCAAATTAATATGAATCGGTGTAATGATTGGCGTGAGTAGAGATTAAACTAAGAGCGTGTGTCGTGTATGGATGTACCGTGTAGGAGGTGTGTGTAGTGACTGCGTCTTGTTTCCAGCATGCAGCCAAGGGTTTTTGCAGAAACACGTGTGCTGTACTAACAGGGGAGAAAGGATGCAATTGTGGACAATATCTGCTGGATGCCTGTAACCCTTGAAGGAAGGCCGCGACCTTGAAGGTTAGAATTATATATACTAATTTATGTATTTGTGTAAATAAATAAATAAATTGATAAAGAAGAGTGATTAATATTGTAAGGTTAGGTTGAGTTCTGAATATTTTGCAAATATTTTTTTAGTTTGTAGTAAAAAATTCCTTTTTGTTTTCAGGCCTCGCATTGGTGGTGGCAGGTTATTCCAACAGCGAGTCGCAGCATACACCACATTATTGCTTTCCAAAATGACATATTATGGATTTGCAGCAGAAACAGTAAAGTGGTTTGGAAGCTACTTGGAAAATAGGTTCCAATACGTTGAATTCCGTAACCAGGATGGAGCCCTCCTGTCCTCCTCCCCACTTCCTGTCTCGCGCGGAGTACCTCAGGGAGTAAAGCTACTTGGTTAGAACTGCAGTATGCGTAGTTAACGGCTTCGTTAAGTGTCTTTTTACACCCTGTATACACAACATTATTTACAAATAATAAAATACACAAACATGCCTATGTCTAAGTGTTTAAAGTTCGGTTTGTTGAACGCGGGGTCACTGGGAACAAAGCATGATGAATTTAGGATCGCCATGTCTGAACACTCAGTAGATGTCATGGCGATCAATGAGACATGGCTGAGACCGGGTGAAGAGGGGCGTGCGCCTAGCGTCCCGGGTTACAGACTGAAGCACGTACCGCGGTCAACGTCTGTGCGGGGAGGACGAGGTGGAGGCGAGGGTTTTTACATAAAAACAAGTATTAAGGCAAGAGTGATGAAACCCTCTGAACAATCAGATGTAGAGCAGATGTGGCTTCTTATAAACGTAAATGGTAGGAAGATCTTGGTGGGCACCGCTTACAGACCGCCATGGTTTGACTTGACTGGATTCTTGGATGGTATAACTGACAGCGTCACTGCATTGGCCCCTTACGATTATGTTATTTTGTTAGGGGATTAGGAAAAGTTTTGCAAGAGGTCACTTTAATAATCTGGGATGAATGTACCATTATTCATAGAGCTCATGTGTGATTACTGTCATGTTTGTTGGGGATTTTCGGCAAACTTTACCAATAGTGGAAAGAGGAACAAGAGCAGACATTGTAAAAATTTGCCTCAAAAGTCCTCTATTCTGGAAATTTGTTCATACCTTAAAACTATATACGAACATGAGAGCACCTTTGGTAGTACAAATTTTCCTTTGAAGTTACTTTTAATTGGAGAAGGAAAAGTACCTCATTTTGGAAATAACTTTGGTTAGGTATATATAATATATAATAGGTATTACCTATTGATCAAGATTTAGGAGAAAAAGTGACAAGCATTAATATCAAAAATTTTAAATTTAACTAAACTTATAAACCAGGGGATATAGTCACCTAAACATGTAATATGTTTTATGTTTCAATGTTAAAATAAATACTTGTTTAAATATGTATTGGTGTTTATCTGTTAAACGTAAGATGAAGTGTTTATTTAATTGAAATAAAATAGTTAGAATGAACTATTATTAAATGAAATTTAGTATTTTAATTTAAACTTCTATTTTGCAATAAATATATATCAATATAACGACATATGAATCTGGTTTAATCTATTAGCAATTTTGAAAGTAGAATTGTCTATTATTAGTATTGATTGATTCTAAGGAAGTGTTTTGTGTCCATGGATATGTATGTGTATGGTGTACACATGCCTACACATGGACAACTGATCAGTTATGTATAAATAAACGCTTTCACAATTATATTTATATGTATACAGTATGTATATTTAAACGAGGGACTTATTCAAACCCCCAATAGTTTATGCATAGACTACACCAATAAACATATAAACAATAAAAAACCCTGATTAATGACGAGCAAAACCGATCCAAAAAAGTTGTAAAAATTTAGCAACGTTTCGACACCCTAGCGCTTATCGCAGAACATAATAATAATAATAATAAATCCGCAAGGCAGCTTGTGGCGAGCTGTTGGGCAGTGGCGACCCCACGGATCTGACTCCCGGGAGGTGTCTTGTTCTTCTCTCTCCGGTTAGTCCTCGTGACGAGCTGGAGTGAATACTGATGAAGAACAAGCCCTCCTACCTCATTCTTGTCTTAATTGGCTGGCTTGAGTGGAGATTCGCAAGAGTAGGAGTTGAAGGAGACTCGGGGGAAGGATGTATCTCAGTAAGGTGCTGGTAGGGGTCTTGGCCGTACATCCGGGATTGCTATGATAGCCGTGGGATGCCTCTCCTTCCCCAAGCAGCTCAACGTATGTTGCCCCCGTGTCGCTACATGCTAGCGGCCGTTTCCGGGGGCCCATTAATTGAGTTTGCCAGTCACCCCCTGCCTGTTTATCCGTATGTATCAATATTGGTCAGGGGCAGGGGCCATAGTATTTCCATAGTTATCATATCCGACAGTCCATAGCAACCCATACCTATAACCCTATAAATTTTTACCACATTTTACAATAGTGTCCTGCATCAACCGGGGATTGTCCTTGGGTGCACTTTTGTAATGCATACAGGGATAATTGCCGGCTGATGTCCCATCACATTTAGATTAAAATTGTTCAACGGGCCTCTGCGAGTTGACTTCGGCTCCTCGTATGCCTTCCAAAGGTCCGGGACCCTGTGGTCCCGTGAAAGGAAAGAACAAACATAATAATAATATAATAATAATAATATTCTTTATTGTACACCACATTAACACAAAGGACAACAAAAAACATGCGCGGTCAATGACCGACGCCGACGTAGATATAAATGCATTTTCCTTTCATACTTTAAATCTGGCTTAGGACAGGCAAAAATATCTAGGTACATCAAATAATAAACATTCTGCAATTCAAATTTTCATAAGACGTGATGTGCCATCGTATTTTTGGCGTATTTAAAAAATTAATGTTTTGGTACTCAGTAGGCGCGCACCTGATAGTCCGCGGGCGCTCCGTCAGGTTAGAAGTATAAGGTCCGGTAGATATTTAAAGGCACTTCTTCCAGATTCTCACTCACTACATTATTTTAAAATAAATAAATACGATACACTGTCAAGTCGTCCATCATAAAATAAGGGCTTATTAAATTGTTATTTTAAATGCCTGCCCACACATTTACACTAAAGCGATGTTGATAAGCGTCCTGTCACGTTACATAGGGATTTTCGTGACTCCACTAATGCTGTTAGGTGCTGCTCCTCTTCCTTGAGCATACGTCGGCACGGTAAACTGATCATACGTTCGTAGCCGCTGGTTGACACCTAGTAGCATCAAACTGTATGATGGTATCGGTTTGTTGTGGTACATTTTCTGTATACATTAATGTCAGCTAGGACACGATCATTTGATAGCGCGTAGGCACGAACCATATCCTAATATTCTTCATTTGAATACTAGGACGAAATTATTACACTTCACATACTACCTAACACTAGAAAATTCACTTTACGTAAATTTGGTAAACGGGGATGTTTACACAATGCGGACGGCGCGTTCGCATAGACTGGCGGTCAGCGGAGCGGAGGCCGGGCAGGGTGCGTGCGAGCCTACATGTTTGGCACAGTCGGCGACATAACAAAGGAAAGGGGCGGGGCTTGCGCGCTCGCTTCCTTAGCGACAGGAGCGGCACATGTTTGGCGCGTAATTATGTAGGCATTTTACTATCTCCGAGTTCGCTTTGCGCTCTGTGTTCATGAACACTGTATTTTATTGGACAATTAGATGAAAAATTAAGGTCATAGTTTTTTTACATATTTGGGACGAGAATCGAATACTGACCACCCTCCTTCAGTAAGTCCGTCGTTCAAATTTACATACTATACAGGGTGTAAGGGACAGCCCTCCACAAATTAACAGGGTGCATTCAGCTCCTTATTCTGAATCATATTCCAGTGAAAATTATTTCAGGAAAATTTTCAATTTTTTTTTCGTTTTTTCAGTTCCTACACCTCTATTTCAATGTATAATTACATTCTATGTATGAAGAATAACATTAATGTAAATAACACAGCTAAAACAAAAAAATACGCAATGGTTGTGTGAATTCTCTAAAGAACTACGCATGAAATCAGCTGTTCAATTTCTACCTAGCGCGAGTCGTTTGAACTCACCGCACCGCGGTCACGGCGCAGCGGCTCGGCGCCCCACCGCGCCGATCGCCGCGCCGCGCGCCGTAGGTATAATACCTACGATCCCGTCCAACGTACAGAATAGCTGCGTCCCTTTCTATCGCCCCGCCTCCGCGTCTCCCCGTCTCCCCGATTCTTTGCACAATGTTTGCCCGATTGAACCAGTGTTGCCAATTTTTAACTTTTGTTACCTCAGGTAGTAAACGAAAATGTTAGAACTAGCGAAATTTATCTAAAACTTGAGAACTCCTTTGCATTCATAATTACGTTGATGAGATTTTCATTAATCAATTAATGAAAATCTTGTCGCGCACATAAATTGAATAAGAAATAAATAAAGATTAGTCTAGTTTTAATTTTAAAGCATTTACAAATACTACCTAATTTATTAATTGATTGTTCTTTTTAAGCGATTACTGGCTAGTTTTTAAACTACTTACAGATTTTTACATGGCTTCACAATAGCCATGAATTGATAGTCGAGCCAGAAATTAAACACAATCTCCCTGGAATGGAAGCACAGCTTTCTATCACACTGCACTTTTATTATTCTAAATTAACTAAACAATGAAATTAGAATTAAATTGATTTAATCGATTCATTTCTCTACAAAAAATAACAGAATGATAAATTACGACCATGCATAATTTTTTATTTTTTACCCCGAAATTTTCGTAATTTTCGTGTAATTGGCAACAACAGATTTATGTTTGTGTGTGTCTCATCACATGCAGTCGCCATTGTGCCTTGCTGCGATGTTATTGTTTGTGTACCGCGAGCGTGTGTCGGCACGGATCGCTCGCGCATTCGGCTTAAAAGTTTTGTTATAAGTAGTGTTGTTAAGTTTTATTAGTTATGTAGTGTGTGAAGTGTAGTGAAGTTTTGTTGTAGAAATTGTGCGAAATTACTACCTAGGTATCCTGACCGTCTGCATCCATCAGACTCCAGGATAATTACTGGTGACTATCAACGCTTGCTAGAAAACCAGCCCATTGTTCCCAGACAAAAAGGCGCCGGAAGACCAATACCTACGTGGATTTTGGAATTGGTTCGCTAACGTAAGGAGACGCTACCACTTACCAGTGCTTTCCTATTTAAACGTAGTTTAGGTAGGTTTGGACTGCAACCGTGGCCAGCACGATCCCCAGACCTAACCCATTTGGACCCCTTTTTGTGGGGTTACGTAAAAGAAAAAGTGTTTGTGAGTGCGTGTGCAAGTGAGTACGAAATGCGAGACCGCATCACAAATGCTTTCCAGAGCCGGAAACCGGAGCGATTCTAAGGTACCTACGCATTTTTCTTTTTTTATCATTTATCAGTTACCATGTTATGATTGTTAGATTTTTTTTTGCAAGTAATGCAGCTATCTTTTAAATAATAATTTATTGTTATTAAAACGTGGCGCGAGCGCGATTATTACATTGTCTTTTGTAAGTAATGCGGCTATCTTTTAAATAATAATTTATTGTTCGACCGGGGCATGCTAGAATTGCACACCTCGGGTGTGCAATTCTAGCATGCCCCGGTCTCACCGTCGGCCTCCCCGACGTGCGGTTTACTGGTGGTCGGAGGAGCTGACACGGCTGCGGGCCGCCTGTGTGGCAGCCAGGCGGGCCTATACCAGGAGCCGGCGGCGGCGTAACCGCGACCTCGAAAACGAGGACCGCCTCTACGCGGCCTATATAGACGCCAAGTCGACGCTGACGGTCCAAACGGGCGCCGCTCAGGATCGTGCGAGGGAGGAGATGGCTGAGGGCCTAGACGCCGATCCCTTTGGGAGGCCGTACAGGGCGGCTCGCAACAAACTGCGCCCGTACGGTCCTCCATTGTCAGAGACCCTCAAGCCGTCGTTGCTGGATGGGGTGGTCCAGTCCCTGTTTCCGCGCAGGGACAGCAACTTCGCTCCGCCTGTTATGAGCGCCTCTCGGGGTACGACTGCATCTGCAGAAGAGGAGGTCCCTCCAGTGACGGAGGATGAGTGTGGGAGGGCGGCTTTCTGCCTCCGGGGGAAGAAGACGGCCCCAGGTCCGGACGGCGTCCCCGCAAAGGTGGTGGCCATCGCTGCCACACAGATGGGGGAAAGGTTTCGGGACCCCTTCAGTGCTTGCCTGACTTGTGAGAGGTTCCCGAAGCCTTGGAAGGAGGGCCAATTGTGCCTCCTTCGGAAGGAAGGGCGGCCGGTTGACTCCCCATCGGCGTACCGACCCATCGTTTTGCTTGATGAGGTCGGTAAAATGTTCGAGCGGATCATCGCCGCCCGCATCAACAAGCATTTGTGCACAGTTGGCCCGGATCTGGCGGACGCTCAGTTCAGCTTTCGAGCTGAGCGCTCGACTGTCGACGCCCTGTCCCGACTCAAGGGGCAGGCGAGGGAGGCGATGGATGCGGGGGATGGATTGTTGGCTGTGTCATTCGACATATCCAACGCCTTCAACTCCATTCCCCACTCCACCATTCTTGAGGCGCTCCGCTTTCACGGGGTGCCTCCTTATTTGCGGGGACTCTTGGCGGACTACCTGCGGGACCGCACTGTCCTTCTGGTGGACAAGTCTGGCCAGCTGCGAAGGTACCGCGTCGAGTCCGGTGTTCCGCAGGGCTCTGTTCTAGGACCACTCCTGTGGAACATCGGGTTCGACTGGCTCTTGCGGGGCAACCTCCCCCGTGGCACGTCTGTCATCTGCTATGCAGACGACACGCTCCTCACTGCCCGGGGGAGAAATTTCGGAGAGGCGGCCAGCTTGGCCTCGGCAGGCGGTTCACAGGTGGTGGAGAGAGTCTCAGTCGTCGCAGTCTCGTGGCTCCTCCCAAACCTCGGGAGACCTGGAGACCAATGCCGGCGTCTATACGCCGGCATTCTCAAGAGTATGGCCCTGTATGGGGCACCTATCTGGGCGGACTCACTGTGCAGACGGGAGAACGTCGCCGCCATCCGCAGGCCACAAAGGGCCATTGCACAGCGGGTGGCGAGGGCATATCGCACAGTGGGTTTCGCAGCGGCGTGCGCTCTGGCGGGTACCCCTCCTTGGGAGCTCGAGGCATGGGTGCTCGCCAGAGTGTACGACTGGACGGCGGAGCAGAGGGCACTCGACCGACGCCCGGTTCCAAGGGAACGGGAAAACGTGCGAGATGAAGCGAGGGAGGCCATCGTTCGGCACTGGGCTGAAGATCTGGCCTCAGCAGCGTTCGGCCGACGGACTCTGGACGCCATCGGGCCCGTCCTAAACAGCTGGCTCGATCGGCGGCACGGCTGCCTGTCGTTTCGCTTGGTGCAGGTGCTGTCCGGGCATGGTTGCTTCGGGTCATACCTGCACCGAATTGGGAGGGAAGAATCGCCACAATGCCACCACTGTGGCGCCGCGGTGGATACTGCAGAGCACACCCTAGAGGTGTGCCCATCGTGGGATGAACCCCGCCGCGCCTTGGTGGCAGTGGTCGGGGACGACCTCTCACTTCCCAGCATAATAACATCCATGCTGGGGAGTGAGGAGGCATGGGCAGCGGTGGCCTCCTTCTGTGAGGACGTCATGTCACAGAAGGAGGCGGCGGAGCGCATGCGGGAAGAAGATCCTCTCGCAGCGCCGCTCCGCCAGCGAAGAAGGGGCGGACGAAGACGGCGTACACAACGTCCGTCGTCACCTGCTCCAGGGGGTGATCAGCGGGCGACAAGCGTGGGGGCGCAAGCGCCTGCATCGCACGAATCACCCGTGCTCCGGCCATCATAAAGGCTCCTCCCTGCTAGGGGGGATTTGAGGGGCCTGCCATGAGGCGGGCAGTCGCCGGTGGGGGCCTGGACGACATGGATTCCCAGACCCCCTCCACTCAGGCGAGGTCGGAGTGCCACTGGGTTTTTTAGTGGGTATACCGGGAACGACTTTACCGGGGAGTCCCACATAACCCTCTCCCGTCCCCCGACAGGAAGGGTATGCGTTATAGCATTTTTCCCAGTGCCGCAAAAAAAAAAAAAGGTTAGGCTAAAAATGATACGTCGTTAGCGGTATACCACCCAAGTTAAAACGCGCTGAGAACTGTATGGCAGTAGGGTGGATAAAAATGATATGATATTACCGCTTTCCCCTCAAGACTCAGGCGTATCTTGTTTTACATAGCCTTGCCCCTTTATTGGACTTCTGGGGTCGACCATTTAAATGTCCATTACTCGTGGCAACAAACACAAATCTCAGTAACGTCCATTCTCTGTAAGATAATGGAACGTGTACTGAACACGAAGCTCCTGGCATACCTAGAAGCCAATGGCATCCACATCTGGAGCGAGGCCATCGAGAAACACGGGGAAGCGCTTGCCGTCTCCCTTGACATCTCGAAGGCTTTCGATAGGATATGGCACGAAAGCCTTATTAGTAAGCTTCCTTCATTCGGTTTACCTACTGGATTGTGTGTTTGGATCGCAGACTTACTAAGGGGATCGGTCCATCCGTGTGGTCATCGATGGTTGTTCGTCGAGTCAAATGACTATCAATGCTGGGGTCCCTCAGGGGTCAGTGCTCTCGGCAACATTGTTTTTGTTGCACATAAACGACCTGCTTGCAGCCCGGTACCTTTGGGTATGCAGACGACAGCACTGTTGCTGAGAGTTACACGTCCGGCACACGAGCCAGTAGGTCACAGATCCAGTCTCTTCGAGAGGCTATAGTTAGGCGCTTGAACTTGTCCTTGGAGGCTGTCTCTGATTGGGCGATGCCAACATGGTCAGGTTCAATGCAGCTAAAACTCAGGCGTGTCTTTTTTCCGCTAAAAGGAGTCAATTTAGCCCTGCTCCAACTTTCCGGGGTGTATCCGTGCCGGTAACTGACCATCTTGATCGTCTTGGTATAACGCTGACATCTACTCTCAATTTTGGGCCATACATCGAAGCAAAAGCTCAACAAAAAAAAGTTGGGAATCCCCGCAAGGGTTAGACTTATACTTCACGCCGGAACACCTGCTTAAACTTTATCTGGCGCAAGTTCCATCGGTTATAGAGTACTGCTCTCATCTTTGGGACGGATCTGCCCGATACCAACTTGATGCGCTTGAGTCTATTGAAAGGCGAGCCAAGAGGATCATTGGCGATGATGCACTTGTCGAGTCGAGACTTCAAAGTCTTGAGCATCGACGCCGAGTTGCTAGCCTGTCAGTTTTCTACCGGTTGCATTTCGGGGAGTGTGCGTCGGAATTACATAATTTAATTCCGCCTAGCCCGTTCGGCTACCAGACGTACGGCATTGCGCCACCGGTACATGGTGGATGTCCCACATATACGTTCAAAACGTTTTGGGAGCACATTCATTATGCGTACAGCCAAGGAGTGGAATTCCTTGCCGGAGTCGGTGTTTCCTGATAGTTACAATCCGGGTATCTTTAAGTCAAGAGTGAATAGGTTACGTCAAAGTAAGCGCGCTCCATCGTCGATCACATCGTCGCTTTCCATCAGGTGAGATAGAGGTCAAGCGCAAACCTATAATCAATAAAAAAACAAATAAAACAGAAACTGCAGCACAACGTAAACAAGGCTTCAAAAGGCGAAAGAAAAGTATAAAGCAAAACGAGCTTAAGAAAGTGAAGGTGATAGAAATAGTCGATAACAGAAAAGACGGGAACAATTAGGTAGCTCTTAGTGGAGTAAGATCTTTGCAGGGACTACGTATAGAAGAGTTGCACTGCAATAAACTAACGGGCAAGAAACCTTGCAATAATGAAGCACTAAATGAATTAAACAGAACGCGAAATAAAAACTAAAAACTAGAAAATAAAAATAGGTAAAAAAACTTTTTTTAGTTAAACGGTTTTATGTTAAACATACATTGCAATGTTTAAGATAAATGTACTAAACACCAAAAAATAATAAAATAGATACAGTCGTGGGAATTATAAACATATGCATAGACTAGACTAAAATAAAACCGTGGGGCACGTCAATTGTCTACAACCGGTTGATTAAAATGTTTGTTTTGTAATGTACACTATAGATAATTAGGCTGTTGTTCAACTGTCAACAATGGCCGTGTTATAAGTAGGGGTGCATGCCAGAAGACCTCCCCGTGGTGCACCCTGGGTGCGGGCGACAGTCTCCCTAACGGGATGGCGACAGGGTTGGACTGACTGTCGCCCGCAGCGAACTTCTGGCCGGGCGGAGAACCCGGTCGGGTTCTAGAGGCGACCGGCTCTATGCTGGCATAGGGTCCACGCCTCCGTGGGGGCGTTCCTCTGCACGACTCTCTGGACCTAGCAGAGAGCGGGGCGAAGAAACAAGGGCGGCGCTCGTTGTGCACTCACCCTGCCAATGAGTAGCATCGGGGCACTAGCTGCGCCCGACTGCACCCGTCGATATCGTAATCCGGGAAGAGATCATGGTCATGTTTTATGACTCGGACCGGGACGAGGGTCTTGGCTTAACCGCCCGGACCGCGAGGGAGATAACCTCTATAAAAAATTTCTCCAATACTAAGTTCTGGTGCGCGGCGAGGGTATGTATGGCTGAGGAGTAGGATCAGTCGTGAGCGCACCCCCAGCTGGGGGACCGGTGGACCCCCTAGTTGGGAGACAAATGCACACTTACCCAGGGACAGGGGGCTCTCCCTGGGCGGACCTCTTATTTCCCCCATACTCGTGGGACTTCAATGGAGATGTCTAAAAACAAAAAAAATAAAAATCCACCTACCGGTGAGGAGAACGCAAGCGAGGTCAGCTCGCTTGCAAATATGAACGAGGCGCTAGATGCATCGTGTGCACGTGCCTCAAGCAGGAAGGAGTCGGACTCTGAGTCCGACTCAACATCGCAGTCTGGCACAAACATAGCGCTGCGCAAGAAAAAGGCCCGAGGGACGTTCAAACGCCCCAGGCTGGAGGATGGGCGAGGGCCCTCCTCCAATGAACAGGAGGCCCCAGCCCCCAAAATCCCCACGGCGGCGCGGGGTAGGGGCAAGGGGAAGGCCTCCACAAGGGCGGCTGGGAGCCGATCTGAGCCGGCAGAGCGGCTGGCAGCGGAGGGGAGCGCCCTCAAGCGCCCCAAGGCTGCCCCCTCGGACTACTCGGAGATGGAGGCCTCCGGTGGTGAGGGTTCTGTAGGCGGCGCTGAGAGCCTCCGCCTCCAGGTTAAGGAAGCACTCCGCATGCTGGCTGGGCAAAAAACCCAGGCTGGCAGAAATGGAGTGCTTAAGCACGCGGAGGCCGCAATTATGTCGGCGGTATCCCAGCAGGGCTCAGCAGAGCGGCAGATGACCGCTCTGCAAAAAGAGATGGCCGGAATGAGGAGCGAGCTGGCCCGATTAGCGGCTGCGAACTCTGCCCTGGAGACGGAACTTCGTGCAGCAAAGGCGGAGCTCGCCGCTGCTCGCGCGAGTCGTCCCCAACCCTCGCAGCCAGCGGAGGCCGACCTTCTTGGCCTCATGCGGCGGGAGATGGCCGCCTTCCAGCAGCGTTTCGACGCTCTGGAGGGTAGGCTCCTCCGACCCCCGCTCGCAACTGGCAGTTATGCAGCCGCGGCAGCGAAGACGAAGCAGCCACCTAGCCGCGGCGCTAGAGCAGACGCTCCGGTGGAGAAAAGGGCAAAAGTGCCTTCTGCGGCGAAAGCACCGAGAGCCCCGCCGCTGACGAGGACGCCTATAGCTCAACCGGCACCGGCTCCTGCTGTGCCTCTGGCACCAAATAGCCGCAAGCGAAGGGGCGCAGCAGCTGAAATTCCAGCCGTTGCAGCCCCAACCCCGCTATCAGAGCTGCGCACCGATGGCGACGAGTGGCAGGTGGCCGGGCAGGCGAGAAGGGGCGCCAAAGAGGCGAGAAAGCGCCGCAAGAAGGAGCAGCGGCAGCGGCGGCAGCAGCGACGCAAAGAGAAGCGCGCTGCGGCAATGCTCCTCACCCCTAAATCTTCGGCTGTAGTTATCACGCTACAGCCGGACGCGGCTAAGAAGGGGGTGACATACAGCGACGTCCTCGCCAAATTGAAGAGGACGGTTACTCCCGCGGAGTTCGGGGCCCCTAACGTGTTCGCGGTAAGGGTCACCGCGACTGGAGCCCGTCTTTTGGAGGTCCCCGGCGCGCCCAGCGGCCCATCCGCTGACGCCCTTGCCGAGAGGCTCAGGACGTGCCTTGCGGCGGATGAGGCTCGCGTGTCCAGGCCCACCAAATGCTTGGAGCTACGCATCATGGGCCTGGATGACTCCGTGACGGAGAACGAGGTGGCGGCCGCTGTCGCCAGGACGGGGGGGTGCCCTGCTGATCAGGTGAAGGCAGGCACCATCCGCCCGGACAATACGGGGTACGAGCCGTACTTCGTTCCACCCAGGGAACACTGGGTGTCAGACCTGGACGGCTCGGTGACCATCATCTCGTCGGCCGCCGCCGGTACCCCAACCCCCGAAGGGCCTCAGCGAGTCAGGGGTTGCGTCGCGGCTCGGTTCGGAGAGATCGCCGTGGTGGGCGTGTACTTCTCTCCGAACCGAACTCTCGTCAAGTTCCACAACTCCCTCAGGGAATTAGTCACCGTCGTCGTCGGGTTCCGTCCCCTCCCCGTGCTGGTCCTCGGGGACTTCAATGCCAAGAATTTGGCTTGGGGTTCCCGGCTCACTGATGTCCGGGGAAGGATGGTCGAAGACTGGGCTCTGGAGACAGGCCTAGTCGTGCTGAATCGGGGTTCTGTCGTAAACGTAAATGGTAGGAAGATCTTGGTGGGCACCGCTTACAGACCGCCATGGTTTGACTTGACTGGGTTCTTGGATGGAATAACTAACAGCGTCACTGCACTGGCCCCTTACGATTATGTTATTTTGTTAGGGGATTTTAATGTAAATCTGTTAATTAATGATTACAAGACTGCTACCTTGCTTGAATTTATAAATTACACACAAATGAACCAGGTAGTTCAGACCCCTACGCATTTCGTGGGGGATAGTGGTACCCTAATTGATATTATTTGTACAGACATAAAGGTACCATCCAAGACATAATTACATTGTTGAAGGAGACCGACCCAGACGACGTGCCTGAATTCGTGGCGAAGGACCTGCACAAGCTGCCTCCCGTCACGTTCGATCACATGGATGTCACCAGGCTGCTTAAGGATATAACATTCCTAAAGCAAAAGCAGGTCGAGATGCAGCATCAGCTGGAGGTGTCCAACAATACCATCAGTGATGTACGGGCAGAAGTAGTGTCATTGTGCAATGCAATTACTGCAAGTAGGTCACCCAGCAACGCGAATGTGAACACGCGTCGCGGGGCATAAGATGCCTCCATCTGCAGTTTCGAGTCAGCGGGCTCGAATACGTCACCAGCTGCCAAGGATGCACGTGTTGCAAAGCGTGCCGCGGCCGTCCCTGCCTCGACACCGGTGGAGACGATGACGAGTGTGGGTTCGACGACCCCCAATCGAGCCTACGCAGCAATTGTAACCGCCGCTAATACGCCTGTTGAGTCACAAAACTCGCGGGTTAAAGTAGCAGATAAAGTGAAAGGGGGTAAATGGAGCCTGACAAAACCTAAACAGGTTCTGAAAGGGCAGTGCCCAGATAAGGACAAGGGCGACAGCGATGGTTTCATCAAGGTGGAGAAGAAGAAGAAAAGGAAGAAGGGTGATTCTTCACATCAATTAAAAAAAAATTAATAATGTCATTATCCTCAACCGAAAATTAACGAGTCTGCTGATTAAAACACAGATAATTATTTTATTAAATTAAATCTTACCACTGCTTACAAGCAACCGATTAATAATATTGTATAAAATAAATTACTAAGATGCTTAAAAACCTGGGAGGATAATGACTTGTTAAATAAAAGTTAAGGTTTTTTGGAGAATCACCCAGAAGCCTCCTTGTCGGAACCAGTGCGGTGCCGCATTGGCAGGGCCCAACATGCAACATGTTGCTGCGTCCAGCCGTACCGACAACGCTGCTGTACGTGTCCAGACTGCATCATTCCACAAAGGTTGAGGAGGTCGTGGAATATATGCGCGTGAAGACCAACTGGACTTTGAGGGTCGAGCTGTTGGAGCCACGTCACAAAACGAACTTCAAGTCGTTCGTGGTGCGAGTTCCAACACAACACCTCGAGTAGTTCCTCAAAGACGAATTTTGGCCGAAAGGTGTTATGTACCGCCGGTTTCGTGGCTAGCTACGTGACACCAGTCAGCGAAACACGACGCCGACACTTTGTGTACATTAATAAAACAAATCAATAAGCTAATTATGTAATGTTATATTTATAGTATTGTTAAGTTTTAGAAAATATAGTATTGTATTGTATATGTTTATATGGACCTTCGATGCCTGAAATAAATGGACAAAAAAAAATTTTACAGAAATACAATTAGTAGAGCTTATATGTGGAGGTATACATGATACCACGGTAAAAATGGCAGCACACAATAGTCGTGTTGACAGTACTGCCGAGTTAATATCATTATTTACAACTTACTCCAAAATTCCTAAAAACGACCATTAGATCACAAAAACGACAAAACTGACTCATTAACCGCCTCTAGTAGTTCTAGTATAAGAAAAGAAAGAAAGAAAGAAACATTTATTTCTGCGCAAGCGCACACACATAAAAATCAAAAATACCAAAAAAAAAAGGAAAAAGAAAAACTATACCAATTATATAAACTAAATGATAAAATAATTTAACTGTTAACTAAAATAAAATTATTAACAAAAAGCACAAAAAATTAAGAGTAAATAGTAAACTTTTATAAATCTATCTATGGTCGACAGAGTATGACATTATGCGCGAGGTCGCTTGTAACTTTTTATTATGGTGGAGCTTTGTAGGTAGTGGTGAAGGACATAGGTGTTTTTGTCAGTGCCACGAGGTTTTTTTTCAACTTAAATATTATTTTATTGAATTATAAGTTGAAACCACCTCTGTGTTGTGATTGTCTAATATTTGTATTAAAAAACTATTGGTAAGGTAGGTAAAATTTCCCCTAATACTAAGAGTATTTAATTTTATTTGTTTTTAATATGGAGGCTAAAAAACCTCCCGACCCTCCAGATAAACTATTTGAATACTCCCCTGTATAAACTGTATGACTATTACCCTCCCCAACCCCGGAAATGATGCCATGGATGCTGAAAATATTTCAAATAGAAAAAGACCTGCACAATCTCCCCCAGTTACTGTGATTAACCCACCCAAAGTGGCAAAAGTTAACGGAAGGCAGTGCTACACACCCAATGATGCTCCACCGTATATTGTCCATGTTGCTTTGAGAGATTCGCAAACCTCAGGCACAACCCTACACCCCGTGAAATTTGCCATGTTCTTAATGAAAAACAACATAAACAATGTACGGATGGATGGTGTCAAAAGATTAGGACGTAATAAAATTTCAGTGGAATTTAAGCCACACCAAGACGCTAACAGCTTCTTTATTAATGGAGTCGTAGCCCAACATAATTATATAACTTCCATTCCACTGTTTAACATTACACGTATGGGTATTGTTAGAGATGTCCCCGTAGACTGGACTGAGGAGGAAATTGTTGAAAATATCAGGGTCCCCTCTGGATGTGGCAATGTTATCAAGGCAAGGAGAATGAACCGAAAAGTTGTTTCCTCTGATAGTTCAGAGTGGAAACCTACACAAACGGTTGTCCTCACATTTGACGGTCAAATTTTGCCAAAACGAGTTTACTGTTTTTACACTGCTCTTACAGTAGAAAGGTACACATATCCCACGGTACAATGTTTTAACTGCTGCCGCTTTGGACACACACGTACCTTATGCCGCTCAAAGCCTCGTTGCTTCAGATGTAGTCAGGACCATGCTGGTGATGGTTGTCTGGTTTCAGATGACATTGCAACCTGTGTCAATTGTCATGGCAATCACTTTGCCAATAGCAAAGGTTGCCCTGAGCTAGGCCGTCAGAGGAGTATAAAAGCCCTCATGGCGGAAAAATCCATATCATATGCAGAAGCGAGTCAGGTCTTTCCCACCACCAAGAGGTCATATGCAGAGGTTTCAAAATCTGTACAACAACCTAAACCCAAACTGCCCCAACATAATAATAATACTCCCCAAACTCCCAAATCTTACCGTAAAACTGTCTTTTTAAAACCTAAATCCCATGCCCCTCTGACTCCTAGTTATGATAAGCAAGCTCACCGAGCCCTTATCCATAACTATTCCTTTTCCCCATCACAAAATGGCTGCGCCTACCCTTTGGAGGGTGAAAACAACCGTAACCCTAAAAATGTTTTAAATCTCATCACTAATATGCTTATGGCAGTATTAGAAAATCCTACACAAAACATACCTGACCACGTTGCCGTTAAACTGACCAACATTCTACAATATATTGGTAACATTCCATCCCCTAACATTCCTTCAATGGAACGCGAGGAGTATTCTTCCGAAGAAAACTGACCTACTCCATTTAATAAATAGGTACAAACCTCTGGTGTGTGGCATTGCTGAAACATGGCTTAGTCCGGATTTTAATTTCCGGGTGCCGGGTTTTAGCAGTGTCAGGTATGATAGACCAGATGGTTATGGAGGCTGTGCTTTGTTTATTAATAGCAAAGTACCGTACTCTAATATTCCTCTACCCTTTGTTAGTGATGACATAAATATTGTTGCTGTTAAGGTTGAGGATATAAACATTTTTGCTTTTTATATTGCACACCCACACATTAGTCATTTACAGTCAATTAAAATTTTTTTAAATACTGTTAGGGGCCCATTACTAGTAATGGGTGATTTTAATTGTCATCATTACAGATGGGGTTCAGACATGTGTGACAGTATAGGCACAGAATTATTAGAGATCATAGACGAGCTTAATTTATGTATCATCAATGATGGCAGTGCTACACGAAGGTCTGCATTTGGCCAAAGGAACAGCTGCGTCGACTTGACCTTTTGTTCTCCTAATATAGCTAGCATGCTGGACTGGAGGCGCTTGGATCTGTCCTATGGTAGTGATCACTATCCCATCATAGTCACAAACCACTCCATTCCCACCCTTGATAAATTCCTCCCTCCATTATTAAAATACCGCTTAGAATCAGCGGACTGGGATCTTTATTCCAAACTGCTAGATTTCCGTATCTCCTCCCTTCCACATATTCATACTGGGAACGCTCTAGAGTGCTCCTCCGGCTTCTCGGAAACAATATCTACCACAGCTGCAGATTGTTTCCCAACCAAAAATCCGCCGAAAGACAAAATTCCTCTCCCGCCGTGGTGGGATAGTGACTGCACTGCCGTGATTAGGGCCAGGAATGAAGCTGAAAAGACGTATAACCGTGACATGAGCCTGGGTAATCTCATATCTTTCAATCAAATATTGGCAAGGTCAAGGAAACTACTGAAAAAAAAGAAACGACAAGGCTGGCGAAAATTTTGTAGTGCCTTGAATCCATCGACTCCAATAACCACTGTCTGGCGAAAAGTCAAAAGTTTCAGAAACTCCACAAGACCATCTTCTGTTCACATGTTACCAGAAAATCTGTGCCACCGTTTCTTTTCAAGCGTTGCTCCCACATATGTCCCTGGAGAGGAAGAGTAAGAATTAGGGGACTTAATGCGGACTTGTGATCCTCTTGACGTAGCGTTCTCTATAGAAGAACTTGAAACAGTTCTGAACCATGTCAAGGACTCTGCTCCTGGAATAGATGGTTTCCCGTACTCATTTTTCACTAAAAGTGGAGCAAAAACACGGCGGTACTACCTTGACTTGGCCAATTTTTGTTTCACTTCCGGTTACATTCCCACAGCATGGAAGGTTCAGGTTATTATGCCTCTACTGAAACCTGGCAAAGACTCTAGTGATCACTTGTCTTATAGACCGATTGCACTGTCGTCCATACTCCTCAAAGTATTTGAACATTTAATAAAAAACCGTTTAGAGTGGTTGGTGGAGAGCCGGGAGCTGCTTCCGGCGACTCAGTTCGGCTTTAGAAAAGGTCTGGGCACCGTTGATAGTGTGGGTACCCTCACTTCAGCGATACGGCTGGCTCTTTGCAGGGATGAGTCGTTGGTGGCCGTCTTCCTGGATATCTCATCAGCCTATGATTCCGTACTCCTACCCCTTCTCAGGCAGAAAATGCAACAGCTGAAAATTCCGAGTGGGATTATACGAATTATTTGCTGCCTTTTCACCAACCGCATCCTTCAATTAAGAACTCCTGAGGAGACCCCTGCACGGCGGATTGCCTGGAGGGGCTTACCTCAGGGATCAGTCCTCAGTCCTATCCTATACAACATATATACCTTTGATCTCCCTTCTTGCTTAAACTTTGATTGTAAATCTCTCCAATATGCTGACGATATTGCACTGATGGTCTCCAGTCACTCTATAGTCGATGCCGCATCTTCTATGAATGTCTCTTTGGCTTCATTAAACCAATGGCTTCTTGATCATGGACTATCTTTGAGTGCTCCAAAGAGCTCTGCTGTTGTGTTTACACGTAGACGTCGTACCCCAGATCTAAATATAAATATTAACGGTCAGACTATTCCCATTACGGCGAAAGCCAAATTTCTAGGAGTTACCCTCGATTCCAAGATGTCAGGAGTCGATCATATTGACACGGTTATTAAAAAAACTGAACGTACCGTGTGTATCCTCCAAGCTCTAGCCGGAGTATGGTGGGGTGCCCATCCATGCACTTTAAAGCTGGTTTATAATGCTTTGGTTAGGAGTGTGTTAGATTACTGCTGTTTCCTTATTATACCTTGTAATAAGGAAGCACTGCGAAGGCTGGATTCCATCCAAGCCAAATGCCTTAGGACTATCATTGGAGCAATGAAATCATCACCCATAAATGCCCTACAAGTGGAATGTGCTGAACCACCTCTTGATCTTCGACGGCAGTACCTCGCAGACCGTTTCATATCCAAAGTCCTCTCCCGCTCATCCCATCCTCTACTTCCCATTTTAGATCAAATCCTCCTCTCCTATGATTCTTCTTCCTACTGGCTCCACAAACCTATACCCCCGGTGATTGTCAGATTCAGAGAACTTAAAGAACTTTCGGCTTCTGTCAGCCAATCCCCAATTCTCCCTGTATTCTCTTCTGCATACGAAGCCATCCATTTCAAACCAAAGCTTGTTCTGGGGCTTGGTATTTCAAAATCTTCGGCAAACATTGTTGGAAACTTTGAGCGGGCACTGGAAGTGTACTGGAAGGGCTGGAGTGTGTTCTACACTGATGCGTCAAAGTTGACCTAAGAGGGTTGTACAGGGGTGGCAACATATTTTCAGAACTCCAGAATTGCTATGCTTTTTAAGTGTCCGCCAGAGGCTTCAGTCTTCACGGGAGAATGCGTTGCAATTTTAGAAGCTGTTAAATTTATTAGAAATCATAATATTAAAAACTCCGTCATTTTTTCAGATTCCCTTAGTAGCATTCAATCTTTATGTCAAAATCAGTTACACACCAAAACCCATAGCCAACTAATTGTGGATATTAAACACCTCCTTTGGTGCTGTCATAATGAAGGGCTTAATATCGAAATAGTCTGGATCCCTGGCCACTCTGGTATACGTGGAAATGAATGTGCCGATGCGTTGGCAAAATTTGCAACGTCAGGTGAAGCGGAACGCCACCATTTCGTTATACCCAGCTATGATATCCGAGCTGACACAAAACGAAAGCTCTATGACACGTGGTCCTCGATATGGGAAAGTACTTCGCAGCATAAAGGAGCTTATTACGCGTCCGTCCAGCCTAGTATCCAGAGGAAACCTTGGTTTTTTAAATTTCCTAAAATCCCGAAACAAGCTGTTACGTCCTTGTGTAGACTTAGACTTGGCCACTGCAGTAGTCCAGTTTTCTGTGCAAGATTCGCATTCGTGACAACTCCGTATGCGAATGCGGTCTTGATGAGGGTACCCTCCAACATATATTTTTTTCTTATTCCATAAACTGCCAATATTTAGACCTATATAAAGAACTCCCTAGTATTAAAATCCCCCTCCCAATTAATTTTCGCACACTATTAACCCATTTCTCCCCTAAACTCATTAACCTTCTGGCTAAATTCATTACTAAAAATAATATTAAAATCTAATGTATACATAATACAATAATGTTTAAAATATTTATGCTGTGTGTGTGTTTTGTGTTAAATGTTTTTTTTTTTTCAAATACATAAACTGTTATTTATTATATATGTTTACTAACCAAATTGTGTCCTGTCTTTCAGCTACTAACATTGCAGACATACCTCGAAGCGATAAAGTTTGACAGAACCATAACTATCCATCCACCATACCACATGACGCTGGCAGAATAGTCAACTACTAAATAGTGGAGACTCAATTGCCATAAAAAAAAAAAAATGTGGCTCTGTGGACCATAAGTACAAGGAGGACTTTTTGGCGGGAGTTCAAATATAGCGCATGAAAAGTTTTTTCATTTGTGATTTTTTTTTGAATCTAATACTTTACTTCATTGTAAATTGCATGTAAATAGTAAAGTGTACATAATAGAGTGTATTAAACATGGATGTTGGCGAGGGCGGGGGCCCAAAACCCCCGGCCCCAAAAAAACATAAACTTAAAGACTTGGACGATGGCGGCGGGGGTAAGGAAAGTGATTTTTTACCCTATCTAATACCCGGATACAAAAGACTTTATCCAGAAAACTCTTCAAATTTGGAGTTCAAAGTTTACGTGCAGGGTGAAAAAATTGGCAATAAAAGTCCAACCTTTTTAAATCATATATTTGTAAATGAGGTAAAAGGTGTAGTAGTGATTCGTAGAATCAATGCTAACAAGATTGCGGTGGTGTTCAAGCAGTATAATACTGCTAATAATTTTCTATGTAACTCTTCATTTCTGGAGAAGTACAACTTTAAGGCGTTCATACCAGCGGCAGACATAGAAAGAACAGGAATTATCCGATACGTACCCACAAACATATCTAACAAGGAGCTTTACTCAAAGCTAGAGTCGGAGTACGAAATAATTGCAGTGCGACAATTTACCAAAAAGGTTGGACAAGAACGGGTACCACTTAATACAGTGAGCATTACCTTTCTGTCCAGTTCTTTACCACAAAATGTACAATATGACTTATTCTCTTACCGCATTTTTGACTATATCCCTCCTCTACAACAATGTTACCGTTGCTTCAAATTTAACCACTCAGCCAAAATATGTAATGGCAAACAAAAATGTAGCATTTGTGCTGGGGACCACTCATATAGAGAGTGTGATAACCCCTCAGCAATCTGCTGTGCTAATTGCGGTGGACCACATTTAGCAATTTCAAAGGCATGCGAAATTAAGTTAAAAAAGATAATGGAAAAAAAGGAACGTATTACTTATGCTAGTAAGGCTGAAACTAAACTTAATGTGATTCAGGGAGATTTCCCACCATTGCGCAAACCAAGACCTCAGGTCAATGTAAATAAAAATTCTGTTGTAAATAAAAATGTAAATTCTGCACCTATAAATAATGTACCTGTAAATACTGAACCTAAAATAATTTCTGTTGCTGACGTCAAGGCTCAACTCCTGGCAAATAATGACTTACTTAAGGCCATTGTTCGCACACTCATTGTAATCGCCAATAAGGGCAAGGATGATCCTCCAATCAATACAACAACTATTAAAGATATTCTACTGGAGAATCTTACATAATGGATATAGACTCCAATATACAATCTCAGCTATGCATTGCTCAGTTTAATATACAAAGTGTATACAGTAAAAAACCCTTACTCTTAAAGTTTCTTAATGATAAAAATATTGATATTTGCCTTTTAAATGAAACGTGGATTAAAGATAACAAACCTTTCCACATTCCTGAATATAATATACATTTCAAAAATGCAGCTAATGAATATGGGGGAATAGCTATCCTCATAAAACATAATTTAAAGTATACAACTTTACAAACCACATTTTATGAAGATGTACAAACTGTTGCAATTTCTCTTTCTACAGAGTTAGGTTTTTTTTTTTTTTTTTTTTGTGAGGGGAAAATCATCAAATGACTTCTCCCGCCCAGGGCCGGGCAGGAGGGAGTGTCAGACTCTTACTGACTAAAAACCCCCCTGTTCCTTCTCCTGCTCTGTGCCGAGGTCGCGGTACCTCATTGCG